>MU223937.1:1577854-1613915 GCA_018584345.1 Thuja plicata | reverse complement strand
TTATAAGTTTCATGTCCTTTCTTTTGATTACTATGGATGAGATATATATCTTACATTTAACATTCAACTTCTTTACATTTTAGAACATGTAGTGTGTTTTTGAGGATTTTACCAAATCAACTTTTAACATAAACCGCAAACACCAAACTGATATCTTGCCCTTTCAACTTGACAAAATATTTGCATTTGACCAATAACTGCAAGCAACTGAATGATAAATCCACATACCTATATCTTTGTAAAATACCAGGAACATCAAAAAGATGGCTAAGTGGCTGCCGCCATGATTTTTATCTACTGAATATGGGGAAAAAACACCAAAAAAAATTGAATAGAAAACATGATTGGTCATTTCAGAGAGCATTCATGATCAAATAAAATGTAATGCCTTCTCTCGCCCTCGATCAACTTTCACCCGCTCATTTTCTTCCACTCCTTTTCTCAACAAATGAAATAAAAATGATTTGGCCAGGCGGTGATTATTCTCGATAATCGATAGGTAGCTAGGACAATAGCTAGGACTAAAGATAACACAGCTCAAGAGACCATCATAGGTCGTCTCTTTCTTTGGTCTATATTATTGACAAAATGTTTTACATTGCATTAGCTCATCAAATCTGGGGATTTGAAAGAATTTAATAGAATATTTTCATGACAACATATATTATTTAAGTTGACATTGCATAAATTTATCTACTTCGCATACTTGTATACTATGAAGATGGTGATAAAGAAGCATCTCCTACCATGGCCATGCTTCTTTATCGCCATCCTCATAGTCTACAAGTGTGTGAAGTAGATAAATTTATGCAACGTCAACTTAAATAATATATGTTGTCATCAAAATATTCTATTATATTCTTTCAAATCCCCAGATTTGATGAGCTAATGAAAGGTAAAACATTTTGTCAATAATATAGACCGAAGAAAGAGAGAACCTATGATGGTCTCTTGAGCTATTTTATCTTTAATGTGCATATCCGTCAGTTTTTTGACATTTCATAATTAATTTCTGATAGCAGTGCTATACCTTTGACAGTTAAAATGTCAGAGAATCATAATTTACGACAATACTTCCGACAGTAATGCTATACGTTCGACAGGGAAACCTGTCGAAGAAATGCTCCACGACTGTCACTATTCTGACAATTATAGTTTCAAAAATAGAAATTTTTTGACAGAAACTTCGACAGTAATGCTATATATCCGATAGGTATATCTGTCAGAATTAGGTGGAAACTGTCGTCGGAAAGGATATTTTTTGACAGTTATTTCCGACAGAGATTGTATATTTCTAATAGGTCGTGGTGTTAGAATGTTGATGGATGAACCACAGGAAATGCCATCACAAAGCTATTGTCATGTGCAAGTTTTTGGCGTGATGTGGTGTCGGTAAACTGACGGATGTGTCTTTTGTCAAAATTTCCTACGTAAAAATGGTGACGGACTCATGTGTCGAAATACCAACAAAGGAGCATTGGAAATCTGACAAATGGCCGTCGGAATTTGATCTCAAATTTACTAGTGGAAAACAATGTCAAATTGGGAAGATGGGCAAAACTAGTTTCAAGAGCAAGAATTACAATACAAAAGAAGTCTGAGTTAGTGCACACTAATTTGTGTGGACCAATCAGAACAACAAGTTACACAAGTGAGAAGTATTTCATTCTATTTGTTGATGACCATTCCAGACTGATGATTGTTATGTTTCTCAAAGAAAAATTAGAAGATTTTCATAATTTTATGTGGTACCTTGTCATAGTTGAGAAGGAAACAAGAAAGAAACTTAAATGCTTAAGATCTGATAGAGGAGGTGAATTCATTTCTAATGAGTTCAATGAATTCTGCAATGAAAAAGGAATCAAGAGACAAGTATCTTCCCTAGGTACACCACAAAAAAATGGGATAGTAGAAAGAAGAAATAGATCTATTATGAATTCTGCAAGAACCTTGATGATTGGAAAGAATGTTGCAACCAAATACTAGAAGGAAGCCATCAGCACTGCAATTCACACCTTGAATAGAGTTCAACTGAAGAAAGGTACTTTCAGACACCTTTTGAATTATGGTATGGCTATAAACCCAAAGTTCATTATTTCAAAGTATTTATAAGTAAATTTTCCATCTTGGAGGAAGAAAGAAATGGAAAATTTGATGTAAAAGGTGACGAAGGTATATTCCTAGGCTACTCCTATAAAAGAAAAGCATATAAATGTTTGAATCTTTCTACTCATAAAGTCATAGAAAGTGTACATGTAAATATTGATGATTTTACAGAGAGAAGTGAAGAACACAGCAGTAAAGAGCCTAAGGAATGTTGGCAAGTTGACTTCCTGAGGAAGCATGACTTATTTTGTGTTGTCAATCATGGCAACAAAGTCATACTTAAGTTATGTTATGAAAGACAAAATGACTAAGTATGAAAATAGGGCAGACATACACATATAGAGATCAGTACATCAACGCACAAGTTAGAGATCACACCAGAGCATGTGTGCTTAGGTATATACTCTATGGTGTATATACATGCTAGATCGCGACATGCAGAGTATGAAACATTAGTACGAAAAAGTTACAGGAAGATTAGTAGACCTGTAGTCTAGGAAATAGAGCATGGAAGCCGACTATAGTTTTGATCAGCGTGAATGATTCTATAATGTAATGGCTAAGTTCCTTTAGTTATAAGTTTGTATTAATGTAATTAATGTTGTAGTAAACACGCTTAGGCCGACTTGTTCGGAAGCATTGTATATTTTGGTTTAAAGGCCGACTAGAGTCTTGTTTTGTGTCGCGCCTATTCAATTGTAAACATATAAGTATGTAATGTAATGTTATGTTACAAGCATTAATTATTATGTATGAGGAAGATGCAGATGAGTAGTATAATGAAGTCAGAAGATGATATAGCTCTTTAAAGGAGTAAGAGCATTTGCACATACACGGAACTGATCAGACAACAGTGTCATTACAGCAGTTCATTTTTGATATAGTGCATATCAACAATCAGAGGGTTGTACCCTTCATCTTATTGGGCAGTGAGCCTAGGTAGTGAGCCATATACCTTTAACAGGGTTTATGTAAAAGACTCCTAACAGCGTCAGACCTTTAACCAGGTCATTGTACTTAATTTGTAAAGACTGCTCCTAATAGGGCAAAGGAACTTTAACAGGTTCATTATACCTAGTACAATATTTGTGGGTACTAATCCCCACCGGACTTTTCCTTTGATCAAGGTTCTCCATAATCATATCATGTGCTATGTGTTCTTTTGTTATGTTTCTTTGGATGCACATTTGATATATGTTTAATTGGCTGAAATATAATTAATAGATAAACACTGATTCACCCCCCCCCCCCTCTCAGTGTTTCAATCTAAATGTATATTCCTAGGCTACTCCTGTAAAATAAAAGCATATAAATGTTTGAACCTTTCTACTCATAAAGTCATAGAAAGTGTACATGTAAATATTGATGATTTTACAGAGAGAAGTGAAGAACATGGCAGTAAAGAGCCTGAGGAATACAAAAAATTTATGTATTATGAACCTAATACTATACCTAAGACATGCATAATGGTGATTGGACAACAACCATGTCAACCACTGAATTCATAAGCACAAACCTTGTTGCAACCTATGCAACTTGAGATTCTAATTGAAGAAACTAATTCTCACAATGAAGAAACCGAGTCACAGACATAGGGAACTGAGTCACAAACAGAGGCACCCAAATCTCAGACAGAGGCATCTGAGTCTCAGACAGTGGAACCCAAGTACCAGTTGGAAGAGAAAAACAAAATGTTTGAACATGGTGAGCCAAGTGGATCAAGCCCAAAATCAAAGAGCAAGGAGCCTGTACTTGCAAAATATCTCAGAAGGCATCATGCACCTAAGAAAATAATTGGAGATCAGAAAAAAGGTATGATGACAAGGAACAAAATCAAAATTACATGTTTTCTTAGTGAGACTGAACCTAGAACCATTAAAGATGCAATGAATGATGAAAATGGATAGAAGCCATGAATGAAGAGATTGAGCATAGAGAAAATAACAAAACCTGGACTCTTGTACCTAGAACAAAAGACAAGAATGTGATTGGTACTTAGTGGGTTTTTTAGAAACTAGATGAATGAAAAAGGTGAATTTTCCAGAAACAAAGGAAGATTAGTGTGTAAAGGATATGCTCAAGAAGAGGGTATTTATTATGGAGAAAATTTTGTTCCTATTGCAAGACTTGAAGGAGTCAAAAATCTTCTGGTATACATAGCACATAAAGGATTCAAGGTATACCAAATGGATGTAAAATCTTCATTCTTGAATGGAATTCTGGAGGAGGAAGTCTATATTGAGAAAACTGAAGGTTTTGTTGATCCTAACAAAAGGAATATGGTTTGAAAATTGTTCAAAGCCTTGTATTGACTCAAGAAAGCTCCTAGAGTGTGGTATGAAAGATTGTATGGTTACTTGATAAGTACTAGATTTCAGAGAACTAATGACAATAGTAACTTGTATATTAGAGAAGGAGCTCAGAATAGGATACTATTAGGAGAGATATTTGTTGATGATATACTATTTACTGGATATGATGATTTATGCAAAGCATTCTCCAAAGCTATGAGTAAGGAATTTGAGATGTCTATGTTTGGTAAAATCAAATTATTTATTGGTTTACAAGTTCATCAGATGAAGGATGGTATCTACATTACTCAATCTAAATACATCAAAGAGATACTGAAGAAATTTGGAATGGAAGACTCTAGACTAGTTCGGACACCTATGTCTACTAGATATAAGTTTCCTAAGGATGATGACTCAAAGGAAGTAAATCAGACTACCTATAGATCCATGATTGTTAAACTTCAATATGTTGTTCACACTAGACCTGATATTGCATTAGCAGTTGGTATTGTTGGAAGGTTTTCAATTAATCGTAGAGAGAATCACTTGATGACTATCAAAATGATTCTAAGATATCTTAAGGGTACTGAAGAGTATGGATTATGGTATAATAAAGAAGGAAACTTTGATTTGAAGATGTTTATTGATGCTGATTGAGAAGGAAGTGTTGATGATAGAAAGAGCACAAGTGGTGGAGCATTATATCTTGGTAAGAGGTTAGTCTCCTGGACTAACAAGAAACACAATTGCATTTGTCAGTCTACAACAGAGTCAGAGTATGTTGCTGCAGTAGTAAATTGTTCAAATATCATATGGTTCAAACAATTGTTGTCAGATATGAAGGAGGAAATCAAAGAACCAATTATTATCTACTATGACAACAATAGTGCAATTAACATTTCAAAGAACCCTATTATGCATACTAAGACTGAGAATATTGCAATAAAGTATCATTTCTTGAGAGAATTGGTCCAAGACAAGGAAGTAAGTTTGGAATATGTGAATACTAAAGAAAAAATTATAGACATATTCACAAACCGGTTACCTATGGATGTATTCTTGTATCTTAGAGGAAAGCTAGGGGTGATTCCCCTAACTGAGGCTCACTAATGGATAGATTAGTGAAGCATCAACTGAGCTATAGAATATATTTAACATGTTGATGCACATTGTCAGAGCTCATTGCATATGAATCAGTACAAACAGGTACATTACAACTATATTGGATGTGTATTAGATAGTGTCTTTGGAATTGGTTTTTAAGGAGGGAGATATTATTCATGTCATACCAAATAAATTATTAATGGAGAGATTATTGATGATAGAGGAAGAATTTTTATCAAAAACAAAGATTAATGTAAGAGGGAGAAATCTGTATATCAGTGATTGTGAAGACAAAGGGAGTTTTATGGATGAGAATAAGAATGAAGCTAAGGAAATTAATACAATTTTATCTTTTTTACTATTGCTCTATAATTCTTTGTATTATGACATGTTGATTTTCCATCAATGCCAAAGAGGGAGAATGTTGATGACAATTATTCAATTGTGTATTGTCATTGATGTTTACACAAATGTAGTAATGTTTACACAAATGTCTAATCCTATCCAAGAACAGTCAGTGTATGCCATGTTCTCTCAGGCATTGAAGAAGACCAAAGTGATTTTCCATCTAACTGAGGTCACTCGGGCATTACAGTATTGGTCAAGCATTGAAGAGATTATAGTGTTAACCGAGTTATTCTTTTAGTGTTAGCCAACTAACAACAATTTACATTTTATGTTTAATTGGTTATATGCAGTCAAAAAACTTAAGTTTTATTATTTATTTGAAATTTTTTTCAAGCCAACTTGACAAGGCTTATCATATATATATATAAGGTCAAGTTTGGATTGAATGTGTGTGAGTTTGTGATATGGAGAGCGAAGGCAAAATCAGATGGGATTTTGATTAAGGATATAACATATAGACCTGAAATATAATGTTTGATTAGTGAGGATCTAGATCAAAGCCATAAATAGAGATCTGAATCAAAAAAGATAGTTACTTCGTCAAATAGGTCAATCTATTGTTACTCTCTAACAATTGTAGAAGTGATCAAAATCTCTTTACAGAGTAGACTTAACAGTCTTTTGTAAATCCTCTCACAAGGTGACATTTCTACATTAAAGTGTTTGAAGACCTCTAAAAAGGCCACTCCTTATAGGGTGATTAAATCCTCTAACTAGGTCACACTTAACAGTGTGCATTGTAACCTTTAACAAGGTTGGCTCCTAACAGGGTTCACTTCAAAAGAGTGAAAAATAGTATCTAGTTGCAATTGGTGGTTTTTCCAAATTGGTTTTCCACAATAATTCTTGGTGTCATCTATGTATATTTTATTTTATTTATGCTTTATGTTTCTACACTTAATCACTAAAGGATAATCATAGTTAATATATTAGGATTTTCTTTGTTAACCGAGTAACAGAAGAATATATTTATTAACCGAGCAACAATGATAAGTTTGTTTTAGACATCTAAGGGACTTGGATTTGTTTTTGTAGTAATTGATTCACCTCTCCCATCTCATTTACTCAAATCATTTCCAACATAGGTTACCTTTTGTTTGTTCACCAGTACCGATCAACCTTCCTATTCCATTATAGATCTTTGCCTTTTTGTTCTCAAATCCAACTCGATGTCTTGTGCTATTCAGATGTAAAACACTCAATAGATTATAGTTAAGTCCTTTTACCCAATATGCATTTTCACATCTTATCAGATTATTCAACATGATGGTTCATTTTCCTTCAACTGGACAAGGTGAGTCATTACCCATCCTAACTGATCCACCATTATAATATTCAAAAGTTTCAAACTTTTCTTTATCTCTAGTCATGTGGTGGGTACAACCACTATCAATAATCCAAACATCATTATTGCTAACTTTAGATATGAGTGTAGTTTCAACATACTTTTCTTCTTCGTCTGAATCATCCTTCATAGCAACAAATCCTACCTCAATATCTTCATCAGATTCGGTGTCAGTATTTTTAGTTTTTTTCTCAACTAGGTAACAAGCCTTCTTGCCTTTGTCCTTGATGTACTGAAAAATATTTCTCACAACCCTATCTTCTCCTAGGGTCTTCTATAGGATACTTCTCTAACCTATTAGGGTCCCTTACAAACCCTAATTCACAAGGATTATATTCTCAATCCTTCACCTATTCAGCTTGTCCACACCAATGATGTAATCAACTCAATTGTCAACATACCCCATGGATGTCTCCTTGCATATTCCACACTAATTCATCCAATATGATCATGACCCACCACCAATGGAGAGGAGGGTTTATAAAAATGGAATTGAATCTAATACAATTCCTAATAACAAAGATTGTAATGAAACCCTAATCAATGCCAATAACTTGCTTCAAACTAGACAAAATAGGGATACAGGGAATTAGGCCTAATTAGACACCTTTTTGTACATAACTTCAAAAATTTCTCAACAAGGTATAAAAGTAGGTTCGGATGTTGACACCCTTTTGGAAGACCGTTAAGATTTATTAGGTTTCTATAATAAAGCCTAAAATCAAGGGTTTCCCAAATTACAAAGAATAACCATAAGGGTTTGTTCCTTCACAATGAAGAACTCCTCACCATAAATTATCCTTGTAAATGGATCTTCTTCAAACATATCCTCCTTGCCACATGCTATGATTGAACCAACAAATGCATTCAATCTCTCTTAATGCTTCTGCAACTCACTCTAATCCCTAGCCATGCTTCTCTAGCTCTCATAGGGCATCACTGCAAAAATGGCCATCCTAATTTCCAAGGCCCAAACTCTTGCAAAAATAATGTACAAGGAGTCATCTTCCAAATCCTAAGGAACTGAACAAAATCCACAATGGGAAAAGGAGTTATGACTCCATTATTAAAATCTGTCTGGATTAGACCAGCAACAACACTGAACACAAAATGTTTTACAAAATGAAAAAGAAAAGAGCTAAACAACTATCTAATTACACAATGAGAAATAAAAATTCAACAATTACATCCTCTAATTGTTACAGTACCACATTTGATCCATTAAACACTTCAAAACCATGAAAAGCTTCAAACTGTCAAGAGAATTTTCTCACAAACTCTACCAGTCTATTAATGAACTTTTCCAATACTTCAATCAACCCTTCACAAGGGGCGAGGGAGGCCTTAAGTAGCTCATCTTTCCATCCACAAACTATTTCAGATAGTTACATTACTACATGCTTGAAAATGGACTTGAGCAAGAAATGGTGTCATGACAACATTGACAATTTTGCAAAGTTGTCAACAACTTTTATAACTTTTGCATTCTTGCACTCCAACTTGGTCAAGTCACTCGAAAACTTAACAAAATGCATACTTAGGCCTAATAAGCCATAAAATAGGTATCCTAGCCTATTCTTGTCCAATTTATCCCTCTAACATACAAATGCACTACTTTTATAGCATTTGCAACAATTGGGCAACTTTTCCAAAATTGGAAAAAACTATAACTTTAGGACTATCAAATGACCAAGTTAGGCCTCCTAACCATCAAAAAATGCTCTAGGACTATCTAGCCATCTTATTTCATTAGTTTCTTGGATAAGAATACTACAAGCCAAAATTTGACTAGGCACCCTAGGTTACCATGTACCCTTACCTAGCTGCTCCTGCACCATATTCCCCACGAAGGAAAGTCATGTCATTCCTGTGGACAAGATATCATCTGAAATGCATAGCTTCTTGAAGTCTATATCTGCAACCCATGTTTCCTCTAACTCTTGATTATGCTTCCACTTGAAGAGGTGCTCCATGTACACCTTGTCTCTTGTGGTCTTCTTGACCCTTGAATCCAATACCTTATCTACGCATGTCTGCATCTTGGGAGGTAAAGTATCAGGTTCTACATCTTTTCCAACCTCTTCTTTGTTCACCTCCATCTTAGTTAAGGTTCCTTTAAACTTTATCAAGTCTTCCACATTGAAAATAGGTGAGATGCTCATATGAGTAGGTAGATCCAGTTTGTAGGCATTAGCCCCATATTTGGATAAGATCTTACAGGGTCCCACTCTCTTCATATGAAGCTTGGTAGGAACTCCTTTCTACAACCTAGATTTTTTCAAATATACCATGAAATAATCACCTACTCCAAATTGAACATCCTTTCTCTTCTCATCTACTTTAGCCTTCAATTTTTGAGTAGACTCTAGTATAGTCCTCTTCACCGGATCTTGAATATTCTTCATGGTTTGGGTTAAGTCTTCAGCATGACCACTCCTATAATCCATGGCTCGAAGGTCTCTAATATCACATACACCCCTTGGGTGCATCCCATAAACAACTTCAAATGGGATCCTACTTGTTTTTTTGTTAACACTATCATTGTATGCATTTTCTGCTTGTGGAATGACCACATCTCATGTCTTCCCATACTCCTTAGTTAGGCATCTTAAAAAATTATGAATCACTCTATTAACCACCTCAGTTTGGCCATCAGTCTAAGGGTGGTATGATGAACCAAATGACAAGTTAGTACCCAATCTGCTCCATAGTGTTTTCCAGAAATGGCTCATGAACTTGACATCCCTATTTGTGACAATGCTGAGGGGTAGTCCATGTATTCATACAATCTCCTTAAAAAAAGGTGCAATGTTGCTAGCATTATGTGTATTTCTACAAGGTATAAAGTGACCCATTTTACTAAATCTATCTACCACAACATGGATACTGTCATGTCCATGTTTTGTCTTAGGTATCCCTACAATGAAATCCATGCTAACACACTCCCATGGTCTATTAGGGATTGGTAAAGGTTGATACAAACCTACATTGCTAGCTCCTCCTTTTGCTTTCATGCATACTACACATTGCTCAAGATATTTTGTCACATCTCTTACCAACTTTGGCCAATGATAAAACTTTTGTAATAACTCTATGGTTTTGTTCACACCAAAATGGCCACTCAAGCTACCATTATTTTTCTCTTGAATGAGATTCTCTCTCACTAAACCCTTAGGAACACACAATTGGTTCCCCTTAAACAATAACCCACTTTGCAAGGTAAAATCAAAAAACTTACTGTGGAAGTTGTTGGTTGTATTTCTAGTTTTTTGAGTTTGCCCTTAAAATTTTGAAGATGTATATCATTCATGTGCCCAAGAGGTTAGAAATAATGTCTAAAATTTCTTATATGCCTCTATAGGAGTTGTTTTTTCTCAAAACCTAGTTGAAGATGTTAAAAAACCTAAACCCTAGAGTAATTTCTATTCAAAAATACAAGAAAACCCTAAAATTCTCAAGCGGGTTCTATTTTCATGTTATCTTTTCATTACTTAAGTTTGAAATTATTTGCATGTGCTAATACTTTAGTCGCTTAGTCTCATGAGAAAGAATGAATATTCATTATAATCTTGAGACTTAGCGAAAAGCTTTGGTCATGAAGTCTTTTAATTAAAAAGAATATGCTTAAAAGGTTATGAGACTTGGTGTAGATCGTTGATCTCAGATATGATCTAACGGTGGTTGGGTTGTCTCTAAATGAAATCAGAGTTAGTAATTTTATATGACAACTTTGAGTTTGCTCAATCGCGTTATCTCTGGATGTAACCCATGGTTTTAAGGGTTAAAGTTTTACTATTGTCGTCAAGTCTCGAGATGAAATGCGAGTTAAGTGAAAGAACTAGAGATTTCACAACAACTGTTCATCTCAGTTTAAATCCGACGGCAGTCAGGAAATCTCCTAATTAAAGCTACAGTTTAGAAATCATCAAGCGACATGGAGATTCAACAGTCGCCAAATCTCTAGATAAACCTGGGTTATATGTAATTTTGAATAATAGTATTGTTGTGTAGTCAAGTGAGGAAAGATGAGTTAAGTCAAAAATCAAGAGATTCAATGAAAACCATTGGATGGAGGCTAGATCAGACGGTAGTCACATGGTCGTACTATAGAGTTAAAAATTCAAGAAGGATCTAGTGATTAAGAGACAAGAAGGAAAAGTCAGACACATGTCCATTTGTCGCTAAGTCTCATGAAATATTAGGGTTTGTTGAATATTACAAGACTTCACAACAACTGTCAGATACAAAGGAAATTCAAATCAACGACAATCGTGTTGTCTCTAGATGAAGATTATAAAGATAAAGTAATCAAGCAATAAAGTGACTAAAATTTGTAAGTCGCAAGGTCTCTGGATAAAAAATGAGTTAGGGAGTTGGTTATGTGACATAGACAAACAATAGTTGCCAAGTCTCCAGATGTGACCCATGTTTGAAGAACACTTAAGAAAATGCTTAGTCACGATGTCTCTATAAGAAAAAAGGTTAAGTCAAAAAATCATGTGACATGGAGATAACCATTGATCAAGAGTTTGATCCTACGATAGTTGCTATGTCTCAGAAAGAAACTATAGTTAGCAAAAATAACAAGCGATAGGGATATCACTCAGACGCTAGGTCGCTAAAAGTAAACCAAAGTAAAATAAAGACTTTTCTTCGGCGTCATCATGGACAGTTGCTGACCAATAAGATTATAGAGATTTTGACAGATGGAAAAGTAGGCGTAATATGATTTAATGCAGCCAATCAAATCCGATTTTGATCTCTTTTCAAATTTTATAAGGTTTTTATATGCAAAAGCACTCATCTAAAATTGATTACTTGATAGTTTAAATGCCACGACTAGAACCAAAATTAATGTCATAGTGCATGAAAATAATGGCAAAAATGATTGAATTGTAAGTTTACTAGTTTGAAGAGATGTCTGCATTGAATTATTAGTTATAAGTAATCATGTCCGTTATCATTTCACTCTTATGAGCTTCCAATTTCTCAGAGCAAAGAGTTTTTATAGAGATTTTAGTATTTTTTAAGAAAGAATTGAATTCTCTAGAAGAAATTGATTCAGAAAGGTGATTTCTTGATTCAGAATTTGGTAGGGATTGTGATTTGCAGTGTTTTCAGTGATTAGATTGTAGATTATAGAGTATTTGACAGCTTGTGGTGAGGGTTTTGAGAATATTAGTTTCAATATCGGTGATAAAGTGTTGTGAATAGAACAGAAGGGGAAAATGAGTCAAGCACAAAGTATGGCATCCACCAGTGGGATAAGTGACAATGTTGATGATGAATCAAAAGGAAAGAGAAAATATTCAAACAAGTTTCTCACATTTCTACCAGGCTCGAGCTAGAATAGAAAGGTTAGTGTTGAAGTCCTAATTGATAATATGTCTTACATTAGGGATGCAAAACCTTCGTGTTCATCAGGTTATTCATTGTTTAATTATTTCTTTAATAATAGTGATGAACCCATGCCTATTTCAAATCCTTGGACCTGTGGATTAGCTAGGTTAACAGTTCATGACATCTTTGTAGATGTTGATTTCATTTTAGAATTGGCCAGTAGGTATGATACCTTGGCCAAAATATTTAAGAGGGATGATGGAAAACCCTTGCTTACCTTGGACCAAAATTCTTTCATGAAGGCCTTCAATGTGTACTACCCTATGACTACTAAGATAAACTTGAAGAGCCTAGAGAATAGGTGTATTAGAGAGTCTGGTATTGTTGCCAATTTAATCAAGGAACATCATGTTCCTAAGAAAATGAAAACCTACATAGCACCTATGCCAAGAGCAGCCCCATATTTTTACAAGGACCTAAATTTCTACATAAAGTACATATCATATGCACTATGCAAAGTGTTGGGAAAGGATGCAGGAGAAGAAAGGATTACTTCAGATATTTTGATGATGGTTTTAGACATGCAGAGCCTCCATACTACCTCTAACTATGACTATATCCAATATATCATAGATCAAATGTAGCAGGGGTTTATAGATATACAAAGTAAAAAGGATCACCCTAAGTTTATGTAGTATTCAGTCCTTATGCATTTGATCCTGTACTATAACTCCTCACTCATGAACTGTCAATATTTATAGCCACAAAGGTTTCATCATAACTAGCCGAACCCTGTTCAATTTTGGCTCAGAGTATGGAATTATACCTGTAAAGAACAAGAGTTTTGTGCTTTCAAAAATTGGATAGTATATCCAATTCTTCAGTGCCTAGGTGTTGATAAAAACTAGGTTGCC
This sequence comes from Thuja plicata, assembly GCA_018584345.1. Taxonomy (NCBI): domain Eukaryota; kingdom Viridiplantae; phylum Streptophyta; class Pinopsida; order Cupressales; family Cupressaceae; genus Thuja; species Thuja plicata. Next base: position 1,600,407 of record MU223937.1, on the reverse strand, counting down.
TATCAAGGTAATACAATTATTGAGGTCATGCCAATATCTTGACAAATGGCTAAGAGACCACAACTGTGGGGATTTTTACTATAAGAAGAACTTCAAAATAATGAGGGTGTATGGATGTTCCCACCCTCCACATATATTTCCATTCCATGTGCCACCACGGGTAGCTGCAATGGAATTCATAAGGTAGCTCATTTTAACAGAAAAGGAGCATCTAGCATCACATAGGAAGGGTACATTTACCCCTAGGCAGTTTAGAATTTACAATTTTACTATTGGAAAAGGGGATTTGGACCTTGTAAACACTTAGATGAATCATTATAGGATGAATGTGTCTTTACATAGATATTTTGATATAGAGGGTTTCATTCTCAGTGCCAAGAAATTGTTGACACCAACTATCCCCTACACCAAAGAACATGAAGAGTGCATGGAAGAAGATTTGATAAGAAATATTTTGGAAGATAAGGAGGTGCATAGGAGAGCCATAAAGTTCAATGAACTTATCTATTTGGAGAGGAAGGTCAAGAGAAAAGGTTTTAAATTTGAGGGATTCTTCCCTGATATGCCATATTTGAAGAGGTTAGAAGCTATGATCAACTTTCATACTCTCCTCTGCAATCAGCTAGAAGATGCACTAGTAGTTCTAGAGAAAGGCCATAAAGGGAACTCACCATCAGAGTATGATGATGATAGTGATGAATAAAATGAACCTGGCCCCCCTCTAGTTGATCAAGCAATTTTTGAAGAGTAGGCAGTTGAAGAACAAAATATCATTGACCTAACTAAGGTCCCTGAGAAAGAAGTGCCAAATGAACCCCCACAAAATCAACTGAGAGTGGAAATAGGGGAACCTTCTCTGAGGAAGGAGAAAAGAATAGACAAATTTGTTTCCCTTATAACTAGGAATAGGCCTTATGATCACTTACTGAGAAAAAAGATTAGGGTAGGAAAAATATTGCAAAAGGATGCAGAAGAAGAGGAGATACCTCTTAGGACCTGTACAGATGAGAGGTTGATATATAAAGAGGAGTTCCTGAAGGATGACAACTTCATAAAAAAAGGATTTAAAATATTTCCTCATCTAGAACAAGTAACAATAGGTTGGAAAATAGTTATAATTGGCAGGTGGTGAACCAGTCACCCAAGAAGCTCTACAGACATTATAGGATTATGATCCTGAATCTAAGCAAATTACACCAGAGAAAGCAAGGCAACTAGTCAAGGCTAGTGGGGTGTTATTAGTGGAAGGCTAGGACCTATTTTTTAGCTTTTATAATAGATCAAATATGAAAACAACTCAATTTAAAATTGTCATCAAAAACTCAGGTTGGAGATAAAATAAGAGGGTTTGGATATAACCCTAAATCCCAGGCACTTGTAGTGTGGAGCTTAGCTCCTAAAGATCAAACACCATCCCTTCTAAACTTTTAGGTAAGATGGAAGGTAATAAAATCATCTGAATAGTCTAGAATACATGGGATTTGTAAATATCCCAAGTGCTAACTCACTTTTCCCAACTCAATGAGGCAAAAGTAGTTCAAAAGTCAAAAAAATTACAGAAGTTCACTAGTGATACTAGCAACATTGTTAAAGACAGGGAGCTATGATTGATGAAGATCAAAGAGAAAGAGAAGCTCATAGTTGAGCTTACCCAACATTTACTACATGTGATAGAGCCTATCCCTGCTGAGCCTAAAGAGGTAATGGATATTGAGATCCAAATAGAAGATACAAGAGAAATAACTACTAAAATAGAGCTAGAGATTAGAGAGCACAATATTGTTATTTTGGGAGCATTGACTTCAATTTTGTAGCACATAATAGACACCATCAAAGACAAGATTAATCTGGTGTATGGAGCCCATGGAAAGTTTCCAGGCCTACAAATGGAGGTCACTAATTTTATTTCAATTTTGAATCCATACTATTCAACCTGGACTGATAGGACAACACTTTTTGAGAGGTTAGCATCTATACAACCTTTAAGGTTAGATTTTCCAAAAATAGTAACTCTGGTTGGTAGAGAGATAGAGTAGATTGGGGCCACCTTGTCCTTCTTTAAAGGAAAAGAAAATCAAATTGAGGCAAGGTTGAATATGTTTGGGGTAAGTTATAGCAGGTTTATACCTCCCATCATAATGGAGGATAATCAAATCAAGCCATTAGGGCTATGGGGATCAGAATTTGATAATGTGCTTCCCAATAAGGATATATACATATCTGATCAAGGATAATTAGATATGGAGAGGTACAATACAATTCTAGATGAAGCAGTAAAGGCTGAGATAGATTGCAATAAGTTCATCTCAGATGTGAAAAGCATAACATATGCTAGGTGGGAAAGGCATAAGGCTCAACTTAAAAGTATTCAAAATTTTGAGTGGCCTAAAGAGGAAGATGTGACAACATGGGATGTCATGACAAAACCCAAGAAGAAAAATCCTGTTACAGTGGACCTAGACATCATGGATGAAGATTGAAAGGACACATGGCACCTGTTTTATGAGCATATGAAGTTTAGCAATCTTAAAGAGATTAGTTTAATTTAGCCTGTATTTGTGGTCACTAGATCTTATTTCAACTATCAGATGCTATCCTGAACATATACAGACAAAGGTGCTAACATCCACAGAAAAGACAAAGAAAGATCAGATCTTATTCTTCATTTTTGTCCTCCCACTGCTTGGTGTTTTCTTGTCTTTTGTCTTTTCTTTTTTTTAGGGTTAGGTTTCCTAAACCATCCAAAGCTTGTAGCATCCTTATTTTAAGGATTCCATGATGGTTTAGGCCTATAAATAGTTCTCTTCTATCATTTTGTAGAGGTTGGAAAAAAGGTTGAAAAAGTTGTAATTGAAAATCATTGAAATATATTACAAGGCAAACTACTATAATTTGTCTGAGCCTTTGTATTATTTGTCTATCTATATGTATTTGATGCTTTAAGACATTAATACAAATATTTTCAATCTGTGTCCTGCATCTTTGATTGTCTCTTTTTATTACTGTTATTTCTCTTGTATATTTATTTGTAAGGCATTTAGGCATACTGGTCACAAGGTGGTTGTGTAGTCATTTGTAAGATCCTTCAAGGAAGGATTAATCATTTCAAGTGACCCCAGAGAGCTTAGAAATAGTTTAAGGATCTGATGATATAGTTGTAGAGAGAGGATAATTTGTAAGGCATTTTATCTTTATTTGCATATATTTTGTTAATCACCTTGATGTGGATTTATACCAGATATTGACTCATAGCCCAAGGTTAAGGCACTGGTTTTATAGTTGAGTAAGTGATTGATCATTTTCCAACCAATATTTTAAATTATGAAATCATTCATATTTCAATATTCATTCCATTCATGTAATTGTGTTTCAGAGGAATACAATTTAGTTTACTGATTGCTTTAAGAGAGAATCAAATTAGGTTATCCTTCCTAGGGTTCAGGATAACTAAAAAAGAAGAAGGATGAGAATCCTTATTACCTTACTAATTATTGTTGTCAAGATACTAGTATGGGTCAATAAGATTTGTATCAGGGTATTCATGGTATTTTGCATAGTCATTTACTTGTTGATCCATTAAAATACATTTCAACATTTCAGTAAGAAGATAATCCACTTAAAACATACTGTAAATCAGTAATCATTCATAGGTAATACCTACCTGAGGCAGTGGCTCTCAAAAAAGGAGTTGATAATAGGTATCGCCAGATATTATCTAATACCCTCATCAATTAGCCTTTCTTTTGTATGAAATAGGAGTTTTTATTTCAAGTACATAAGTATACTGTCACATCAAGGTTGTGCTACAAGAAAAAAGAGCTAACAAACTAGCGACTTTACTGGGGATTATAAGATTTGTAAAGTCTTGATTTAAAGTATTCAGAATCTCTAAGATTTAAAAGATAAATCAAGTTTATAGTTAAAATTTTCCTAAGTCATTCTAAATAGTATTCATTACTCCCAAGTTTGGGTGGTGATTCTAAAAGTGGAATCTCTATGATCAGTTTTAAAATTGATAAATTTTCAATATGAATACTAGGTCTAGAATGAAAAAAAAATCTAGAAGCTGAGTTGGATAGTGGGATCCCCACTACTTCAAAAACTAGGATGTCTTGGAGGCAGAAGAAAAATCAAGCAATTATCAATGATTCTCCTCCAAGAAGTGAAGGGAATAGCACTAGAAGGAAAATTAATAACCAGTCTATCCAAGAAGAGAGTGCCCCAGAATATTTAGAAGCCCAAGCCCCAAGTCTCAGACTAGATACTTATGCAGTTACTAGAACTTCTAGTGAGGGAGAAGGAACATATACAATTAGTTCAGATTCTGAAGAAATTCCTTTTGATGATCTTTCAGAGGAAGAAAGACTCCTCATGAAACATCTTGCCCTTATTCAACAGATGAAAAGGGAAAAAAAACTTAAGAAGAAAAAAAATGACCAAAAAGATGTTGATAAGAATAGGAAAATAAATTTAAGACATCAAGTTGCAAGAAATATTGAAATTCTTGTAGAGACCAAGAGATTTCCAGTACCCACAAAAAATTAGGTTCTCAAGACTTCAAAGATAAATGAAAAAGTAAAGTTACAGAAATAGAAGTTGAGAAGCCTAAAACTCAGAGGAAACTGACAGAACAAATGTCTAAATTAGACATTGACCTTGAAAAAATAGAAGAGAAAAAGAAAATATGGCTAAGATGTTGGAAAAGGCTGAAGCAGAAGCTGCTACCATTGAAATAAAAATAAAAATTGAATTCTTGCAGTCAACCACAATTTCTTTTACTGATACAGAACCTCCTACAACATCAAAAAATAAAGCTTCTTCTTTAAAAGACCATAGTAAATTTTCTACTCCCAAGGAAAATGATAGATTTCAAAGGAGGCCTCTTCCTACAGAGAGGTATAAGCAATTTTATTTCTTTGGAATTCCAGGTTATCCTAATGTGATACCAGAAGATATGGGAGAAAAGATCCCAAAGTTTTCAGGTAATAATGTTGTCACCTGTGAAGAACATTTGAGAAATTTCTTTGATTTTATATATGACTTAAATATCAATCATGAAGATTAGCAAATGAATTTATTTGTACAATCTCTAGTAGAAGATGCTAGGGAATGGTTTAGGAGCTTATCTCATGGTTCTGCAGGAACTATGGATGAACAGATTCATCTTTTCAAGTATCAGTACGGTGACAAGACTAATGAAGGTTTTTTGCTTAACGAGTTTAATAACATAAGGAAGAACTCAAATGAAGAAGTGACAGAGTTCAATACAAGATTTCAGCAAGCTATGCATAAGTTATTTCAAAAGATGAAGCTAGATCAAAAGGTATGTCTAGCTACTTATCTTAATGTCTTTGATTCAAAAATGGGCTATGCATTGAGGGATAAAAATCCTAGGACTTTAACAGAATCCTATAAAATGGTTGTGAACATAGAAATGAACATAAGGATATCAGGAAAGTTGGGTAAAAGAGAGGATCCACTCTTTAATAGAAGAAATTAGAAGTAACCTGAGTACAAAGAGTATAGGGCTCCACAAAATAATAAGTCATCCTATAATAACAATTACAATCCACAAAATAGGATGCAAAACTACCCCTATGGTACCCAATTTAAGGATGGTAAACCTATTGCTCCACTTAGAAAAGAGAAAATGAAGAATATGACCCCTGATCCTTTACACCAAAGTGCTATTCATATGTGCAATGATAATTTATGGTGTGAGGCTTGTGAGGCTTGTGAGGCACCACACAATCCTGAATTTTGTGTTGTTTCCTTAGATTTAAAATCAAATGAGGAGAAAGATAAAGATGAAGATGATACTGATGACATGTAACTGATTGAATGTTTGAAGATGTTAAGTTGATGATCATGCTAGGCAATCAATAATTAAATGTATTGTATTTTCATTGATGTCAACTTGATATAATCTATATGGTCATAGAAATACTGCCAAAGACATCAAAGAACCAATCAATCAAGGCTATGCTATCAGTAATGCATACAAGTGATGTAAATCCTAGGTCCAGTTGTTACCGACATTCAGCTTAACTATTCTCTAAGGTCTCTTGCATAGACCTTATAGGGTATTGTTTCACCCTAGCTTGAGGAAGTCACTAAGATATTTACCTCAAGTGCCCTAGATAAGGCTTGCATCGCAAATCTACTATCTCATGCTATAGAACTCATTAGGATAGGTTCATTCCCCAAGCTAAACTGACGGGATCAACTTGAAGAACACAACAACACACACTGCACATGGAATCCATTAAATATGTTCTTTCTTATTCACAAGAACTAAACTATTATAGGATGATATGATATGTATTTGTAATGCCCCGCCAAGAAACCCAGGAGAACTAACCAACCAAAGCAACTAAGATAACAATTTTTTATTTTTTTTAAAATGCTTATAAGCAATAATGTTAACAACACGGAAGCAACACATGAGATAACATAACACCACATCAGTACAAATCAACAAAGGTTACAAATCTCGAGGGTTCCTTGATGTAGAATTACTTAAGAAAACTAGTCTACGAATAAACAAATATAAAGAACTAACTTAAAGGTTACATAATCAGAAACTAATAACATACATCTCATAATACAAGATTACATATACATCTGATACCATAAGGTATACTACCTAATCAACATCCACTGCACAAGTCGCAGGGTATGTAATAATACATAACAATACAATACCATACATCCTCTGAAAGGATGGTAACTAATATACACATATGGTACAAGTATACAACTCATGAAATCGAACAAGTCTCCAAAAGAATAAGAAGATTGAAGATAGAAGAACTGCAACAAGGATCATCCAAGCATGAAGATGAACGTCAGATCTCAATGGTAATAAGAATCACTACCACCCGACTGCGTGGAACCAAAGGTCTACTCCCACCATGCTGAGGAGATAATAACAAGCCCACACACACGGGTATAACAAGAAGGCAAGCATCAAAGGTGTACAATCGTCATAAAGAAATGCATAGGAAGATCCCAGAAGTGATCTAAACCATAACAAGGAACACTAAACAACACTAGAGGTACTGACACACGTAGGATAACCTAAGCTGTATATAGGAAGGTGTCATCATGTACATCTAACCCTTGAGTTAAGTCCTGACAATCTCTTAATGGATTTCGGCACCCAAGTGACCATACACGACATTAATGACCTTTCAAATAGACAAGAGCACTAATGATGCCCGAACCCGCACCTCAAAAGGGGGCAAGCATCATCTCATCCTCCATCTTAGCCTATACTAGCGCTCAAGCATGGGTGAGGCATTAATCTTATTAGTTTAATACTAGGTCAGCCTAATTAGATTAATTATATTATCACTTGTTACCACTACTTACAATAAGCAAATCCTGACAGCCACTTGTGGGCTCCGGTACTTATTGCAAGCCACCTCCTATCATACAACTAGGTTACCTACCCTATGTTCAGAAAAGAGCTTTATAAAGATACATTATAAGTCAAATTGCATCCTTCCCATTTAGGTGCACATAGGTTCTCAAATAACCAACACCACATAAAGATAACATCACATGATCACATAGGACTGGTTGACAACTCAGGTTGGGTAAAAAGATCGAGACCCAAAAATGATGACAACATGAACATGCACTGAAGTATACAAAACATAATAGAGACAGAAAACCCAAAGCTCTGGTTTTACCCCCTGATAGAAAACTAATCCCCACAGACAACCGACACATAGCAGTTTCATGTAAAAGAGGAACACACAATTCATTTAACTTTCATTCAGAAAACTACATCCTGATATGATAAAGATGATTCCAGAAAAGCAACAATAATCAATGATAAACTCATTTATAGATAACACTATTCAAATTAGTTTATCTGATAAATTACTAACACAATATAATTCAATTTCCAAAAGAAAATGTACATAAGCCTTTATAGATTAATTTATAACATTCACATCATATAAATTATTTTAATTAATAATTACTAAAAATTAACTATAATTACAAGTAAGAGTTTATTGGGTTCATTCACATAACGATCCAAGCTTTCAAAATAAATGTACCAAAAAATACAAGTTTACATAAGTTCACTTATCTAAATAACTTAATTCCTTAACTAACATAATCGATGTCAACAATATTTTTAAATAAACTAATCTCATCATTACAAATAATGATCCAAAAATGATATTAATAAGAATATTACTTATTAATTATTATTTCAATTAATAAGCATTATTAATTAAAATAACGACAATACACATTAACTCATAAATTTATAAACAACTTTACAAAGAGAAACTATTAATAAAGATATAATAATAATAATAATAATATAACTAAACAAAACAATCTAAATGATTATTAACTTAAACATCTTTTAAATAAATAAAAACAAAACACAATTTTAAATAACAAAACAAATTTAAAACTTTAACTAAAAAAAACTATTTAGAACTTTAAAATAAAATTAAAAAAACTAAGTTCTCAAATAACCAACACCACATAAAGATAACATCACATGATCACATAGGACTGGTTGACAACTCAGATTGGGTAAAAAGATCGAGACCCAAAAATGATGACAAAATGAACATGCACTGAAGCATACAAAACATAATAGAGACAGAAAACCCAAAGCTCTGGTTTTACCCCCTGATAGAAAACTAATCCCCACAAACAACCAACACATAGCAGTTTCATGTAAAAGAGGAACACACAATTCATTTAACTTTCATTCAAAAAACTACATCCTGATATGATAAAGACGATTCCAGAAAGGCAACAATAATCAATGATAAACTCATTTATAGATAACACTATTCAAATTAGTTTATCTGATAAATTACTAACACAATATAATTCAATTTCCAAAAGAAAATGTACATAAGCCTTTATAGATTAATTTATAACATTCACATCATATAAATTAATCTAATTAATAATTACTAAAAATTAACTATAATTACAAGTAAGAGTTTATTGGGTTCATTCACATAACGATCCAAGCTTTCAAAATAAAGTGAGATCTTTCTTTTCTTTCTTACATGCAAATTGATAGAAACAAGAAGATCCTAATTTTATTTAATTTGTTTATTATTTATTTATTTTTTTAGAACAATTTCTTTCTCAAGTATGCAAGTTGATTTCTGTTTTGGTTTCCATGCAGATCTAGGACCAGAAACTGGGTAAGCACTTGGTAAGGTAAATTTCTCAACTTTCAAGGTACCATATCACTGATCCGAGGGTTTAAGCCATTTCTAGCAATAATCATCACTTTTCCTCAAAGAAGACATTTTTCCCCAAATAGAAAAAACCCTAAGGGCAATTTGAAAGCAAAGTCAATCCACAAGAAAACCTTAATACCCATTTGCACCTAATGCTATAAAATGAAACCCTTTATGCCCACAAGCACAGATCTAACATGCAAACATGAATAAAATACAAAATTGATCCAAAAACATATTTTTCAATTGTACACAATAACTCACACAATGATCAATCAATGAAACTTCACACAAAGGATCCTAGCTTTTCAGATGCATAGAAGACATGGATCTGAAAGCTAGGATTGACAAGAACAAGATCCTACCTTTGTAACTGATGAGAGGAACAAACCCACAAATCTAAGAAAGAAGAATCTACAAATGCTCCAAAATTTCTCTCAAGCTTTCTAAAATCCTCCATCGCCTGATTTTCCTTTCTCCCTTGATTGAACCCCCTTCAAAATGGCTTTCAATCCAAGGTTATAGAAAACCAAGCAATTAGGTTTTCAAAAAGTGAAAACCCTAATGGGAAAATAAATTATCTAATTATTAATTAAAATAATTCCTTTATTTTTCAATTTTCACTTAAAGCACATGCATAACTCAAATTTATAATATCAAAGCAAAGTGTTTAATTGAAAATGTATGAGAGATAATTTCAATTAAATAAATCAATTAATCATCCAACTAAAATAATACTCAATAAATCAACTTTGCACAATTAATTACAATTAATTAAATTTAATATTTATTAAATCTCAATTATTCAAATCAAGACTTAATAATTAAATCAATTAATTAAATATAGACATTTAATTAATATTTAATTATTAAATAGCCATATATTTCATATATCAATGTTTTAACCTTATTAAAGGTGCAATAATTAACATTAATATTTACCATGAATATTTATTTAATGAATCAAGCCAAAAGCATCATTAAATCACTTGAAACTCATCTAAACACATAAACCATTGAAACAGACAAATAATTGAAACAGAAACCCAACACACACAAACAGGCTCACAAATCCATGTCGCTTGACAGATTCAAACACTAGGGTAGTCAATCATATTCTTGCCCAGTTCTAGGACAAAGTAAGGGTTTAGAGTATGGATTTGGACTTGAATACTATCTCCCCTCTCTTACCATTGAGATACTGCGATAGGGCACGCTCACTCCTGCCAATTCAGGGAAGACGTAACCCAGTACCTACATACCTGTCATCACAAAGACGAGCATATATCCATGCAATATAGAAAATAGTGGTTAAGACTAGTTTATCATGTGGATCTCACCGAAGCAAGTAACTACGACTCTGTCCCATACCATACCAAATATAGCAAACATAAATGTAAAACATCACAATGATCCATGTGCATATAAATACAGGGTCAATATTGTCAGAAAACCTTAATCAAAATGATTTCATAACATAAACATAACCAACATGAAATAATCACAATTCATATGCAAAAAGATGATATAATACAACTAACAATGGATCATTAGCATAATGAAAAGTAACGCATGAATATCCTTAAAATCACCTGAAAGAGCTAACACATACGTACTATGACTAAAAGAGATCAGAAACTGACATAGACAAACATACAAAGGGGTAGGTATTACAATGTCTATCTCCTTCTCTAATCTATCTATATCCATCTATATCTTAACTACAAAAGCTTTTTAGCTATATATACATCCATCAAAATATCTCCAAAATATCTGATACTCGTGGATAACTTCAACCACCCTACAAAGGTGGCCAAACTAAACAATAAATGACCCTTCCAGAACAAGAATAGGTGTCCCCGATCCTTTCAAGAAAAAATGACACGTAGAGAGTCATTGTAAGTGACCCAGCTGGTCACAAACATCACGTCCTGCATTTCTTGGGTCATTAACCGATAGTACCGAGCGCGAGAGTTGACTTTTCTGAATAGTAGAAACATCATCAGTTTCCAACCCTGACAACAAACAAAGACACCAGCCGTCATCACCGATGAGCATCATCGATAACACCACCAACAAGCATCATTGATGAACATGGATCACTAACGAACAAGCATTGCCGACAAATAGAAACCAACAAGCATCGCCGACGAGCATCATCGACGAATAGTAGCTTGACTTCTCACTTAAAAATGTTCCTAACCTTAGGTGCTCCTGCACCATACTCCCCAAACAAAAATAAATCAATTTCCAGGTGATTGGAGTAAGTCATGATTGATGCCTAACTTCTTAAAATTGGTTTCCTGTACCCATGTAGCCTCAGAATCACCTTTGCCTTTCCATTTGACCAGAAGTTCCATATAGGTTTGTCATCTAGTTTGCTTGGAAACTCTTGAATTTAGAATTGTGTCTGCCTTCAATTGGGGTATAACGGGAAGTTTAAGTGCTTTGAGATCCTCAGTATCTCCTGTGAGATCAGAATCTCCTTCAGGAATTGGACCTTTATAGGATACCAAATCTGCCACATTGAAAATAGGAGATAATCCTATGTCTGTAGGAAGATCAACTTTATAAGTATTAGACCCATATTTTGCCAATATTGCACAAGGTCCTATCTTCCTCATCTAAATTTTACTTGGAACTCCTTTCTGCAACCTTTCTTTATTGAGGTTTACCTTGACCAAATCTCCAACCTGAAATTGAACATATCTTTTCCTTGCATCTACCTTCTGCTTGATATGAGTGGTACTCTCTATCAATGCTGCCTTAACTGAGTTGTGGACCTCCTTCATGGATTGAGAAAAATATGCAGCATACCCACTCCTCTTTGTATTTCCACTAAGAACCCTTAATTCATAGATACCCCTGGGATGAATCCCATACACGATTTCAAAAGGGCTCTTTCTAGTGGACCTATTGACTGTATCATTGTAGGCAAATTCTGCTTGAGCAAGTAACTGATCCCATGATTGTCCATACTCCTTGGTAAGGCATCTCAAAAGATTACCTAATCTCTGGTTCACCACTTCAGTCTGACCATCGGTTTGTGGATGGTAGGCTGAGCTAAAAGAAAGATTTGTACCAAGCTTCTACCATAAAGTTTTCCAAAAATGACTCATAAACTTGGAGTCCCTATCAGATGCAATACTCAAAGGTAATCCATGTATCCAGACTGCTTCTCTAAAGAACAGATTGGCTATGTAACAAGCATCATGTGTGTTTTTGCATGGTACAAAATGAGCCATCTTGCTGAACCTGTCAACAATTACAAAGATGATGTCCATTACTTGCTTGGTCTTTGGTAACCCAACAAAAAAATCCATACTAAGGCAATCCCATGGTCTATTTGGGATAGGAAGTAGTTGATACAATCCTGCATTGGATGAAGTCCCTTTTTCCTTCTGACAAACCAAACAAGTCTCTACATACTTCTGGATGTCCCGATTCATTCATGGCCGATAGTAATACCTTTTGACCAATTCCAAGGTCTTATTCAATCAAAAATGTCCACTTAAGGAACAATTATGCTTTTCCTATACTAGATTCTCTCTCATAGAACCTCTTGGTACACAAAGTTGTCCTCCCTTAAATAGAAGACCTTCTTTAAGAGTATACTCTAAATATTCACTATGAAAATGATTTTGATACTCTCGACATACCTTTTATGCTACTGCAAAATCTTCATCAGCTGGATACAGATCTTTGAAACTTTCAATGCCAATGCTTCGTAGCTGATCTTATTGCACCGTGAGTAACCTTCTACTCAATGCATCTGCCACCTTATTTTTTACTCCCTTCTTATGCTTTATTATGAAGGTAAAGGCTTGGATGTATTCCACTCATTTCATATGCTTGTGACTTAGTTTATCTTGTGAACTTAGAAAACTCAAAGCCTGATTGTCGGTAAAGACAACAAATTCTTTAGGAAGTAGATAATGTCTCCATTTCCTTAGTGCTTTCACTAATGCATATAATTCCAAATCATATGAGGAATACTTCTTCTTCGCATCACTTAGTTTCTCACTATGAAAAGCTACATGTTTTCCTTCTTGACTCAATACTGCACCGACATCAATATTACTACGGTCACATTCCACAATAAATAATTTGTCAAAAATAGGAAGTGTCAAAATCGGTTGATTCACTATTCTCTTCTTCAGATGCTCAAATCCTTCATCAACGTGCTCATTCCATTATAACTTGGCTTTCATACCTCCTTTAATGGTATCTAAAATAGGCGCACTAATCTCACTGAACTGTTTGATGAATTTTTGGTAAAATTGTGCCAAACCATGGAAGCTTCTTACCCCTATAGCCGATTTTTGTGTAGGCTAATTCAAGATTGCTTCCACCTTGCTTACATCCATCTTCAAGTTACCTTCTAAGATAACAAAACCAAGATATACCAATTCTTGCTTCATGAATTCACTCTTTTCCAAGTTGATTATCAACTTTTCTTCATGCAATCTCTGCATTACCAATTGCAAATGTCTAAGATGATCCTCTTTTGTCTTGCTGAACACCAGGATGTCATCTAAGTACACTACAATCCATTTTCTAATGAAGTCCTTCAAAACCTCATTCATTAATCTCATAAATGTGCTTGGGGCATTTGACAACCCAAAAGGCTTAACTAGCCATTCATACAATCCCTCAGTAGTCTTAAAAGCAGTCTTGCACTCATCTCCCCCTTTAATTCTTATCTGATGGTATCCATTCTTAAGATCTATCTTGGAGTAATATCTAGCTCCACCAAGACAATCTATCAAATCTTCTATCCTAGGTATTGGAAACCTATACCGGATAGTTATCCTGTTTATGGCCCCGGAATCAGTACACAACCTCCAAGTACCATCTTTCTTTGGGGCTAAGACTGTGGGAACAACAAAATGACTTATATTTTCTCTAATGACCCCTTGGTCAATTAGTTCCTCAATTTGGTTAGAAACCTCTTCATTTTTCCACGGAGTCATCTTGTAAGGAGCCTTATTTGGAAGTGAGGCTCTTGGAATGAAGTCAATTTGATGACTAATGGATCTATCAGGCGGTAGGGTAGTTGGTTGACCACTACTAACTATAGCCTGATATTGAGTTAACAACCTTTGGATTTCTAAAGGCAACTCTTCTCTTTCATTCCTCTTCTCACTTTTTGGTTTAAGAACCAAAGCAAAGCCTGCTCCATCTTCTTCCAATGTTTTTAGGAATTCTTTCTCACTGACCACCAGTAGGTTGGGACCTCTCTTTATCTCCTTGTCTTCTTCCAAGATTGACTGTACCTTGAAAGTCATTCTGTCCTTCTTGAAGGAATATGAATTCTCTGCTCCATTATGAACTGCATATGAGTCATACTGCCAAGGTCTACCTAATAGCAGATGACACACATCCATGGGTAGGATATCACACAAAATTCTATCCTTATATCTCCCTATGGAAAATTCTATCCAAGCTTGTTCATTGACTATTACATGTTGATCTCTATTCAACCAAGTAACTTTATAAGGATTAGTGTGAGGAATCCTTGTCAATTTTAACTTCTCAATAGCTTCTAAAGAAACAATATTATCAGTAGATCCTGAATCTATGATGACTTTACAGACCTTACCAAGTATTTTGCAATTGACTCGAAAAAAAGATCTTTGGCTTGGCTCTTCTTTGATGGGCTCTTTTAGGAGTGTTATTTGAACCATCAAATGCTCTCCCATCTTTGATCCTATGGGGATATCTGAATTTTTGTTTCTAGAAGACTCTTCTTGCACATAGTTAGCTCTTTTCTATCCTCCTTGGGCAGTAGAGCTCTTTACTGGACACCAATATGCAGGATGCCCAAGTTTCTGACAATTATAGCACTTCATAGAAGAGAAATAAGATCCTCTTCCTTGGCCATCAGTCCTTCCTCTTGAACTATTATTCGAACCTCTTCCTCTGTTGTAACCACCTCTAGTGTTATTAGATTCTCCCTGATTCTCAGTGAGTTTATTTTCACTCTGATTCTTAGCTTCAAGATTTCTTCCTCCATATCCTCCTCTATGACCTCTATTGTCTCTTCCTCTACCTCTACTATTTGAGTCCTGTTTCTTTTTGAACTTCTCTTCCACTCTAAGGGCTAATTGATAGCATTGGTGGACAGTCTTGGGGCTTAAGAGACTAATTTCTTCTTGAATTCTCCATTTAAGGCCATTCTGATATCTTGCCACTTTTAGGCTTTCTTCTTCCATGGCATGGGACCTTAAGCATAGCTTATGGAATTATTTTGTATAGGCACTGGCCTCTAAGTCTTTCTTCCTTAGATTTTACCTTTTCTTATGCAGTTGCACTTCATAATCATCAGGAAAGTAATTTTATTTCATCTTTGCCACCATACCATTCCAACTAGTTATGGGGTTCTTGCTTCCCTTTTTCCTTTCATCTTGGACAAATTTCCACCAAGTGAGGGCAGTCCCTCTCAATCTTGTCTTGGCTACTCTAACTTTCTAAGATTCAATCACATTATCAAAATCAAAGTGATTTCAAGACCTTATATCCATTCCATAATTAATTTTGGATCCATTTTGCCACTAAATAGAGGCACACCTTCTAAGGACTTACCACTCATTTCCTTTAATGCTTTCAAGAACAACTCTTCTTGAAGTATCTAGTCTAGCTCTAGGATCATGTGCTCCTTAGCCATTTATTTACCCTTCTCATCAGCTTCCCTCATCAGTTCACTAACTACTATAGTTTGAAGCTACACTTCTTCCAGTTTATACGCCATTTCGGCTAACTGCTCCTTCAAGATTTTGTTCTCCTCTCTTTTCTCATCCATGTTCCTTGCTAGCTCTGTGTTGGTCACCATATTGGATGAATTCACATACTCTTCTAAAAATCACACCCAAACAACATAATTCCAATTCTCAAACTTTCTCTGATACCAATCTGATGTAAATCCCAGGTCCTGTTGTTACTGATAGTCATCTTGACTGTGCTCTAAGGTCTCTTGCACAAACCTTATAGGGTATTGTTTCACCCTAGCTTGAGGAAGTCACTAAGATCTTTACCTCAAGTGCCCTAGAAAAGGCTTACACTGTAAAGCTACTATCTCATGCTATAGAACCCATTAGGATAGGTTCATTTCGCAAGCTAAACTGACGGGTTCAACCTAAAGAACACAACAACACACACTGCACATGGAGTCCATTAAATATGTTCTTTCTTATTCACAAGAACTAAACTATTACATGATGATACAATCTATGTCTATTTCCTTCTCTAATCTATCTATATCCATCTATATCTTAACTACAAAAGCTTCTCAGCTATATATACATCCATCAAAATATCTCTAAAATATCTGATACTCGTGGATAACTTCAACCACCTTGCAAAGGTGGCCAAATTGAATAATAAATGACCCTTCTAGAATAGGTATAGGTGTCCCCGATCCTTTCAAGAAAAAAAGACACTTAGAGAGTCACTGCAAGAGACCCAGCTAGTCACAAACATCACATCCCGCATTTCTTGGGTTGTTAACCTACATTACCAAGTGCCAGAGTTGACTTTTCTGAACAACAGAAACATCATCGGTTTCCAACCCTGAAAATAAACAAAGACACCGGCCGTCATCACCAATGAGCATCATCGATGAACACCACCAAAAAGCATCGCCGACAAACAAGGATTGCTGATGAACAAGCATTTCTGATGAATATAAACCAACAAGCATCACTGACGAACAGTAGCTTGACTTCTCTCTTAGAAATGTTCCTAACTTTAGGTGCTCCTACACCAACAAGTATTCACAAAGTGACTGATGAGGAGCTCCCTCTCCTAGAGCCTCTAGCTCTCTCCAAGACCTTGACTAGTTCTTCCTTAGGGTCTCTCTCTCTCTCTACCCTAACTTAGAGGATTCTTCCCTAATCCTACTCCCCTTAGGTAAAATTACACTCCTATGGATCTAACTTTCTAGACCCTTCAACCATTTTCCAATCGAGACCCACAAATCCAACTCTTTGGCCTTGTAGCCTTTTTACGCCTATTAGCCCTCCAAAACACTGAAAATGCATTCTTGCTTCCACAAAACCTTAACAACCCAAAAAAAAAATTGGATATTCTTTGTGGGTTTTTCCTACCCTTGAAGATTTACTAGGTCTCAATTCCTAATGGTGTCCATATAGTAATTTTCTACCAAACCCCTAAAAATAAGGGTTTTGGACACATGTAGACTGGGTTGGTAACTTGATCTTCTTTCTTTGATCAGTTAGACTCCTCTAAACTTCTCCCTCCACTAGAAGGTCTGTACCACATTCCTCCTCACTTCTCCAAACTTTAATGGCTCATACCAATCAAATTACAATCTCCATTGCTACTATCTTGTTCAGTTACCCTACCCAGAATGCTCACCACTCGCCTAGGGCCTGAATGTTCTCCAGCCTTCCCTACACTCACACACTCAAAAGGTCATATATACATAGTATATACAAGTTCCTAGTGGATTCCATGTTCTCATGGAGTTTGAGCCATGGGAACTCCAAAGAAACCCATTATTTACATAACTGGACCAAAACTGGCCAGTGAACTTGCAAAACACAAATAATTTGACAAAGCTTAACCAGAATGTACAAAATAACAAAATAACACAAAAAAATCTTGGAAACTACATTTCAAACAATATCCAATCATTCATTTAGTCCATTCAATCCAATAAATTGATGGATGATGGCTCTGTCACAAAGTTACACTGTAAATTGGTTCTTCCTTGCAATCAATTTGTACAATATGAGAACTAACTAAAAAATTAGGGTTGGATTCACCTTATATGCTCCTATCCCATCTATCTAGACCATTTGTTTAGGATTTGGGCACCTTAATGGCCGATTCCTAAAATCTAGGAAATGTTGTCATGACAACTTTGACAACTTTTGTCAAAATCGCCATTTTCACAACTTGAGTGTCCTAATTGGTTCTAAACTTTACCAATTGACCTCAAATGGTTATAAAATAAAAAAACATTAAAAATATTCCCAATTTGGGACTTTTGTTAACTCTTTGACTTTTGAGTTGACTTCTAGGCCTTAGACTCCTATAATCAACTAGACTCAAACAACACAACCCTAATCTTTCCAAACCTAAACCACACATCAAACACACACTAGGGAGTTTATTCTTAGTCATTATTCATGGATAGTTTTCCAAACCAACCTACAATCCAAAATTGATTAATATCTTTCAATAGACCTTAAGGGTGCTCCTGCACCATACTCCCCCTACAAGAAAAACAAGTTAGGGTACAGTTGGTGTTAGGAACTCCTCACTAATTCCATGTTTATTGAAGTCACTCTCAGCTATCCAAGTGTCTTCTGACTCTGTTTTTTGCTTTCACTTCACTAGATGCTCCATGTAGATCTTATGCCTTGTTTTATTTTTCACCCTTGAATCCAATATCTTTTCAACTTATAGTTTGTCCTATTCTAGAGTCTTGAACTCTCCCATGTCCTTAATGACCTCTATTCTATACTACATATCATCCATATGTAGTCCCTTATACTTGATCAAATATTTCACATTGAAGATTGGGGAAATTGACATCCCCTTGGGCAACTCTACCTTGTATGCATTAGGTCCATACTTTGCCAATATTTTACAAGGTCCAATTTGTTTCATTTGTATCTTGCTGGGTATCCCTTTTTGTAGTCTTTCCTTATTCAGGAATACCATGACTAATTCACCCACTTCAAACTGCAATTCTCTTCTCCCCTCATCTTTCTTTGCTTTCAACTTTTGATTTTCCTCTATCAAGGTCTTTTCCACTTGCTCATAAACCTTCTTCATTGATTGTGCAAAATCATCAGCATACCCACTAATTCCCTCATATCCTTTGAGGTCTCTGAGTTACATCACACCCCTTGGATGTGCCCCATACACTATCTCAAATGGGCTCTTCCCTGTAACTCTATTGGTACTGTCATTGTAGGAAAATTCTTCCTGTGGAATAACTTGCTCCCGTCCTTGTCTATACTCCTTGGTCAGATATCTAAGCAACTTCCCAAGGACCCTATTGATTACTTCACTCTACCCATCTATTTGAGGATTATAGGAAAATCCATGAGACAATTTCATTCCTAACCCCTTCCATAGGGTCTTCCAAAAGTGACCCATGAAATTTACATCCCTATCTACAACAATTATCATTGGTAGGCCATGAATCCTTACCACTTATTTTAAGAACAAGTAGGCAATATGGCTGGCATCATGTGTTGTTTTACATGGTATGAAGTGGCTCATTTTACTAAACCTATCTACCACTAAAAATGCACTATCTAAACCAGTTGGAGTTCTAGGTAACGCCACTATGAAGTCCATACTTATGCACTCCCAAGGTCTACTTGGGATGGGTAATGGCTGGTAAAGTCCTGCATTAGATGAAGTGCCTTTAGCTTTCTAAAATATGCCACACTGCTCCACATACCTTCTTACTTCATTTTACATCTTTGGCCACCAAATAGAATCTCTCTACTAATTCCAATGTCTTATTCAATCCAAAGTTTCCACATAAGCTTCCATTATGATTCTCTTATATAAGGTTCTCCCTCATTGAACCTCTTGGAACACATAGTTCTTTCCTTTGAATAGCAAACCATTATGTAATGTATACTCTGTAAACTCACTATGAAAGTGATTCTCAAGATTTTGACACACCTTATATATCTCTGAGAAATCTGAATCTCCCTCATATAGATCCTTAAAACCTTCAACCCCTGTGCTTTGCAACTAAATCTCTTAGATGGTAAGTAGTCTTCTACTAAGGGCATCTGCAACTTTGTTTTTCACTCCCTTCTTATGTTTGATAGTAAAGGTGTAAGACTGTAGGAATTCCATCCACTTGATGTGTCTCAAACTGAGCTTGTCTTGAGTGTCTATGTAACTCACTACTTCATTGCCTGTGAAGACAAAAAAATCTTTGGGAAAAAGATAATGCCTCCACTTCTTTAAGGCTTGTACAAGAGCATATAGCTCCAAGTCATAGGAAGAGCACCTAGATTTAGCCTCATTTAGTCTTTCACTAACAAATATCATAGGCCTACCTTCCTTACTTAAGATAGCTCCCACTGCAATGCTACTTCAATCACACTCTACAATAAATGGTTTATCAAAGCTTGGAAATAGAAATATAGGCTAAGTACCCACTTCTTTCTTTAATCTCTCAAATCCATCATTAGTTTCCTTTGTCCACACAAATTATGTTTTCAACCCTCCTTTTATAGTCTCTAGGACTGGAGCACAAATCTCACTGAATCTCCTAATGAACTTCCTATATAATTGGGCTAACCCATGGAAGCTTCTAACTTCAGTCCCTATCTTAGGAGTAGGCCAGTTCAGTATGGCCTCTACTTTCTCCTTTTCCATCTTTAAATCACCCTTGGAAACCACAAAGCCAAGGTAGACTAGCTCTTCCTTCATGAACTCACTCTTCTCAAGGTTTATGGTGAGTTTCTCTTCCTGCAACTTCTTCAAAACTAACTCCAAGTGTCTCATATGGTCCTCCTTTGTTTTACTTAATATGAGGTTGACATCTAAATAGAAAACTACAAAGACTCCTATATAGTCCTTCAAGACTTTATTTATCACTCTCATAAAGGTGCTTGGTGCATTGGTAAGCCCAAAGGGCATCACTAACCATTCATATAACCCCTATATAGTCTTAAATGAAAACTTCCACTCATAGCCCTCTTTCATCCTAATTTGATAGTACCCACTCTTCAAATCAATTTTAGAGAAGTACTTAGCACCCCCAAACAATCCATTAAGTATTCTATTCTAAGAATTGGAAATCTATACCTGATAGTTATCCTATTTATTGCCCTAGAATCAGTACACATTCTCCACTTACCTCCTTTCTTAGGAGCCAACACCACTAGGACAACACATGGGCCAATGATCTTCCTTATCAACCCTTGGTCCAAAATCTCTATGACTTGTCTAGCTATCTCCTTGTTTTGCTTTGGTGTCATCTTGTATGCAGCCTTGTTTGGAAAAGATGCTCCTGGGATGAAGTCAATCTGATGACTTATCTCCCTCTTAGGTGGAAGTGTGGCTGGTGTATCTTCACAAATTATATCCTTTACCTGGTCTAGAAATTCTCTTACCTCCTGTGGTATAGGTTCCTTCTCATGAGACTCCTCCTCCTTTGGCTTTAGCAAGATTGCATAGCCAACTTCTTATTTCTTTAGATCTTTTAGGAATTCTTTCCCACTCAATAACATGGCATTGGATTTTTCCTTCTCGATTGTCTCCTCCTCTAAGATGGACTATATCTTGTAAGTGACCCCATCTTTCTTTAAAGTATACTTGTTATCCTTCCCGTTATGGACTACATCTCTATCATACTGCCATGGTCTGCCAAGCAATGGATGGCAAGCATCCATTGGCAAAACATCACATAGTATCTTATCATGAAACTTCCCAATAGAAAATTACACCCACACTTGTTCATTGACTAAGATGTTGTGGCCCTTATTCAACCATGTGACTTTGTAAGGGCATTCATGTGGAATTTTAGTGAGCTTTAGTTTCTCTACTTCCTCTCCTAATATTACATTGTCTATAGATCCTGAATCTATGATCACCTTACATACTTTTCCCATTATCTTGCACTTGACCGTGAAAAGAGCCCTTCTTTTCTTGTGTCCATCCTTAGTGGGTTCTTTAATTAGTATTCTCCTAAGCATCAAACCTTTACCTTTCTCTGAATCCAGACTGACCTCTAAATGCTTGGTGTTGTCCTCCTCTTGGACATAGTTGATCCTCTTTTCTCCTTGTGAGGATGTTGGCTTACCTAGACACCTGTATGCAGGGTGCCCCAACTGTCCACAATTGTAACATTTCATGGAAGAGAAATGAGATCCCCTTCCAAATCCTCATGTCCTTCCTCTACCACTATTATAAGAACCCCTTCCTCTACTACTGAATCCACCTCTATTGCTTGAATACTATCCTCGCTCTACATATCTAGAGTCACCTTGACCCCTACTATCATTGCCTCTGCCACTTGAGCCTCCTCTATGGCCACCTCTATTATTGTTAAAATAATAACAAAAATAAGAGAGAGACAGGAAACTGTTTAATTCAATGAGCAAGAGATAAGAGATTTACCATGAATTAGCACAAAACCAGGAGCATTCACCAATGAGAAAAGCAACAAAGGAGACAAGATTTTGAAGGGGGGAAAACATGAGAAAACCCCCGTGATATAAAGAATGGGCAAAAAATCCTAAGAATGAGAGAGAGAGAGAGAGAGAGAGAGAGAGAGAGAGAGAGAGAGAGAGAGAGAGAGAGAGAGAGAGC
>MU223937.1:1541021-1577464 GCA_018584345.1 Thuja plicata | reverse complement strand
TGTTTGTGGATATAGGCCCAAATCTTGAGATTGTTCATTGGTACTTGTCCAAGAAGGATCACATGTATCTACAAAGAAACAAGAACCATGAGGGGATCTCCCATTAATGGGATTTCCTCCTAAAGCTAAATTAGTAGAAGCTAAATGTGAATCATCAAATGTAATTGCATCATAACGAGGTTTTGTAAACCAAATGAATTCATTACTAGATACATAATAAAGAATAGAAGTAGGACAATCACCATTAATAATATCATCAAGAGGATTAGAGTTTAGAGAAGGAGGTTGGTCCTTCATGATAACCATTTGAGTGTCATGAAATTCATAATCAAGTTTGGAGCAAAGAGGAACATAAAATTCTTTAATACATAAGGACAACGTAGTAATAATTTCATCTTGGTGATCTAAAATATTATCCAAAGTAGAATAAGTATTCGTAACATCATCAACCTACACTATGTTAGCTCGATGAGAAAAATAGAAAGCGAGGGGGTCATCCCCAAGGCAAACATCATCACAAGGGTCATCCCAAATGGGAAATTTATTCAAAGGATACATACTATCACAGGGTGGAGTATAGGTTTGGTTAGTTTGAAATGTATTTTCCAAGACATGCCATGCCTGAGGAGCCTCAGTACAATCGGAGATAAGGTAATATAAGTCTGGATTTAATGAGAATCCAATTAGACCAAACACTTCCTCATCTTTGAACTGCCAGGAATCCTAGTCAGCCTGAGGAGCAGTGGATGTCAGTTTCAAATTTGGTGAAGTCACAATATCTGAAAGGTGTTGAGTTTTTAGAGAATCAAACATGTGCGGCCTCCAAATAGTATAATTGGAATTTGTAAGTTTAAAATCTGGCATTAATGTAGACATGATTAATTATCATAAATTAACTGAAATAAAGTTAAATACAAGTTGCAAGATATAATAATGGATCTAAAAAATTAGTTTAATGAGAATAGTAAATTCCAATATTCTAGAAATTAAAAAATTTAAATATTTTGTTAAAGTGATGAAAAAAAATTTAATTACAACCAAATTACCAAATAGCAATTGAAATGGGTTTGAATTGAGATAATAGATATATAGTTAAGGAAAATTTTAAAAAATTAAGCTGGACAAAATGTTTTAACCTTTAAACTTATTTGATTAAAAAAAATTTAAAATTGAATTTAAAGAATTAAACTTAGAGAATTAAAATGATTAAACAAAAAATGAAATGAAATTAACTAATATTAGAGTAGAATAAACCAGCAAATATAAGAATGATAGAAGGAATTGACAAAGTTAAATGATATACAAAGGAATGTAATGAAAAAAAACTAATAATAAAACAAGAATCTAATAATAAGAACCTTGTAGAAATGTTAGAATAAAAAAAATTGGCCTGCGAGAAAGAATAATGCTATCATAAGACATAAATATGATAATAATAGATGAAAGAAATGATTATCCTTCAGCAATAATAAAAATGATAAGAATACAAATGTAAATATGTCCTGCAAGAAGACAGCGAAGGGACAAAGAATACTAAAATTCTCTATAGAAGAGACAGAGAGACAGAGCTGTGAGAGGCATGCAAATGATAAAAAAATGGATAGATATTAACAATGACAACCCTGCATAAAATAAGAGAATTAGCTAAAAGTAGAGCTGTACAAACCTAAAAAAAATGTTAGACTATGAACATAGAATAAAAAAGATTAGAGGCTATAAGAAACGTTTTAAAGAAAGAAATGAATAAATATCAGTTGTGCAATGTTATATGCAATGAATGAACAAAAGATAATGATGTGTCAAGTCAATGAAACCATTGTACAATGTTGTTGCTACTTCTAAACTTGTATCTCACCTTTCCGTCAACTCAAGAAATTGTAGTGCCCTTTCTCTCAGTCTCCAAAGTTATGTCAATACTCCTCTTCCTGTGAGTATTTGGGGGTGTGAGAGGAAGGAAAATGAAAGGGATGCACCCAATGGATGTTCGATGGGATTGAGATGGCCTAAAGAGATGAGTCGTGGATCAGCGATGCATAAAGAAAAAAATCTGGGTAATAATGGTAGTAGAGGAAAGGGGATAAGCTACAACATAAGCAGCAAGGGAGAAATAAGGAGGGGAAAAAAAGGTAGTGAGGAGAGGGAGAGAGGTTACGCAGGGGGGGCTGTGAGGAGAAAACAGAAAAATAGTAGAAAAGAGCATGCAAGGAAGGGATGAAGAGGTGCGCAAGAGGAGAGGAAGACTGGTTTAAAAGATGTGCCACCAATATATTATGTCGGTCGATGAATATATTTGCAAGATTTTACCAAAGCCAAGCTTTGATATCAAATATTTGCCCTTTCCTTTATTTTAAGCCTGATACAAATATCCTTATGCCAATTAAAGTTTTCAAAAAAAATGGGACGGGCCCCACACAATGTTCTTTACTTCTCCTCACGCTGAAAGATGAAACGGCTGCACAAAATTTTGCCAATATAGTACTCAGAGGGATAAAACAAATGCTATAGAGAAATATTTTGGTAATACTCTATTAATTGACTTGGCAAAGTATTCCCAACATATCAACCACGGCAAAATATTCAGAATAAAATCTTCAGAAGAACTCAAAGATGTTTATGGATACTGATATCTAAGTCGATATTAATATATGTAGTTAACAATGTTATTATATTGGGGATGGTGAAAGATCGTGAGCCTAAAATGAATGTTTATGAAGACAAGAAAAGTAGAATATGCAGATTTATAAGCAAGATGTTTTTACATATAAAAAGATAGGAGAAACACTGAGAAAAAGGATATGAAAATAGTCAAAACTTTGTATACAATAACGTGTGAGAATAGATATGAAGCAAAAAATGATGTTAGTATGCCAAGAAATTATAGTATGCCCTCAAAATGAAAATAGTTTTCCTTTTCTTGTATGCAAAATGAAATAGTATGCCCACAAAATGATTATAAAACCTGCACAAAAACAAGTCAAAACTGTATCCAATAGATAAACCAATAATGTATGCGAAAGATAAATCGGGTTTGGCGGTAAACCAGCCAAACCCAAAAAAAAATTTGAATTTTTCTCAACACTCTCTCAAGAGTCTCCGATATTGGAGTGCTCCAAGATATGGTAGCTCCTTCACCTGTAAACTCAATCGAAGATTAAACCAACCTGCTCTGATACCATGTTAAAATAATAACAGAAATAAGAGAGAGACAAGAAATTGTTTAATTCAATGAGTAGGAGATAGGAGATTTACCATGAATTAGCACAAAACCAGAAGCATTCACAAATGAGAAAAGCAATAAAGGAGACAAGATTTTGAAGGGGGAAAAATATGAAAAAACCCCCGTGATATATAGAATGGGCAAAAATTCCTAAGAATGAGAGAGAGAGAGAGAGAGAGAGAGAGAGCCAAGCTCATAAAATAGTTTGAAAAGAGTGATTAACCTAACTGTTGATGGGGTTTTGCTGACCGGGTCCGCCAGCAGTCATAAGTTGTCACCGAGTTCCGGGAAAACTGGCCAACTCTGCCTGCAAAGGTTGTCCTGGGGAAATAAATCCTCCGGGCCTTCAAGCACCTGGGTGTCGGGTCACGATGGTGTGGGGCTCAGTTGGGAGAGGTGACTATTTTCGAGGGGGATAGCTGGTTTCTTCAACTCATTTTCTCTGGAGATTCGATCAAAGTAAGGTTTCCCCAAGTATTCCACACTTATCAAATAAAGTGAAAATGATCCTGCTGGGTTAGAAACGCTTCATCTAACTATAGTCATGTTGAAATGTCCGGAACATCAATAATACTCTGATAAAATACACTAAATACTGAAGAAAAACATAACCATCAGCTAGCATTTTATCAGTAGCGAAAGTAAAGAGTTCGTTAATCTACTTTGACATACTAGAGTAAAAGACAAAGAACATCAAAACATAAAATACCATTAACTCAGAAGCAGGAATGCTAACAACATCATTGCCAAGAATTCTTCCTTCTTTATTAATGTTCCTTCCAGCAAGCACTTGTGCGTGATACAACGGCGGCTCCAAGGGAGCATCTAACTATTGAGAATAGAACAATGGAGCATTGAGCTCTGCAACTAAAATGAGAAATTACTTTGCCATTGCTATGGACAATAAAATCATCAATTTCACCGACCCTTGGAAATGAGCCGATCTGCTTATTTATACAACTCTCTTCTAACCCAAACCCTATTTACATCATGTTCCAATAAAATACAATATCTGGGGGCCGGTACTACCTACACCACCCTACAAAAGACCTGGAGATGGAATAGGTCTGCCATGTCAGAAGAATAAGACAAGGATATACAGCAGAAGAATCGGTCTCAAGAAGAGAGCCAGAAAGGAGAAAGAAGAAAGTAGGTCCCTTGGGGACCGAGGCTACATGCCTCATAAATGGGAAATGCGGCGCCCTGTCTTCAATGTGCTAGGTGTACCTCTGAGCGGCGCCTCGAAAAGACCACCCTGTCAGAAACGAACTACCAAGACGACGCTTCCTTGATGTGGCCAACCACCTTCTGACAGTCTTTATTAACCGCTTCTGAGAGTGATCGGTCGGCCTCGGGGACCGGGACACGGATCACTTTAAAGAATACAAAATTTTGGATTCGGGACTCCGGGATCCGAGAACTTTCGTCCCAAAAAGAATAAAGAATGCTCAATGTGAGCTTTCCCCGGCCTCCGGAGAAAGCTCAAGGCTGTTTATTGTCGTTGAAGGCCTAGAGGAGGCAGGATATGCCATCTTCTCTACATTCTTCAGGTTGGCCCTTCTGTGCCTGGCCACTTCAACTTGTTCCCCCAGGTCCAAAATATTTTCTTTGAATTCATCCGCCATCCTCGCCGCGTCATGACCCTTAAGTTTCATATCGGTTAATTTCTCCATCTGGGCCCCATCTATCCCCTCCGGGGATTGATAATGGGAATTCATTATCTCATCAAAACTCCCCAGAACTGAATCTTCAGGGGTATAAGTATCTGTGCTAAGGGGATCAGCCCCGGAAGCCTTTATCACAAAAGACTTGTATAAATTAGAAGAATATTTCATAGTATTTACGTTTTCTTGCAAGGACTCCACCAGTTGCTTGGTTACCTCCAATGTGAGGTCAAGTCTGGAGTGCTAAGTTCTTACAAAATCAAATGATTCCTCACCCAGAATTTTGGATTCAAAAATTATATCTTCTCCCAAGGTGAGGAGCTCTTCGAGCTCCACCTTCCACGCTTGGTAATTTTCAGCATCACTCTCCCACTGCTCAATAAGCACTTCCGATTGATGAATGACTTTCCAGGCCATGTATAAATCTGGGAGAGTGGACACCAGGAAACGTTGGGTGTTTCCTATCTGTAGAGCGATCCACTCGTCCATTGCTTGGGCTTTCTTTTTCATTATTCGCAGGGAGTCTATGTCACTTTGCGGTAATTCTCCTAAGGTGGAGGCCTCCGGAGGAGCGGTATTGATTGGTCTATCTAGCTCAGTAAGCAACCCCACAAGGTTTTCTTTCTTTTCTTTTTCAGCTTTGAGCCTCTGGGCCTCTTTTTCATATCGAGCCTCCACTACCCTTGCTGCCTCCTTCAGCAAATCTACCTCACCTTGCTTTCCCCTTTTGCTTAGGGATACCTCTACAACATTGTAGTCTGCGGGGTTTGCAGTTGCTTCATCGGTGTCTGGGGAGGTGTTGCCACAACGGCAACTGTTTCTCTTCCTGGCCCAGTTCAAAGAGTGTGAACTGTCCGAGCTTTCTTGGCCTTTGGCGGGGCCTGGGCTTGGGCCATCATTTCCGCTAAGGAGAGAGGAATCATAGGGGTGGAATAAGCCTTTCTTTTCCTGCTTTCTACCAGCCACTGAGGGGGGAGGGGTGGCCTTCCTATCAGAATTTGTTCCCTTGATTCTTCCCCGGTGCTTTGTGGCTGCGGTTCCTCGGTGGCATGGACCTCATCCATCCTCCCTACCTCGACCTCTTTTGCAGCAGTATTTTCTTTGTCAACCTCCATCTCCTCAGCCTTGTCCTCTATACCTATTCCTTTATCTGGACTCTGATAGGCTTCCTCGGGGATTTCTTCTTCAAGCTACTCCTCTTGCTACTCTTCTTCTTCTGCTGGGGCCTCTTCTTCTACCGACAGTAGGGGAGGTATCAGGCCGAGATTTAGAGTTTGGGCCGCTGTGATAACCTGCCCAAAGGTTTCTCCTGGGAGTGGCCCTTGGAACATGGTGGCTGGGATTATGGTTATTCCTAAAGGTTCGGTTCCCCTAGCGGATGCCATTTGTTCACCTTGCTTTAGTTGGTCCACTCCCAGACCTTGCATCTCTTGAGCCCTAGAGATAATCTCCGGTTCTGGCTCCTTTTCTTCTGCCTACTATTCTTTTGCAGGCTCTTGTTCAACATTCTCTTGCTCTGCGGCCTCTTGTTCTTTCCCTGGGAATTCTACCTCTACTTGTGTATCGTTCCCCTATAAGTTTCCAAACTCATCGGCAGCAAATACATCATCAAATTCTTCTTGTAGAGGGGGACTGGCTGGGACCTCTGCAGGCTCTGTTTCTTTCTCCAGCTCTGGGGAACTAGAAGAAAGGATCTCTACTTCTCCAGGGAGGGATGTCTTTGGCGCTAGTACTGGTTCTGCCTTGGCCTGTTTGATGTGCTTCCTCTTCCTCCGGGTAACCAACGGTGGCCCTGCATCATCTATTGCTGTCGCCTCCAAGGGATCCACCACCATTGCCTTCACCATTAGGGCTGCCAGTGATGGGGAGGAAGGGGGACGAATTGGTCTGGCCATGAGCGGGGGAGTGGCCAACCTCGCTATTAACTACTACCTCATCTGTTGGGAGGCTGCCACTGATTGCTTGATTTGTTCTTGTATAGGGACTTCTTGCGCCGGAGGGGTAATGTCTATCCTTTTTTCTCTATATGCGCCCTTCGAAGAAGTCCCAGCCCCCGGGGTCAATTTGGGTCCCGGCTGTGATGTTATCCTTAGCGCCAGTCGGGGAGCCTAACGAATACTCCCGAGGCACACGCTCTTGAAATAGGCATGGCTTCTCTCGACCACCTCCCGAGTGAAGTCCTCAAACATGGGCCCCTCTTGGGTGGCCCAATCCATTGTTGGCAGAGCCATTTTTTTGATCCCCTTATCCTTGTACTAGGGGTCGATGGTGGGGGCGGTATCTAAGAAATTCTCTAGGAACCTTCGGAGTCTCTGTAGTTGCATCATTCTGGCCGTCATCCTGGCATAGTGTCAGCTTTGCACCTCCACGTCATCTTGGCAGTCTACCCAGAAGTCCTCCATATGTATAAGATGGGGCTTTGAAGCTTGGGGCATTGCTGTGGAAATCTTCCCATGCAGATCAAAGTTCTTCCGTGCTAGATAGAATTCTTGCAAGTTATAACTTTTCAGCTCATTATCTGCCTCTTCTGCGGCGGCTAGACTGCAGGTGTAGTTCCCACAGGTGATTGGGAACGGGACGTTGGGGACCTTCTTGAGGGAAAAGAAGGCGTGTAACTCCATCATTTGCTGGCAGGATTCCAACAGCACGATCTTGTCCCCGCAATGCCTGGGCAACAAGTAGGGTTTCTTGGAGAAGCCGATGACCCTAATGTATGTATGCTTCTGGAACTGAATATAGTAGTGCCCATAACTACTAACTAGCTTCATCGCCTCAGTGGACAGGTGGTATCTGGCATCCTGGGTGGGTGTAAAAAAATGGTAGTAAACGAACGCATCATTTACCCGGCAGAAACTGGGGAAGCTGGCCTCCCATTGAATTTATGGGAAATGGTCCCACGGTGCTTTTTAATCCGGGCCAAGCCCGAGAACTCCATCTGTAAGTAGGCCATTGGAATGGAGCCTCTGTTGTGCTAGGGCCCAGAAAATGTAAGAAGACATATAGAACTTCTTCTTCCTATCCAGCTGAAGAAACTAGGATTCGATGTGATTAGAGATTATTGCGGCCTAGTCGAATAATTCTCCCTTGGTGGAGATGTCGAGGAGGAAATAGTACATCCATTTGGAAAACTCTTGGACGGAGGGTTGCCCAAATACCTGGGCTAATGCTATTATCCCCATCTGGATGCTCTCCTTGAATTCAAAGTGAGGGATTTCTATCTTCATCCTCTTTGGGTCCCTCTTTGGGGCCTTGAGCCAATGGGTATTCATGTACACCCGGGCAGCATCCTCCAGTTGTGTAAACTATTCCAAGGCATCAGTCCTTGTAACTACTATGGCTCTGTCAAATTGTGGGATTCACAATCCCGCCTAGAATGTGTCTGGGTCGAGGGATACCAAAGGAGTGGGGTATCCTGTGGGTTTCATGGCTGCAAGCATAACAGCCCAAACATTGGACTTGTAGTTGGCCGCTAGCATCAGGATAAGCTCCGGAGACTGCACGGACCACAAGAAGCAAGCTGCCCGAAGGATCCTGGACCCTCTGACGTTGATCGCTAATTGATCTCCAACTTGTCGCTAGATGTGCATCACTTTTACCAAGGCCTGCATCTCTGCCCATGTTTCGACGCTGGTGTCGGTTATAAGTTTAACCTTGGACTCAATCTTTGAGCCCGTAATGATGTTGTTCTGCACAAACTTCATGGTGAGGGGTAGTTTCTCCAGGGCCCTCTCCATCTTGGACTTTACAGCTACCCTGGTGGTCGTTGAGGGAAGTTCTGGACTTTCGGGTGGAGAGGATGCGGATGCTTCAGACATGATTGATAACTGAATTTTGGGAACCTGCAAGGCAAAGTGACCGTCAGAATACTTTTATCATAATAAAATAGTTACTCCAGGGTCCAAAGATCTTACCACCGCGATGTTTTCTTTTCCCAAAAAGTTAGTTTCATGCAAAGATACCCGAAAAAGAAAAACATTGTAAACTTAGATTTTATTAAACATCCGGGTCCAGGGACTTTGTCACACTGGGTAAGGACACAGGATGGATGATGGTAGAAGACCCGAAGCCCAGAAAAGTTACCGTTAGCGAGAATATGTAAAAAGCCAAGTCACCATGCCCACGTGGGCACCACGTGCGGAGGTATTAAATGGAAGTTATGGTGATGACGGCGGAGCCAACTGTCCGAACACATGAAAAGGGAAAGCCACTTGGCTGGAATTGATTGCGCGCATGGGATATAAATGAGGTTTTGACAGACTCCATGGAGGAGAGAGAAAACTACCTGTTTGGAACCAGCCGAGAGTCAAGCTTCAAACAGGTGGTTTTCTGCCTTGAAACAAGCTCGGAGGCAGAAATCCAGACACAGAGGTGACTCGACTAGCTTGTCAAGCCACCTGGAAGGATATACATGGAGCTGAGGGATATATACATAGAAACAAGGAGGATATACAGAGACTATATTACAACTATATACATATATACATAAACATACAATGCGGGACGATGCCCGCGGGAAAACCAGACAAGGCAGAAACATATATACAGCTTATCTGCAAAGTTTATAGTCAGACCACTTCTACATAGAGGGTGGACAACCCTCTGGCAGAGCCGACCCACCAACAGTTGGTGAAACCAGAAAACAACAAACCAGATGAAGAAATGAAACAAAGAAACAAAACAAGCAAAACAAACAAAAAGACCAAACAAAAACCAAAGAAAAGCCAGAGAGCGGAAACAAAATAGAGAGGAGGGAAAGCGGAAATACCAACCTAAGAACACAGAAGATGGAGGGAAGGAGGATTTATCGTAGGAGCTCTGTAATATCTCAAGTTATCTGATGGCCAGGGTCGCTACCACGAAGCACTTGCACTTGCCTGAGAACGACTGAAAATGTTAAGCAATGATTACTGTAAACTCTTTGCAAATGCTTTGTTAATCACTTTAAAATTGCTCTTTAATTCTCTCTAAGTGTTTGAAGGTTTTAATCATGGTAAATGTGAAAGTGACAGATAATTCCTATTTATACTTGTGGTAAAAGGCAATCCTCCTCCTCCTTCAACAATCTCCGGACAAGCAAAACCTCCAGACTCCGAGCCTGGGGATTTTTCATGATAATGTCCTTACGAACATCATGATGAATAATCCCGGAGTCTGGAATCCGGTCTCCAACAAAAGACAACCTTCGGGACCAGAGTCCCGGAGACGGAAAGTAAACAAACAAGACACAACGCCGGGGGAGAAAAACCCAGAGAAAAGGGAACAAAAAGGGAAAGAAAGACAAGGCAAGGCCGCAAGCAAAAACAAAAAAGGGGGACCCAACATTTTGCACACAAAATGTAGGGATGGGGATGCAGAGCATAACAAATGGTGACTATCTGGGAAAAATGGCTAAGTACATTTGAGAACTATAGAATCTCTGGTTAGCAAAACTGGAACAAGCCACTCTTCGTAGCGTCTGACAGGCAAAGAGCAACATATCTGAGAGAATCCAACCACACAAGTGTCAGTCCATAGTCTTTCATCAGTAGTGTCATGTGTGCTTTGGAAGGAAATCAAGCCGATGACCTCTGGGAGGAATAGAGAAGAGGTACTAATCACATCGAACTAGTCATCAATTTGCTCGTTTCCCCCGGAGGCCAGAGTTCTATCCCGCTTTTCCTCTTGTCACTATGCTTGTTTCTGGGTGGGGAAGGCGGTACTTCTTTCACCATTAAGCTTAATCTTAGCTAATTTTAATGGCGGTACTTCTTTCACCTATCCACCTATATTTAGATCATTCAAAGAGGGGATAAAACTCTGGACCCAAAAAGAATCTGTTAAAGTCTCAGACCTGGGTCAATCAATTAGTACAGTCGATCTACCCCCGACATGTCCAATTACTTGTTCCTTATATTATTATTTTGTTCACTGATTGCCAGATTTCGGGAAAGAACACCCAATGAAGATTCCTCAAAACATGCCATACCCTGTGAAATGAACCCCAGAGACCGGGCCGGCTCCACCGTGCTAAAGATAGATTCTAAAGTTCACCATGCCGTAGACATTGTACCTAAGGCCAAATTTATGCAAAGAATTCCAATTCTTGCAAGAAGGAACCAAATGCCGGGACCAAAAGAAAATCAAAAATGAAAACAAAGACGACAAAAGAGGACTGTCCCGGAGGACAGCCGACAAGGCTACTTACAAGGCAGGATACCTCGCCCGAGGCACCTAGAGGGGATATTTACAAGCGAAAAGATTTACATAAAATACAACTTAGGACAAACTTACCCTACTCGAAGTAGTGTTTAAGAAACTGTTCATTAACAGGAAATGTGACATGTTCTCCAATCAGTGTGTTGAGGCGGTAAGTATTTGCCCCGTAGATTTCTGAGATCAAGTATGGCCCGAGCCAGAGCCACTGGAACTTGGTATGCTTTGCTTTCTTCTCCTGGGCCTTGTCCCACAATAGGACCAAATTCGGGATCTGAAAACCCTTATATTGGGCTCTTCTGTCAAACCATCTCTTTACCACTGCTCTTCTGTCAAACCATCTCTTTACCACTGCTTGATGACGCACAAAATGTTCAAGGGCTGCATCTCATTGTTCTTCCATCCATACCAGGTTTAAGAGCTGAACTTCCACGATGTTGTCCCTGTTGCTAAATTCCTCCATGAACTGTAAAAATGGGATTTGTAAATTGACTGGGAATACAGGGTTCTAACCATAAACCAAATGGAATGGTGATGTCCCCAGGGCGGCTTTGAGATGAATGCGATATACCTAGAGGACGAATTTCAGCTTTTCGTGCCAATCCCGGGGATTCTGCTCTAGCAAATGTTTGATCACTTCAAGTAGATTTTTGTTCATGGATTTAGCAACGCCATTTCCCTGGGGATAATAGTTACTGGAGAAATTTAGAGTGATCTTTCGATTGTAGGTCCATTCAAGTAGCTGTGCTGAAGAAAATGCTAGACCATTGTCACATACTAAAGCAAAGGGCATTTTGAATCTTGTGACGATGTTTTCTTCCAAGAACTTGATAACTACGTTCACCGTGTTGTTTTTTCAAGGTATAGCTTCAGACCACCAAGTGCAGTAATCAAAAGCAGTAAGGATGTATTGGTGGTTGGCATACGAGTTGGGGTTGATTTTCCTGATGAAGTCCAACGCCCATTGGGCGAAGGGTCTACCCTCATAGACTGGTTGCAGAGGCATGGCTGGGTTACGCTCACGATGCGTTGCGATTTGACAAGTATGGCATTTCCTAACATGAGCGTAAATATCCTTGAATATACAGGGCCAATAATATCTAGCCTAGAGGATCTGATGGGCAGTGGCGTCAGCTGAGCCATGCCATGTTCCAAACTATCTATGGAATTCATCGATTATTCTTATAGCTTGGTCCCCGTTGATGCACCAGAGGTACACTCCCTCGTAGTTTCTGCGACAAAGCGCGGAGTTTTTGATCATAAAGTGAGCGCTTCTCATCCGCAGGGTGTGACATTTGTGGGGAGGTAACCCCTCTGGACATTTTTTGTTTAATAAGAAGTATACCAAATCGGTATACCACGGGTCTCAAGTGATGGACTCCTCTGTGTAAGTTTGGCATTCTATGTGGGGAGTCTCTTCTACCATTGCTAGACTTAGTCCCTGGCCTCAGACTATCTTCATGGGCTGCATTTCTAAGTCATATTCCTGGAAGATGGCCATCCATTTTCCCCATCTCTCACCCAACTCACTCTGTATCAGCAGAGACTTAATGGCCTGGTCTAGAATGATAGCATGTACTTTGCTCCGGAGAATATAGTGCCAGAATTTCTTCATGGCACGGACTAGAGCAAAGGCCTATTTTTCTAGTGGTGAATACTGGACTTCGGCGTGCTTGAAGGGGGAACTCATGAAAGCTATTGGTCATTCCTCTCCTTCAACCTTTTGGGTCAACATTGCTGCAGTAGAATGCAGCAAAGCAAATGAGTAAATATAAAATAGAAGGGAGTAGTCTGGACTAGCCAGGACAGGTGCTTCTGTGATTGTCTGTTTGATTTGGGCGAACGCCCATTTTGCTTCTGGACTCCACTCAATCTTAGTATCTTTCTTCATCATCTCATTGAGTGGTTTAATTATTTATGTGAATCTTGTAATGAATTGTCATACGAAGTTGATTTTTCTGAAGAAGGATCACATCTCTTTTTTGTTGCCAGGCATCTGCAGATTCAGTAATGCTTCGACTCTATCAGGGTCTATGGATATACCCTTCTCAGAGACAATATGCCCAAGAAACTTCCCCTTGGTGACCCCGCATATGAATTTCTTGGGGTTGAGGGATATTACATACCGGTGACATCTCTCATAGATCTGAGTGAGGTGGGCGGGATTGTCATGCCTATCCCGGGAAAAGATGGTCAAATCATCCATGTAGATGATTATGCACTAATTTATGAGGCCCTCAAACGAAATGTCCATGGCCTTTTGAAATGTAGCCCCTGCGTTGATCAGACTGAAGGGCATTCTCCTGTACGCAAATGTTCCCCACTTAGTGGTAAATGTTGTTTTCTCTCTATCTTCGTACTTGACCATGACCTGGTTATATCTCGAATATCCATCTAAGAAGGACATCATCTGGGATCCTTTTACTATCTGCAACACCTCATCCAACAAAGGGAGAGAGTGATTATCTTTTTTGGAGGCCTTGTTCAGATTTCAGAAATCCACGCAACGGCGAATCTCGCCGTTCTTCTTCCTGATAGGAACCAAGTTGGCAACCCATGTAGTGTGCCAGATTGGAAAGATTATCTGGGCTGACAACAGTTTTTCTACCTCTTGACAAATTAGAGGCTCTATCAAGGGGTTGACCGGTCTTTGATTTTTCCGGAAGGGCTTAGCGTCAGGTTTTAGGGGAATGGTGTGGGTCATGATGGATGTATCATACATTTTCAAGTCTTCATAACCCCAGGCAATTACATCAATTTATTCCCAGAGGACCGCGAGAATCTTTTCCTTTTCCTCAGGGGAGCAGGAGGTACCAATGTGAATGATCTTTTCTTCATCGGGCTGGCCGATGTTAATCTTTTCAAAATTTCCTCCCTCAAGGGAGGATGACACCTTCTCATGGGCCCGTGGGTCTGAGTCAAAGATTCATTCCAGCGCAACCATCCCCTTTGGGATGGTGTTAGTGGGTAAGTCTATGATACCATCATCTTCATCACCCTGTCCAGTATCGTCGTGGTCTCGTTCCTCTACTATCTGATCCTCAAAGACACCAACATTTGCCATGAAGGCTAGGATATGTTGATCATCCTCAAAAACCTGAAAGTGGGTAACATTATCTGGAATAGACAGGGTGGGAACCATCTCAACTAAAAATCTCTAGAGTCACGAGCCGGCCATCGGATCAAGTGTGCTGGCAGAAATGGCAAGGGCGTCTGGGACATAGTTCTGTCGCCGGGGAATGAGGTCAATGTCAAAGGCATCAAAATCTTCAATAAGGCTCCAAGCCCAATTTCGGTAAGCGGCCAGCCTTTTATCGTGATATGTATATTGACTCCAGACTTGTTTAACAACCAACTCAGAATAGTCTAGAGCCTGGAGGCGGGTGATACCTTTCCTTAACGCAAATAAGAGTCCAAGGACCAAAGCCTCGTACTCTGTGACATTGTTTGTACAGTTAAACTGTAGCTTGTAGGACGCGAGGAAGGACTTTCCTCGTGGGTTGATCAATTCTACCCCAGCCCCACAGCATTGTTTGGATCGGGACCCATCAAAATTAAGGGTCCATAAGTCATTGTTCGTAATCTGGGGCTGGGGAGGGGTAGTTTTTGGATTCTTGCTGGGGGACTTATGGGGTATCTCCCGGACTACCGGCGTGGAAGTGGATTTTACCTTCGGAGGTGTTTGGGTTTGGGATTCCTAGGGAGATGGCACCAAAGGAGCACATCCCATAGGGACACTGGGTCCCAGGGAATCCGTTACATGTTGCTTGTTCTGGAGGGTATCGAAGTGTCAGTTAGCGATCGCAAGACATGGTCCACACTCGAGTTCTGAATGTTTCTGGTAGTGTACTCGGCACCAAGTGCTGGACATGAGTGTGGCTAGGGTTATTGTGGGGTCTTGAGAGTCTACCTCAGTTCTCATCTTCTCTTCGAGGTCTTGGGATCTCTATAGTACGGCGGGATCTTCTCCGGGGATGAAATCGAATGTTAAGATTTCAAAAGGTTTGTACACCCCCAGAGAAGTCTCAAAGAAAAAGACTTCATTGACCCTTCCAAATTTTGTAAGGGCCTGTTTCATCCGGGGTTCACTTTCAACCTGGATCTTATTGGATTCTCCATCCCATGGAAGCCATAAGTGGGTGAAGTCAGTCGAAAAGTATTCATTCAAGGAATTAGACCAATTTTGACTTAATAACATCCCGTAAGTTTCTAGGATGTCCACCACTTGAATGTCAATGATGATAGCTATCCTAGGGTCCTGGATAAGACGTATCTGGACATTCTTTAATTCCCCCACCATTTTTACAGCAGTCTTATCCAGCTAGATCACTGCGCCATTGGATGGGGTGGGGTGGAATCTGAGCTTCTGGCAGATGGAAAAGGGCATGTTATTACCCGAAGCTCCAGAGTCCACTAGGCAATTATGTATATTCTTACTATGTATATTCAGGCCTAGTAAGAAGGGAGGATCCTCATTGTTCCCTCGAAAGACAGCCGCGTTAGCATCTTTGAATGAGATGGTCTTGGGCAGGCGGCTGACGGCTTTCGGGTTCCCTAAGAGCTTCAGAAGAGATTTCTTCTGCTCGGGACAGTTCAACAAAACCTCCATCAAGGTCATGGAGGTAGTGGTCTACTCTAATGCCTTCGTGATGTCAAATATTCCTCCTGGGAACTGGCAATTTTCCTCCGTGAGATCTTTTGCTTGGTTAGAGCTAGGACCTTTTGGAGGTGCGGGTTGGTCAGTCTTGTTGTTCTGGGGAGGAGTAGTATCTTTGGTAGGGGGTGCCGGCGTGTAAACTGGTCCTTTACCAACCTGACTCTGAGTATTGTATGGAGTCTGTGGGTTAGTAAAGGTGTTGGCCTCGAAGGGTGGAATAGATTCATCAAAGAATCCCTGCAATTTGGATTCTTCTTCAGCTTCTCCGGAAGTCCCAAAGAAAATGGTGTCACAGGTGAAGGCGTTGTGGGTTTTTTCCTGGACAGGAGGCTCTGGAGGGGTAGTATCATGTGATTGCTTCCTGTCCAGCTGGGAGATCATGATGACCTTCTCCAAAGTGGTGCAATTTACCTCGTTGTGTGAACCAGTATCGTGCAATCTACACCAGTTAGTCATGGGCTGGAAATCTGTGACTGGCATAAAATGTGATGGTCCAGCACCATTTTGGTTGGTGTTTTGGTTCGGAGGCAGGCCTTTGGTATTTGCGTTATTGTTCCATTGCTGATTGGGCCAAGGCCCATTGTTGAAATTTCTTCCTCTGGCATTGTTGTTTTGTTGGCCGGAGAAAATGTTTCCCCTCTTGGAATTCAAATTCTGGGGCACGTAGGACCCTGCCTTCAGTTGGCCCATGTCCATGGTCAAGGTGGACAACATTCACCGGAGGGATTCAACCTCGGCGGTCAATTGAGTGTTAGTGTCACAATGTGATGGCTGTTGCTGTTGTTGGCTTCCTGGGAAGGCAGCAGTATTAGCAGGAATCGAGGGTGGCAATCCTCCAGTCGCGAATGACTGGAAAAAGGGCACTCCAGATGATTGTGTCTGAGTATGTTATGCCTGTTGTGGCTGATTCTAAGGGAAGACTTCTAGACCTGGTGTCATCTGGGTCTAGGTTGGGTAAACATACCGTGCCTACTGGTCTACCAAGGGTGGCATAGGATTCATTGCCATCGAGGGGGCACCTATTGCTAGATTGGGGTTGTATCCCTCGGTATATGCAGTTCTGCTGGGGATCATGTTGAAAGGCGTGTTCTACCCAATACCACCCGGGGATTTATTGAGACCACAGGACAGCTCTAGGGATAGGTTGTAGACTTTTGCCAAGGTGTCCCGATCACCTGGGGTGGTCGTTCTCCAAAGGAGAGTGGCAACGAACAGGTCCATCGCGTTAAGATAGGTCTGTATGGTTACGTCTAGAGATGGGATAAAAGGGCCCGTGCACTGCTTCAGGGTGCGCTAGAACCTATGGTTGAATGTGGCAAGAGGTTCATTGGGTTCCTTTCTAATGGAGATGAACTGACTATTGGACCAGGCTGGGTCCACATGCACGCGAAAGGCGGCCAGGAAGGCGTCCTCCATATCTTGCTAAGTGTTGATGGAGTTGGCAGGCAAGTTAAGGTACCAGTTCAACTCACTTTGTCCTTGGGACAAGGGGAACATATGGGTCACAAAATCTTCATGTTGGATCCGGTGTCGATTCATGGCATCCTTGTATGCCTGTAAGTGTTCCTCTATGGTCCGTGAGCCTAAGTGCTCGTATCGTGGGCAGATCTTCTCCAGGTGAGAGGGTAAATCATTGGTTGCGTTCAAAAAAGTGCCCATTGGGGACCCGGTGTTTTTGAAGTACATAGCCATCAGGGGAACTATATGTTGGGTAGTTTGGGTACTAGTTCCCAAGATTGCCTGAGAAGCTTGGTTATTCTAAGGTATGTGAGATCCCCAGACAATAGTGGCTGGTATGATTTTCGAGGTCCATTTCTTTCGAGCAGGGGGCTCGAGTTTGACAAATCTTCCAGGATTCGGGGTAGACCTAAGGACTCTTTCAAATTTTGCTGGGGAGAAAGATCCAATCCCGTTGAAGGCTTGTCTCCTAAAACTACAACTCAGAGAACCCTCAGGAGGTGTAAAATTGGAATCTCTGGAAGGGGATGAGTTCATGCCCTCCTTCTAGCACCAGTTTCTGTTGACAGGGTTTTGCTGACCGGATCCGCCAGCAGTCATAAGTTTTCACCGGGTTTTGGGGAAACTGGCCAACTCCACCTGCAAAGGTTGTCCGGCGGAAATAAATCCTCTGGGCCTTCAAGCACCTAGGTGTCAGGTCACGACGGTGCGGGGCTCGATTGGGAGAGGTGACTATTTTCGAGGGGGATAGCTGGTTTCTTCAACTCATTTTCTCCAGAGATTCGATCAAAGTAAGGTTTCCCCAAGTATTCTACACTTAGCAAATAAAGCGAAAAAGATCCTGCAGGGTTAGAAATGCTTCATCTAACTACAGTCATGTTGAAATGTCTGGAACATCAATAATATTCTGATAAACTACACTAAATACCGAAGAAACACATAACCATCAGCTAGCATTTTATCAGTAGCGAAAGCAAAGAGTTCGTTAATCTACTTTGACATACCAAATTAAAAGACGAAGAACATCAAAACATGAAATACCATTAACTCAGAAGTAGGAATGCTAACAACATCATTGCCAAGAATTCTTCCTTCTTTATTAATGTTCCTTCCAGCAAGCACTGGTGCGTGATACAACGACGGCTCCAAGGGAGCATCTAACTATTGAGAATAGAACAATGGAGCATTGAGCTTTGCAACTAAAATGAGAAATTACTTTGCCATTGCTATGGACAACAAAATCATCAATTTTGCCGACCCTTGAAAATGGGCCGATCTACTTATTTATACAACTCTCTTCTAACCCTAACCCTATTTACATCATGTTCTAATAAAATACAATATATGGGGGCCGGTACTACCTGCGCTACCCTACAAAAGACCTGGAGACGGAATAGGTCTGCCATGTCAGAAGAATAAGACAAGGATATACAGCAAAAGAATCAGTCTCGAGAAGAAAGCTAGAAAGGAGAAAGAAGAAAGTAGGTCCTCCGGGGACTGAGGCTACATGCCTCATAAATGGGAAATGCAGTGTCGTGTCTTCAATGTGCCAGGAGTACCTCTAAGTGGTGCCTCGAAAAGACCACCCTATCAGAAACCAACTGCCGAGCTGATGCTTCCTTGATGTGGCCAACCACCTTCTGACAGTCTTTATTAACCGCTTCTACGAGTGACCGATCGGCCTCGGGGACTGGGACACAAATCACTTTAAAGAATACAAAATTTTGGATCTGGGAACTTTCATCCCAAAAAGAATAAAGAATGCTCAATGTGAGCTTTCCTCGGCCTCCAGAGAAAGCTCAAGGTTGTTTATTGTTGTTGAAGGCCTGGAGGAGGCAGGATATGCCATCTTCATCTACATTCTTCAGGCTATCCTTTCTGTGCTTGGCAACTTCAACTTGTTCCCCCAGGTCCAGAATATTTTCTTTGAATTCATCCACCATCCTTGCCGCGTCATGACCCTTAAGTATCATATCGGTTAATTTCACCATCTGGGCCCCATCTATCCCCTCTAGGGATTGATACCGAGAATTCATTATCTCATCAAAACTCCCCAGAACTAAATCTTCGGGGGTATAAGTATCTGTGCTAAGGGGATCAGCCCCGGAAGCCTTTATCACAAAAGACTTGTATAAATTAGAATAATATTTCATAGTATTTACCTTTTCTTGCAAGGACTCCACCAGTTGCTTGGTTACCTCCAATGTGAGGTCAAGTCTGGAGTGCTGAGTTCTTACAAAATCAAATGATTCCTCACCCAGAATTCCAGATTTGGAAATTATATCTTCTCTGAAGGTGAGGAGCTCTTTGAGCTCCACCTTCCATGCTTGGTAATTTTCGGCGTCACTCTCCCACTACTCAATAAGCACTTCCGCTTGATGAATGACTTGTCGGGCCATGTATAAATCTAGGAGAGTAGACACCAGGAAACACCGGGTGTTTCCTATCTGCAGAGCGATCCACTTGTCCACTGCTTGGGATTTCTTTTTCATTACTCGCAGGGAGTCTATGTCACCCTACGATAATTATCCTGAGGTGGAGGCCTCCAGAGGAGCGGTATTGATTGGTCTAGCCAGCTCAGTAAGAAACCCCATAAGGTTTGCATTCTTTTCTTTTTCAGCTTTGAGCCTCTGGGCCTCTTTTTCATATCGGGCCTCCACTGCCCTTGCTGCCTCCTTCAGCAAATCTACCTCACCTTGCTTTCCCCTTTTTCCTAGGGATACCTCTGCAACATTGTAGTCTGCGGGGTCTGTAGTTTCTTCATGGGCGTCTGGGGGAGGTGTTGCCACAATGGAAACTGTTTCTCCACCCGGCCCAGTTCAAAGAGTGTGAACTGTCTGGGCTTTCTTGGCCTTTGGCGGGGCCTGGGCTTGCGCCATCATTTCTGCTAAGGAGAGAGGAATGATAGGGGTGGACTGAGCCTTTCTTTTCCTGCTTTCTACCATCCATTGAGGGGGGAGGGGTGGCCTTCCTGTCAGAATTTGTTCCCTTGATTCTTCCCCGGTGCTTTGTGGCTGTGGTTCCTTAGTGGCATGGACCTCATCCATCCTCCCTGCCTCGACCTCTTTTACAGCAGCATTTTCTTTGTCAACCTCCATCTCCTCAGCCTTGTCCTCTGTACCTATTCCTTTATCTAGACTCTGATAGGCTTCCTCAGGGATTTCTTCTTCAAGCTGCTCCTCTTGCTGCTCTTCTTCTTCTGTTGGGGCCTCTTCTTCTACCGACAGTAGGCAAGGTATCGGGCTGAGATTTAGAGTTTGGGCCACTGTGATAACCTGCCCGAAGGTTGCTCCCGGGAGTGGCCCTTGGAACATGGCGGCTGGGATTATGATTATTCCTAAAGGTTCGGTTCCCCCAGCGGATGCCATTTTTTCACCTTGCTTTAGTTGGTCCACTCCTGGACCTTGCATCTCTTAAGCCCTGGAGCTAATCTCTGATTCTGGCTCTTTTTCTTCTGTCTGCTATTCTTCTGCAGGCTCTTGTTCAACATTCTCTTTCTCTGCGGCCTCTTGTTCTTTCCCCGGGACTTCTACCTCTACTTGTGTATCGTTCCCTTGTAAGTTTCCAAACTCATCAGCAGCAAATACATCGTCAAATTCTTCTTGCAGAGGGGGACTGGCCGGGACCTCTGTAGGCTCAGTTTCTTTCTCCAGCTCCAGGGAACTAGAAGAAAGGATCTCTACTTCTCGAGGGAGGGATGTCTTCAGCGTTGGTACCGATTATACCTTGGCCTGTTTGATGTGCTTCCTCTTCCTCCGGGTAACCAACAGTGGCCCTGCATCAGCTATTGCTGCCACCTCCAAGGGATCCACCCCCATTTCCTTCACCATTAGGTCTGCCAGCGACGGGGAGGAAGGGGGACGAATTGGTCTGGCCATGAGAGGGGGAGTGACCAGCCTCGTTATTAACTGCTCCCTCATCTGTTGGGAGGCTGCCACTGATTGCTTGATTTTTTCTTGTATAGGGACTTCTTACGCCGGAGGGGTCATGTCTATCCATTTTCCTCTATCTGTGCCCTACGAAGAAGTCCCAGCCCCCGGGGTCAGTTTGGGTCCCAGCTGTGATGTTATCCTTGGCACCGGTCGGGGAGCCTGATGAATACTCCCAGGGCACACCCTCTTGAAATAGGTGTGGCTTCTCTTGAACACCTCCCGAGTGAAGTCCTCAATCGTGGGCCTCTCCTGGGTGGCCCAATCCATTGCTGGCAGAGCCATTTTATCGATCCCCTTGTCCTTGTACTGGGGGTCGATGGTGGGGGTGGTATCTAAGAAATTCTCTGGGAACCTATGGAGTCTCAGTAGTTACATCATTCTGGCCATCATCCTGACATAGTTCCGGCTTCGCACCTCCATGTCATCTTGGCAATCTGCCCAAAAGTCCTCCATATGTATAAGATGGGGCTTTGAAGCCTGGGGCATTGCCATTGCAATCTTCCCATGTGGATCAAATTTCTTCCGTGCTAGATAGAATTCCTGCAAGTTATAACTTTTCAGCTCATTGTCTGCCTCTTTTGTGGTAGCCAGACTGCAGGTGTAGTTCCCACAGGTGATTGGGAACGGGATGTTGGGGACCTTTTTGAGGGTAAAGAAGGCGTGTAACTCCATCATTTGTCGACAGTATTCCAACAGCACGATCTTGTCCCCGCAATGCCTGGGAAACAAGTAGGGTTTCCTAGAGAAGTCGACTACCCTAATGTATGTATGCTACTGGAAATGAATATAGTAGTGCCCATAACTACTGACTAGCTTCATCACCTCAATGGAAAGGTGGTATCCTACATCCTGGGTGGGTGTAAGCAAATGGTAGTAAACAAACGCATCATTTACCCGGCAGAAACTGGGGAAGTTGGCCTCCCATTAAATTTGTGTGAAATGGTCCCATGGTGCTTTTTGA
Source organism: Thuja plicata (assembly GCA_018584345.1). Lineage (NCBI taxonomy): Eukaryota > Viridiplantae > Streptophyta > Pinopsida > Cupressales > Cupressaceae > Thuja > Thuja plicata. The sequence continues at coordinate 1,555,383 of MU223937.1, read as the reverse complement.
TCTGGGCCAATCCCAAGCACGCCATCTGTAAGTAGGTCATTGGAATGGGGCCTCTGTTGTTCTAGGGCCATGAAAACGTAAGAAGACATATAGAAATTCTTCCTGTCCAGCTAAAGAAACTGGGAGTCGACGTGATTAGAGATTATTATGGCCCAGTCAAAGAATTATCCTTTGGTGGAGATGCCGAGGAGGAAATAGTACATCCATTTTGAAAACTCCTGGGCAGAGGGTTGCCCAAATACCTGGGCTAATGCTATTATCCCCATCTGGATGCTCTCCTTGAATTCAGAGCGGGGGATTTCTATCTTCATCCTCTTTGGGTCCCTCTTCGGGGCCTTGAGCGAATGGGTATTCATGTACACCTAGGAAGCATCCTCCAGTTGTGTAAACTATTCCAAGGCATCAGTCCTTGTAACTACTGTGGCTCTGTCAAATTGTGGGATTCCCAATCCCGCCCGGAATGTGTCTGGGTCGAGGGATACCAAAGGAGTGGGGTATCCTGTGGGTTCCATGGCTGCAAGCATAACAACCTGAACAAAGGAGTTGTAGTTGGCTACTAGCGTCAGGATAAGCTCAGAAGACTACACAGACCATGGGAAGCAAGCTACCCAGAGGATCCCAGACCCTCCGACGTTGATCGCTAATTGATCTCCAACTTGTCGCTGGATGTGCATCACTTTTACCAAGGCCTGCATCTCTACCCATGTTCCGACACTGGTGTCGGTTATAATTTTAACCTTGGACTCAATCTTTGAGCCCGTAATGATGTTGTTCTGCACAAACTTCATGGTGAGGGATAGTTTCTCCAGGGCCCTCTCCATCTTGGACTTTACAGCTGCCCTGGTGGTCGTTGAGGGAAGTTCTGGACTTCCGGGTGGAGAGGATGCGGATGCTTCAGACATGATTGATAGCTGAATTCTAGGAACTTGCAAGGCAAAGTGACCGTCAGAATACTTTTATCAGAATAAAATAGTTACTCTGAGGTCTGGAGATCTTACCACCGTGACATTTAGTTTTCCCAAAAAGTTAGTTTCATGCAAAGATACCCGAAAAAGCAAAACATTGTAAACTTAGATTTTATTAAACATCCCGGTCCAGGGACTTTGTCACACTGGGTAAGGACACAGGATGGATGATGGTAGGAGACCCAAAGCCCATAAAAGTGACCGTTAGCAAGAATATGTAAAAATCCAAGTCACCATGCCCACGTAGGTGCCACATGTGGAGGTATTAAATGGAAGTTATGGCGATGACGGTGGAGCCAACTGTCTGAACAAACAAAAAGGGAAAGACACTTGGCTAAAATTGATTGCATGCATGGGATATAAATGAGGTTCTGACAGACTCCATGGAGGAGAGAGAAAACTACCTGTTTGAAACCAGCTGAGAGCCGAGCTTCAAACAAGTGGTTTTCTGCCTAGAAATGAGTTCGGAGGTAGAAAACCAGACACAGAGGTGACTTGACCAGCTTGTCAAGCCACTTGGAAGGATATACATGGAGCTGAGGGATATATACATAGAAATGAGGAGGATATATAGAGACTATATTACAACTATATACATATATACATAAATATACAATGTGGGACGACACCCGCAGAAAAACCAGACAAGGCAAAAACATATATACAGCTTATCTACAAAGTTTACAGTCAGACCACTTCTGCATAGAGGGCGGACAACCCTCTAGCAGAGCTGACCCACCAACGGGCGCTGAAACTAGAAAACAACAAACCAGACAAAGAAATGAAATAGAGAAACAAAACAAGCAAAACAAACAAAAAGACCAAACAAAAACCAAAGAAAAGCCAGAGAGCGGAAACAAAACAGAGAGGAGGGAAAGCAGAAATACCAACCTGACAACGCAGAAGACAGAGGGAAGGAGGATTTACCATAGGAGCTCTGCAAAAGCTCGATTCATCTGACGGCCAGAGTCGCTACCACGAAGCACTTGCACTTGCCTGAGAATGACTGAAAATGTTAAGCGATGATTACTGTAAACTCTCTGAAAATGCTCTGTTAATCGCTTTAAAATTGCTCTTTAATTCTCTCTAAGTGTTTGAAGGTTTTAATCATGGTAAATGTGAAAGTGATAGATAATTCCTATTTATACCTACGGTAAAAGGCAATCCTCCTCCTCCTTCAACAATATCTGGACAAGCAAAACCTCCGGACTCTGGGCCCAAGGATTCTTTGTGATAATGTCCTTACGAACATCATGATGAATAATCCCAGAGTTCAGAATCTGGTCTCTAACAAAAGACAACCTCCAGGACCGGATTCCCGGAGATGGAAAGCAAACAAACAAGACACAATGCTGGGGGAGAAAAACCCAGAGAAAAGGGAACAAAAAGGGAAAGAAAGACAAGTCAATGCCGCAAGCAAAAACAAAAAAGGGGGACCCAACATTTTGCACACAAAATGTAGGGATGGGGATGCAGGGCATAACACTAACTAGAATAGGAGAGAAGGGGAGACATCTCTTTAATAGAGATGTGAGAAAGGAGTTGCATGGTAACTCCCATATCTATGTATGCCACATTTCAATTGTGTGTGCCACTTGTGTTATTTCCTCTTAAGGAGGAATCTAAGGGATACCTTGGTTTATCCCATTTAAATAATACAACCAGGGAAAATAAAATACATAAAAGGAATTATTCTCACAAAAGGACAAAATAGGTGTAGGGATTCCATATGAATCTCCTACTTACATAAAGCAAGTAAAGATTAAATTCTAACAGTTATCTCTTCCCCTTCGTCTACTTTTGGAGCTAGAATCTCATCTTTTCTTTAGTTTTTCTTCCACCTTCAAAGCTATTTGAAAACAACTATGAATGGAAGTCAGGGTCAAGAGACTAAGCTCTTCTTGGATGTTCCACCTTAATCCATTAAGGTATCTTTCCACTTTAATGCTCTTTTTCTCTTGGATTCTTGATCTAAGGCAAAGTTTTTGAAATTCTTTGGTATAGGCTACCACATCTAGGTCTTTTTTCCTAAGATTTTGCCTCTTCTTATGAATTTGGATGTCGTAATCCTCTAGAAGATAATACTCCACCTTTTCCATCATTATCTTCCAATTTTTTATGGTCTTCTTTCCCTCTTTCTCCCTTTCTTCCTACAAGAACTTCCACCATTTAAGTGCTTGCCCTCTTAGCCTTGACTTGGCTATCTTCACCTTTTGGGATTTTTTAATTCCATCACACTCGAAGTGATTATCCATCCCTTCAAGCCATTCCATAACCAATTATGTATCCATCTTACCAGAGAACAATGGTATTCCTTCTAGATCCTTCCCACTCAGTGCTTTGAGTGCTTTGAGGAATGGTTCCTCAGGTAAAAGAGGACCAGGCTCTGGTTCTACTTCCTCTTCCAAATGAGATTTACCTTTATCTAACCCTCCATACACTTCTTCTCTCAGTTTTCTGGCTACCTCTACAACCTCTGCCATTTTGATCTTCATTTCCTCCATTGCTTCTTTAAGAAGCCTATTCTTGATTTGTTTCTCTGACAAATCTTTGGCCAACTATGCATTGGTCACCATCCTAGACTCACCTATGGACTCACTCCAATCTGACTTACACAAATTCAATCACCCAAACCTTTCAATGGATCTGATACCAATTTGATGAGGAACTCCTTCTCCTAGAGCCTCTATCTCTCTTAGAGACCTTCACTAGGTCTTCCTTAGGGTCTCTATCTCTCTACCCTAACTTAGAGGAATCTTTCCTAATCCTCTAACACACTAGGAACATCCCATCAACTTCAAACTTAACTCCTTACCCTCCTCTTAACGTTTTTGCAAGCATGGTTTCACAAGCCTCCTTTCACCACAATGGTGTCAACTTCCTAAGGTTGGGCTTTCGTACTCCACGTAGGTAAAATTATACTCCTATGGATCCAACTTGCTAGACCCTTCAACCATTTTCTAATCAAGACCCACAAATCCAACTCTTTGACCTTGTAGCCTTTTTAGGCCTATTAGCCCTCCAAAACGCTAAAAATGTGTTCTTTCTTCCACAAACCCTTAACAACCACAAAAAAAAATTGGATATTATTTTTGGGTTTTCCCCCCCCTTGAAGATTTACTAGGTCTCAATTCCTAATGGTGTTCATATAGTAGTTTTCTACCAAACCCCTAAAAATAAGGATTTTGGAGACATGTAGACTGGTTTGGTAACTTGATCCTCTTTCTTTGATTAGTTGGACTCCTCTAAACTTCTACCTCCACTAGAAGGTCTAAACCACATGCCTCCTCACTTCTCCAAACTTGATTGGATCATACCAATCAAACTGCAATCTCCATTGCCACTGTCTTGTTCAGTTACCCTAGCCAAAATGCTCACCACTCACCTAGGGCCTGAATGTTCTTGAGCCTTTCCTGCACTCACACACTTCAATGGCCATATCTACATAGTATATACGAGGTCCTTGTGTATTCCAAGTGCTCATGTATTTTGAGCTACGGGAACTCCAAAGAAACCCATCATTTACATAACTAGACCAAAACTAGCCAGTGAACTTGCAAAACTCAAATAATTTGACAAAGCTTAACTAGAATGTACAAAATAACAAAATAACACCACACAAAGCTTGGAAACTACATTGAAAACACTGTCCATTCATTCATTTAGTCCATTCAATCCAATAAAGTGATGGATGATGGCTCTGTCACAAATTTGCACTGTAAATTGGTTCTTCCTTGCAATCAGACAACACAATATGAGAACTAACTGACAAATTAGGGTTGGATTCACCTTATATAATCATATCCCATCTATATAGACCATTTGGTTGTTATTTGGGAACCTTAATGGCTGATTCCTAAAATCTAGGAAATGTTGTCATGACAACTTTAAAAGTTGTCATGACAACTTTAACAACTTTTGTCAAAATTGCCATTTTCACTTGAGTGTCCTAATTGGTTCTAAACTTTACCAATTGACCTCAAATGGTTAGAAAACAAAAAAACATTAAAAATATTCCCAATTTGGGACTTTGGTCAAATCTTTGACTTTTGAGTTGACTTCTAGGCCTTAGAGTCCTAGAATCAACTAGACTCAAACAACACAACCCTAATCTTTCCAAACCTAAACCACACATCAAACACACACCAGAGACTTTATGCTTAGTCCTTATTCATGGATGGTTGGCCAAACCAACCTACAAGCCAAAATTGATTAAGATATTTCAATAGAACTTAAGGGTGCTCCTGCACCAGTGACTGTATACACTGACAGAGTGCACACCGCCAGTTAGAGTAAAAGAGAAAAAGTCACAATGTTACCTGACGAGCTAATGCACAACATTACTGATGATCAAAGTCACAGTGTTGACTGATGAGAAAAACACAGAGTAACCCAACAGAAATAATTTCAGTGTTTCTTGACGGAAAAGACAAGGATGGAGATCCCGATGACAACTGAAGTCACATCGATGAAACTATCAGTTATCACTGATGACTAACTGAAGTGTTGACCGACAGAACAAATAGTTCAGAAATGACAACATGCTTAGCTATCAAGAAGCTATATATAGACTTGATGGATACCTATCATTGTTTTAATCATCCAAATAAATCTGTAGATAAGTAATTGATTTAAAGTTGATTTGTCCATTTGGAAAGAAGATCTCTTTGAGATAAAACTAGAGTTTTCTTTAAATCTGTTGGTGAGAATTGTGGATCATGCCAAGAATCAAGAAAGACAAGAAAAGACAAATCATATCTACATAGAGACAAACCCAATTCATTACGAATGCATGTGTGGGGTGAAAAAGAGAAGAGGGAAGATACTAACGAGATTCTTAAGGAGAAGAAAGTCTTCATTCAACCCTGATCAATCAAGCTAAGGAAAGAGCTAGATTCTACAGACACCGACAAACAGTGAGACAACATCACAGAGTAGAAAAATGTGGAGAAAAGGTATAGAAGTGATTATATTGATCAAAGAGGTAATGCACTTACAATAGACTTGAAAATCTGCAATTGAGTTGTATGTATGAACAGATCATTAATGTTTCAATTTAACCATTGAAGCATCAAGTCTCTTAACTGGGTAGGACTTAAAAGTATTCTACAATTGAGATACATCCTAAGGAGTATCAAAAAGTTGGTTCATGAAAGTAGGATTGGATATGCCCGATACCTATTGACAGGCCAAGTGAGTGTTTGATCAAGGATGATAGCATTAGATGCAAGATACTAGGTGACAAACTATCTTTTAAATCCTGTAACAAGGTCACACCTAACAGTATGTTTGTAACCTTTAACAGGGTTGGCTCTTGACAGAGCTCACTTCAGAAGAGTGAAAATTTGGGGTATTGGTCCCAATAGTTTTTCCCTTAATAGGGTGTTAGTAAATAGATTGTTCTTTTCAACTTAACTCCAAAATACACAAAATGCTTAAGAACAATCAAATATAACAGTTGGGAAATTGTTATCGAAGAAACTAGTTTCCCTCTAAATTAAATGGTAAAAGTCCCTTATATGAATGATTTTCAGTGAATTTTTCTTTTTCCTAATCTAACAGGGGTATGTTCTTAACCCGAGAATAGAAGAGGCAAACCAAGCTAATCCTAGGTAGGAAATAGCTCAAGTAGGATGAATTCAACTCTAAATCTAGCCAATCCTGAGATTTTATCAATCAGATTAACTCCCAAAATTGGTAAGGTATGAACTTCTAGTGAAAATGCAAATGCAAGAATAAACTAAAGATGAAATAACTATGAGTCAATCTATATCATGAGGATGTTTCCCAAATTTGAGATAACGAGTTTTCCCTCTTTCTAATCGCATCAATTCATAATGCAAAGCTCCAGTTCGAACACTGATTATAAATCCAATTTCAAAGAAACATCCAAATTCAATAGAAAGATAAATGTAGTGCAGATGGAACAAATAAAAAAATGGTATTCAGATATACAAATTTGACTCAGCAAAATACTATCTTTCACACCAAAATTTAGTCGACCATTGTATTGATTTTTGAAATAGTACATATAAGGTCCCAGATTGGGCCGTTACAAGAAAAGGGGGAGAATAGAAATGGTTCAACTTCCCCAATTGGAAATGATAAATAAAATATTTATCAGTTACAATAGTATCACAAACAGTATGAGAGGGAATCTATTAAGTTTCAATTTCCTTCCCCTTGTCTATTTTAGCCCTATAGGCTGTAACCGTTGTAATAAATTGAACAAGTTCTTCATGCCTATTGACATGGATGTTATTGTATCGAATGAGCTTCCTGGAATGTTCTTTAGCAAGAATCTTGATAGCATCAGTCCGATCTTTCAGTTCCTCTATCGCTCTAAAGATACATCCACTCAATTGCTGGAGTTCTGGTATTTTGTCCAGATGAGAGGTAGAATCTTTTGTCAGTTTATGCAAATAACTGGAAAATGAATTTTTCATATTAGTTTCTCTGATTATTGTCTTGCCTTGACCACTAGTCTTTGATTCTGTATGAAGCCTTGAGAGAAGTTTTAAATCTTTACTCTACTCTTCTTTGATCTTGACATCTATCTTTTGCAATCCTTCTTTGGCCTGAATGATCATTTTGATCTTAAATTCTAGGCCCTGAAGCCAGTCGATCAAAGGCTCATCTCATTTTTGTAAAATATTGGCCTTTCGAGCTTCTTTGGTCTTCATCTTTACCACCACATGTCGCATAACTACACACTCCTAACATTTCACCCTCTCTGATGTGAGAGTCTGTAGGTTCGCAGCAATATTATTGCTCTCTACTTCCAACCTTAGGAGAGTATTTCCTAGTTGTCGATCTTCTTGCAATTTAGCCAAAATGGCCTGGTTCTCCATAGTAGTGGGTTCAAAGGTGGTTTGGGTGCTAGGAACACTTGTAATTAGGGTAAGGAGCTATCTGATGAAGTTAGTCAGCTCCGCCACTTCTGCCTTAAGCTGGACTTTGGCAGTCTTGAGCTCCTCGAACTCCTCCTCTATCACAACATTGGTAGATTTCCACCAATCCACCTTGGTATCATGACGGGCCAACCCCATGTCAAATGACTACAGTTGAAATTTTGAAGCATTCATATCCTCAAATCTACCTTCTTTAATTGGCTTGGCCACTTCCATGGTGAAGTGTCTAGTCTCAGGATCATGACCCAGGGTAGACATTGTCTTCACCTTCTTTTGTTTTCTCTTGATGGCCTTGGGCTAAATAGCTTGTGATAGAGTGTCTTTGCTGGCAGTCCCTTCTTCCACCCTCTTTCTCTCACATTCTAGAGTATGTTCTATCCATGACTCTGTGCTAGTGACTTTGTTGGCAGAGACCAACTCCTTAATGAATAAATTCCTGATGACTAAAGGTGTAGCCTTAGGTTTTGAAGCAAATGGGTTTACCAAAGTAGGAGAGGAGGACACTGACTTGGCTACTGAAGTGGCCTTCTAATTCTTTCTGGATTCTCCTTCTGATTCTGTGGTTGAAGGAGTATCTTCACCCACTTCCGCTATGATGGGAGACCCTCTCCTGGGAGAATCCTGGGTAGGGGTATTGGCTTGTACATCTACTATCACTGCTTTTATCGACCACTTTGGTTCTACATCTTTGGTGGGCTCTTTTTTTTTCCTGGTGTTCGAGAGTAGACCTTCTCCAAAAGTCTTCTCCAATGTGATTGTTTTCTCAGGAGGTTCAATACCTCCTCCTACCGGTTGGGTCAATCCTTTGGAAATGGTTGGGATTGTTACTGATGAAGTAGTTGCATTACCAGCTATGTCTTTAGCTAGAGTTCACTGGGTAGGAGGCTTCCATTATGATCTCTTCCTTTGGCCCGTGGTCCATTGGACCCATTGTTCTATTCTCTTGTAAATACCCCCCATTAGAGTTGGAAAGTCACTAATGGCTTGGTCTAGCATGGGTTCAGAAGTGATAGGGGTGAGATTTATCTCCTCTAGATATGTATCATCATACATATTATTACCATCATCTTCTAGCCCCTCTACTACAATATTAACATTGAACCTTTTGATTTAATCAACAGTTAACCGATTGTAGAATCTTTCCCTGCTTTCCAGATCATCCTTGCAATTTTCCAAGTAGTCTTCTATATCATGAGCATGATGAATTGCACAACTCATTTGCAATACATCTCTGGCATAGTTCACTGGATCATATTGCCATCTTAAGACATCGAAGGTTTCCAAAGAAAACTTCTTTGAGAATGTCTTGAGAACATTCTTTGCCCCTAACCTGGATGCACAACTATAAGCCTCGATGGTCATGGGGAAATCATACCCCTTCTTCTTAGCTTCAGCACAGAGAAAGTTCACTTGGAGTGCTTGCCTTATTACCTTGATCAGCATGATCATATCAGTAGGATATCTGGGTAGCGTCAACAGGAAATCATCAAAACCTGCAAGACGAAGATATGAGAAACCTCTAAATTGAATGAAATAACATTTGAATTGGCTGATGAAAACCATGGCTTCACAAGAGAATCTCCTTTCTAGACAACCTTGTAACTCCCTACACAATCTCATTATGAATGCATCATTAACCCAAAGGTACTCAGCATAACTATTATGTAATTGCAAAGAGGGGAAAAACTCATAACTCTTGACATCATTAGGGAATTATTCTAATCTAGGAAGTCCTGGCCAAATTTGGAGTGTAGCCAGAATGTATAAGAGAACTGAAGAAAAGTAAAATTCATTCTGGTATTTAGCTCTATCTAGGGATTTCGAGAGGTTCTCACTTACCATAAGCACCCAATCTATGAAGTGGTGCTGGGAATAGATTACCTGAAACAAGAAAAAGTGATGGTCATCCAAATTGAGTGCCTCACTCTCACCTTTGATCCTATGGAGCAACACCAGGATGTCAACTATCTTCGGCTTCAGATTAGTATCATATAATGTCTTTGGAAGCTTTCCTTTGGTGCTCTTAGGTTCTTGAAACCAAGCTTTTATTATCTCTTTCTTCTAGACTAAATTTTTAGCAATATACTTAGTCACCACTCGACTATATGTCATTTCTGAATACTCATCTTTCTCTAGAATGTGAAGTGAGTTCTGGACTGATTCCCTGTCAATAGACAACAACGCCGTATCATTAGGCAAGAGAATTTGCCTAGTGTCTAGGTTGTATCGAGCGATGCATTCTCAGATTAAATTTGGGGCTTGAACAGCCACGGGAAAACTAGCGGCCTCAACCAATCTTCTCTCTTTCAGTTTCTCTATAATAGGATGTGTCTGGTCTACTTTCAATCTGTTCTAGAAGTTCTGCATGTCAAAGAACTTCAAGGATGTATCCAAAATCTTATACCATTCAGAAGTAATTCCGTTCATCCCATCAAACCCCATGAATCTTGAAGCCATACTTTTGATGATTCATATTTGGAAATTGGAAATATTTCTTAGGGATGCAGAAGCAAGGAAAAGCTAAAATATGAGACTTTGAATTCAAAGCAATTTGGTGAACAAATGGTGGTTCTCATTCACAAATTTAAACTAATTTTATAACTTTTGAATTCTTACCATTAACGGCCAACTTCCCATGCCACACAAATGAAAAGACCCCAACATTAATGAAAAAGCCCATTATGAAGTAAAATGGCTTTGTTTGAATTAATTACCTTGCTTTTACGGGCCGTTAAGAAAAGTCTTTTCACTTTTAGTAACTGCAACGGTAACTTATCTGAGGTAGTGGAAAATCACTTTTCCACTTCTCCTTTGGTAGAGAAGTTCTTTTGGAGTGCTCTCAATTCAGAAGTCCACCAAGGGAAAAATTTAGTCCATCACGATGCCAAAATAGCATGTGTCAATTTCATCCACTTTCTTCATATATTAGATACTTTATGAGATAGGCTTCTGTTAAAAATCACTTTATTTAGGTGATTTGGCAGAAAAATCACCCCGTGGGTCAAAACCTACCTGTAGGAGTAGGGGAGAAGCCATTTTCCACTTTTTCACCATTTGCTTATTTCCATAATTTCTTTCTATTGAATCATTCCCATTGGCTTGTAGAGGTGTAATCTAGTCACAGTAGCCCTTCTTAAGCCTAAATGATCCATTTTAACATTGTACTCCTTGCTAAGGGGTCATCTAGTAGTCATCAGTAGAATATGTACTTTGTTGATACTTTTTCACCAATGGAGAAGCTTGAGCCTGATTCTCTGCCAAGATGCAAAATGAAGAATTATAGATACATACTTCCATTGTGTGTAAAACCAATGTTAGAACTCCTCGAACCATAGCCTTTATCAGATTGGGAACTTAACCTAGCTGAAGAATACATGAACTCAGATGCCCATACCCTCTAGCTACAAAAGAGAAGGCAAATGGGAAAAATCCGGTAAAGGCTCCCTAGCCTAAGGGAAAGGTTTCTGACTTAGACTTAGGACTAACAAGAAACTCTTCATCCACCACTATACATTAATCACTCACTTTTGTCTGAAAGGTATGTGGGCCAAAAGTGGGGCAACAACTAGCTCTGTCTAGGGACTTGGACATTCACATGTCCAAGTAAGGAATCTCAAATCTCTGGTTTCACAAAGCTCAACAAAAGGTGTCTCACAACAAAACTAAAGCAAGATAGGGAAAGGGAAAATAGGAAGGGAACCTAACTAGGAAAATGAAAGAAGGAACTAAACCTAACTATTGTACAATACAGGGGTTACCTATTTTCAAACTATATCTGATAGAGCTTCAAATCCTGACCATTATACGTCAAGGGTAGCACTTCGCCATCTGGATATGTGAGCTTGAAAGAATTCTTCTCGAATGCCTTAGAGACCTTGAAAGGTCCTTTCCATAGTGTTTCAAATTTCCCATGCATGCCTTTGGGTGCCCTGCGCTTGTCCCACAATAGCACCATGTTTCCTATCATAAATTTCCAGGGTCTGTCCTTTTTGTCAAACAAACTTTTTACTCGTATCTGATGTTGTGTAATGTGGTCAACCATTTTCTCTCTTTCTTCTTCCAATTTTTTTAGGTACAAAATCCTCTTCTCTAGACCATTTTCATATATGTTGTCTTCTACTACCATTCTCAACTTATAGGTTGCTAGCTCCAGTGGTAATGGAAGGTTGGCCTCCACTCTGTAAACAAGTTCAAAAGGGGATACACCTATAGCTCTTTTGGGAGTCACTCTATCTACCCAGAGGTCTTCATAGATTTTCTTGTGCCATTTTCTCTGGTTGTCCGCTACAAGATTCTTCATGATATTCACCATGTTTTTATTGCTAGATTCATCTTGACCATTCCCTTGAGGGAAATAGTTGGAAGAATGACTAACCATGATGCCATACTCAAAACAAAATTCAATAACCTCTTGAGAAGAAAATTATATTGCGTTATCCATAACTAATTTAATAGGCACACCAAACCTTACCTGGATGTTTTCTTTGATGAACTCACATACTACTTCTGAAGTAGTCCTCTTGGTTGCTTTGACCTCCACCCACTTTGTGAAGTAGTTGGTCACAGTGATTATGTAGGTATGACCTACATTAGATGTAGGGTTTATAGGACCAATAAAATTGAGACCCCATTGTTGAAAAGGACCTTCAATTATCACCAGTCTCAAAGGTAACACTGCTAACTATGGCTTTCCAGTAAACATTTTGCATTTCTCACACTTTTATACCTAGTGGTAATCATCTCTAAACATCCCTAGCCACTAATAACACTACCATAGAATCTTAAATGTGATAACAGACGAGGAGAAATGTCCTCCGCAGGCTTCATCATGAAATACTTTTAACAACTTTTCCTATTGTTGTTTATCGACACATCAGAGAAAGGTCCCATCCATTGATCTCTTATATAACCTATCTTCCCAGATGACATATTTAGAAGCCTTCAGTTTCAGGTCTCTTCTTTGCTTAGAAGTCAGCCCATCAGGGCAGTCACCATATGTAAGGAAATATATGATGTTTTCAAACCAGGGGTCTTGCATACTTACCACCAAAACTAATTGTGTAGCTTTTTGGTCTTTGTCTACTTGGTTTTTTTCCATGGCCCTGCATAGTGCATTGACTCTTACTAGCTTTGTGGGCTTGACCTCTACATCATATTCTTGCATTTTAGCTACCCATGCTCCTCTGTTATTGCATCCTACATCCTGCTGAGTCAATATACTCTTGACTACGATATCAGGTACATACACAAGAGAATGTGAGTGTAAGATGTAGAATCTAAAATTGTTTAAAGCTTTAAGAACTGCAAAAGCATGTTTTTCGGTTTGGGAATATTTTAGGTCATGATTTTTCAAAGGCATGCTCATAAAAGAAATGGGATCCTGGACTCCTTCCTCATTTTCTTGCATGAGAATGGATAATAAGGTATGTTCATAAGAATAACAATAGATTACAAAGTCTTTCTTGTAATCTAGGTGACATAACACTGGAGCATTGGCTATGGAATTCTTTATGTTTTTGAAGGCTTTCTTACCAGGTTCATTCCACTTGAAATTCACATTTCCTTTCATCATATCAACTATACATTTAGTAATCTCAGAAAAATATGGAATGAACCTTCTGAGAAAGTTACCCTGACCAAAAAAATATGTTACTCCAATTTTATTCACAGGTAAACTTAATTTCTAAATAACTCTGACCCTTTCTGGATCAATTCTTATGCCTTTTTGGGAGACAATGTGGCCTAACAATTTCCCCTCAGTTACACAGAAAACTAACTTCTTGGGATTTAATGAAATCCCATCCTCCCCACACCTTTGTAATACTTTCCTTAAGTCACTTATATGATCTATTATTTTCCTAGAGATTACAATAAGATCATCTAAGTACATACCAATGATTTTATTCTTCATGTCATTGAAGGAAAGGTCCATACCTCTCTGAAAAGTAGCTCCAATGTTGATCAGCCCAAATGGAATTCTGTAGTAAGAAAAAGTGCCCCACAGGGTGGTGAATGCCATTTTATGCTGGTCCACTTTCTCAACTTCTATTTGATTATTGTATGCAATAAAACCTAATCTGTTGGGAGCACGTTCAGACATGCAAACGTTAGAGATAAACATTAAATAACAACATTTATGCATATCTAAAACATACTACTAAAAATAAGAAGAATTCCATTACAACCTCTGATGAGCTGAACAAGGGCACCCAAGACCTTGTTGATTTTCTCTTAGAGAGGTTTGTGGGTGTGCTCTCCTAACACAATATGTAAATCCCACTATTGATTGATAAATGAAACTAGAATGCAATCTAAGTGATTGAAATGAGTGAAGAAATCAAGAAACAAGTATTGAAAATCTTGTCTCAAGCCTTCACTATGAATGCAAGTGCAAGACTATACTATGATGAAGATTCAAAATACTATACTAAGATGATATGCAAGATTAAATGAAAACTAGAAACTAGATTCATTCACCATTGTCCT
>MU223937.1:1500103-1527591 GCA_018584345.1 Thuja plicata | reverse complement strand
AAGGGATAGTATTTAAATTAAATTCAAATACTTAGGAGCATGAATCGTATTTAATTAAATAAATTTAATTAAATAGATAGAAGAATATAACAAATATAATTAATTGAAATTAACTATAATATTATGGCAATATTAATTAAATTAAATTAATATAAGGACGATTTTGGATGTCTACAATTATATCCTGAAAAGCCATCAAATATGGACATCGTTTAAGCTCCGGCTACAATCCGCAATAAGTGATCCAAATTGGAAAGGGCATAATTATCTTTCAAAGAAGATTGATTGAGTTTTCTCAAGTCCACACAGATTCTTCTCTCTCTGTTCTTCTTCCTCATAGACAATATGTTTTCCACCTAGGTAGAGTGGTGTATAGGATAGATGATCCTTGCCTTAATCATTTTATCTACTTCCTTGAATATTGCATCCACAACTTTGGTGTTATTGTTCCTTTTCTTTTGCCTGAACGGGGTAGCTTCAGGTTTTAACAGAATTTGACATTTGAATTTCCCACCCATAAAACTTTTTATGTCCTCATAGCTTCAGGTGAAAACATCTGAGTATTCTAGGAAGAGTTTCCTTGCCTTGTTCCTTTCTTCTTCAGTGGAACACTTCCCAATATTGATCATCTTGGGATCTCTCTCAGTTCCAATATTCACTCCTTCATATTCGCTAGTAGTAGGGCCTCTTTTGATTCTTTTCTCCTTCACAAATGTGTCATGCCTATTGAAGAATTTTTCCAGAGTAACTAGATGGGGTGGGATGATATTACCTTGCAATTGGATAATATCTGACTTATCTTTCTTCTGCTTATCTAGATGATCTCCTTCATGATTGCCACGGACCTCTTTGTGGAAGTTTCCACCACTCTCTAAGAAGAGAAGTAGATTCTTATCATCTTTGAACAATTGCCAATATTCTACATTGTCAGGTACAGATGGCCGATATATGACTTCCACTTGGTACTTCTTGTCTTTGAATTCTCGGTGGGGAAGGAGCAATGAAGCTGACACAGCTAGGGAGTCCACTTTGGCATTCAACTCTCTCAGCACTGATTCAATAGAGAAAGCATCCAGTGACTCTATCTCATCCCATACTCTATTTATGTAGTTCTTCAATCTATGATTCTTAATAGAATATTGATTCTTAACCTAGCGCACGATAAGCTCAGCATCACCACAAGCTCTCAAAATATTCATGCCTTTTTCTTTTGTAATGATGATTCCTAAAAGAAGGGCCTCATACTCAGTAGTATTTTTGGTATTTTCAAATTTTAATTTGTAAGCCAAAGGCTCACATATCCCATCTGGTGATATCAAGACCACACCTGCACCGGATCCTGATGAAGCACAACTACCATTGAATTCAAGTGTCCAGATTCGAGAAGACTCTTCTTCGGTAGAAAACTCCTGTCCCTATTCTCCTAGTTTAGTTTCCTCATTGTGATCATCAATAAACAAAATATAGTTTCCAAATTCCAATTCTTGATACAAAATTTGGGCTTTAGGGTCATCTGGCTTCAGCACTGTAGACTTTGCTTTCTCTTATGGGACCAGTTTAATTTTTTTATTACCCACCAAGATTAAAGCATGAGACCAATCTAACTTTATTTCTCCTCCTAAATCTCTACAGAAACTCCTACTTAGCAAAAAACCATAGCTAGTGGGTATATCGGCAACTAGAATCGTTAATAGCATCTTCTTCCCAGGATGCGCTACCAGAGCCATTTGAGCATCCTTAATTTGTCCAACCAGAGGTACTTGCTTGGAATCCATAGAATAGCACCTCCCATGGGCTTTAGTAAGGGTAAGTCCCAAAGCTTTAGCTATTGTTGATGGCATCACATTATCTGAGGATCTAGAGTCTATTATACAATTGCTCAGTTTGCATCCATTAATATATAAAGACACATAAAATGGATTGGGCTTCTGAGCTAGGAAAGTAGCTAACATAGGTGATTCACCTTGCTCAACGGGTTCCGCAAAAATTGACTCATTTTCTATAGTAGTCATGATGTTTTGGTTTAGATTTTGATTCCCTTCAGTACAGTAATCTACTAATTTTTGCAATTATATAGGGTTGGACTTGAGATAATCTATGGGAGAGATTTGAATTCAAGAATCCTTACAAAATTAAATAATGTCAAAAGAGTTCTTCTCCTTACCTAGTTACAAAATTCTCACACCTTGATTTGCTTCCTTAGGGTTGGAGGTAGATGCTTCATTACCTTTAGGTGGGAGAGAAGGAGTAGGACCTTTATCTTTTTGGCTCCTAGCAAGACTATATAGGAAGTCCCATCTATGGTCGCATAACATGTTGTTCCTTGTTCAGAATCAGACTCATACTCTAAATATAAATTTTTAGAGTCGCCATGTGAGTATGAATCTGGTTCGGCTCCAGAGACTCCAGTGTTCCATTCATCAGTCTGATGCATTTTCCAAGCATGGGCTATGTCAGGACAACTTTCTCTGTCATGATCTGTAGTTAGGTGAAAGGCACACATGTTCCCTCTTTTAGGGGGGGGGATTTAATAGCTAGTCTTTGTGGTGGACCAGTTAACTATAATGCTTTACTGTTAGCATTCATCCCATCATTGTTTCTTCTAGGTTGTTCTTGATAATTCTATTGATAAGGGTTATTGAACATAGGAAGTTGCCTCTTCAAGGTGATGAAATCATTTGACAATTTTTGGATCATCTCATTAGATGATGTAGTACTACTAGTGCTAGTTCTTGACTGAATCTCTCTCTTCCATTTCCTAGATGAAATCATATGGTCTTCAAGTTCCACGGTAGTCCTCTATATAACATCTAAACCAATAGGGTTCACTCTCCTTAGGTCATAATTGATGTCTTGTGGAATAGTACTTATAAAGAATGTTTTCATATTTCCCATCATAGGTCTATCAGCTGTTGGGATACGATTTACTAGCTTATTGAATGTGGCTATGAAATATCTCATACTAATAGAAGGCTCTTTCTTGATAGAGGTCAATTGTGTAAGGAGAGCATGTTCATCTTCCACAGTTTTGAATCTTCTCTCAAAAGCAAGTCTCATGGAGGCCCAGTCTGTAATAGAAGAATTTGACAGGTGATGAAACCAATCGGCAGCACCCTCAACCAGTGTCTCAACAAATAATCTAATGGCCACATCCTCTTCTTGTATTGCTAGAATGTTGACAGAAGCAAAGAATGCAGCAATATGTTCATCCGTAGATACTTTCACGTCTCCAGAAAACTTAGGGAAATTCTTTCTAGACCCTGAGGGAAGAGGTTTATAAGAAGATAATTGCAGGGGTCTAATTGTAGTGGCCCAAGGGAGAGCCATTGTTACTTGAGGTAAGTAAGGGGCTAGATTGATAACAGGAGGAGAAACTACTTCATGTAATGTTAACACTTGGAAAGTGGTGGACAAAAGAGTAGATTTCTTAGGGGTGAAGAAGGTCTGCTCTGGCTTTTCACAGCTTTGTTTCTTCAGTGAGGTACTTCAAGTAGAGAAAAATTAATATCTGTAAGTCTCTCAAAGACTGGATCTGTACTTCCTTCTCTCTTTGTGCTCTTGAGAAATCTTTTAGGCTCCTGATTTTTGATTAATTTTGTGGCCTAACTTCATGCTCAACTTGGTGATGTGCTCTTTGATTTCTCCTTTGGAAGACTCTTTCAAGTGCCTTTGTTCTAGCTTCTTCTTGCTCTACAACTTGACTGCCATTTCTGTATTGTTCGGTGTTTCTTCTATTCCTCCAGGCAAAAGTGTTCAGTGAGGAAATAAGGTCCTCTTGATCATCTTGAAAACCAAGATTTGGTTGGAGTACAGGAAATATATTATCATGGGGAAGCACCATCTTTCCTCATGATATGCTTCTAGTGTAATGACTGTTTGTCTCCCCAATAGAGTTGCTAAAAATCTGTTAGTAAACAAACTGTTCTCTTCAACTTAACTCCAAAATACCCAAAATGCTTAAGAACAATCAAATATAACAGTTGGGAAATTGTTATCGAAGAAACTAATTTCCCTCTAAATTAAAAGGTATAGCTCCCTTATATAAATGATTTTCAGTGAATTTTTCTTTTTCCTAATCTAACAGGGATATGTTCTTAACCCGAGAACAGAAGAGGCAAACCAAGCTAATCCTAGGCAGGAAATAGCTCAGGCAGGATGAATTCAACTCTAAATCTAGCCAATCCTGATATTTTATCAATCAGATTAACTCCCAAAATTTGTAAGGTATGAACTTCTACTGAAAATGCATATGCAAGAATAAACTAAAGATGAAACAACTATGAGTTAATCGATATCATGAGGATGTTTCCCAAATTTGAGATAATAATGAGTTTTCCCTTTTTCTAATCACATTAATTCATAATGCAAAGCTCTGGTTCGAACACCAATTACAAATCCAATTTCAAAGAAACATCCAAATTCAACAGAAATATAAATGCAATCCAGATGGAACAAATAAAATAATGGTATTCAGACATACAAATTTGACTGAGCAAAATGCTATCTTTCACACCAAAATTTAGTCGACCATTGTATTGATTTTGGAAATAGTACATATAGGGTCCCAGATTGGGCTGTTACAAGAAAAGGGGGAGAACCAAAAAGGTCTAACTTCCCCAACTGGAAATGATAACTAAAATATTTATCAGTTACAATAGTATCAAAAATAGTATGAGGGGGAATCTATTAAGTTTCAGTTTCCTTCCCCTTGTGTATTTTAGCCCTATAGGTTGTAACCGGTGTAATAACCCGAACAAGTTCTTCATGCCTATTGATGTGGATGTTAGTGTATCAAATGAGCCACCTGGAATGTTCTTTGGAAAGAATCTTGATAGCATCAATCTGATCTTTCAATTCCTCTGTTGCTCTAAAGATACATCCACTCAATTGCTGGAGTTCTAGTATTTTATCTAGATGAGAGGCAAAATCTTCTATCAGTTTATGAAAATAATCAGAAAATGAATTATGCATATTAGTTAGTTCAATTATTGCCTTGCCTTGACCACTGGTCTGTGATTCCGTATGAAGCCATGAGAGAAGTTTGAAATCTTTACTCTACTTTTCTTTGATCTTGACATCTGTTTGTTAAATCCTACTTCAACCTGAATGATCATTTTGATCTCAAATTCTAGGCTCTGAAGCCATTCGTTCAAAGGCTCACCTTCTGTCTATAAAATCTTGGCCTTTAGAGCTTCTTTGGTCTTCATATTTACCACCACATGCAGCATAATTATACAATCCTGACATTTCACCCTCTCTAACGTGAGAGTCTGTAGGTTCACAACAATATTATTGCTCTCTACTTCTAACCTTAGGAGAGTATTGCCTAGTTTTTCAACCACTGTTGGGCACTCAGACTTGAGCCTCTCTATCCACCACTTACCAATCTGACCATAATGTCAATCTTCTTGCAATTTAGCCAAAATGGCCTGGTTCTCTGTAATAGTGGGGTCAAAGGTGGTTTGGGTGTTGGGAATGCTTACAATCAGGGTATGGAGTTATCTGATGAAGTCAGTAAGCTCTGCCACTTTTTCCTTAAACTGGACTTTGGTAGTCTTGAGCTCCTCAAGCTCCTCCTCTATCACAACATTGGTAGATTTCCACCAATCCACCTTGGTATCATGATGGATCAACCCCATGTCAAATGACTGTAGTTGAAAGTCTGAAGTAGTCATATCCTCAAATCTACCTTCTTTAGTTGGCTTGGCCACTTCCATGGTGAAGTGTCTAGTCTCAGGATCATGACCCAGGGTAGACATTGTCTTCACCTTCTTCTATTTTCTCTTGATGGACTTGGGCTGAATAGCTTGTTACAGAGTGTCTTTGTTGGTGGTCCCTTCTTCCTCCCTCTTTCTCTTGCATTCCAGAGTATGTTCTATCCATGACTCTGCGCTAGTGACTTTGTTGGCAGAGACCAACTCCTCAATGAATAACTTCCTGATGACTGGAGGTGTAGCCTTAGGTCTTGAAGCAAATGGGTTTACTAAAGTAGGAGAGGAGGACACCAACTTGGCTACTGAAGTGGCCTTCTGATTCTTTCTGGCTTCTCCTTCTGATTTTGTGGTTGAAGGAGTATCTTCACCCACTTACACTATGATGGGAGACCCTCTCCTGGGAGAATCTTGGGTAGGGGTATTGACCGGTAAATCTACTGTGACTGCTTTTACTGACCACTCTGGTTCCACATCTTTGGTGGGATCTTTTGTTGTCCTAGTATTCAGGAGTGGACCTTCTCCACAAGTCTTCTCCAATGTGATTGTTTTCTCAGGAGGTTCATCACCTCCTCCTACCAGCTGGGTTGATCCTTTGGAAATGGTTGGGATTGTTGCTAACAAAGTAGTTGTAGTACCAGCCGTGTCTTTAGCTAGAGTTCACTGGGTAGGCAGCTTCCATTCTGATCTCTTCCTTCTACCCGTGGTCCATTCGACCCATTGTTTTGTTCTCTTGTAAATACCCCCCATTAGAGTTGGCAAGTTGCTAATGGCTTGGTCCAGCATGGGTTCAGAACTAATAGGGGTGAGATTTATCTCCTCTAGATATGTATCATCATACATATGGTTACCATCATCTTCTAGCTCCTCTACTGCAATATTAACATTGAACCTTTTGATTTGTTCAATAGTTAACCGAGCGTAGAATCTCTCCATGCTTTCTTGATCATCCTTGCAATTTGCCAAATAGTCTTCTATATCATGAACATGATGAATTGCAGGGCTCATTTGCAATACATCTCTGGCATAGTTCACTAGATCATATTGTGGTCTCGAGAAATCATAGGTTTCCAAAGAAAACTTCTTTGAGAATGTCTTGAGAACATTCTTCACCTCTGATCTAGATGCACAGCTGTAAGCCCCAATGGTCATGGGGAAATCGTACCCCTTCTTCTTAGCTTCAACATAGAGAAAGTTCACCTGGAGTTCTTGCCTCATTACCTCGATTAGCATGATCATATCAGTAGGATATCTGGGCAGGCTCAAAGGGAAATCATCAAAACCTGCAAGACAAAGATATGAGAAACCTCTAAATTGAATGAAATAACATCCAAATTGGCTGATGAAAGCCATGGCTTTAGGGGAGAATCTCCTTTCTGGAAAACCTTGTAACTCCCTATACAATCTCATTGTGAATGCATCATTAACCCAAAGGTACTTACCATAACTATTATGTAATTGCAAAGAGGGGAAAAATTCATAACTCTTGACATCATCAAGGAATTCTTCTAATCTGGGAAGTCCTGACCAAATTTGGACTGTAGCCAGAATGTATAAGAGAACTAAAGACAAGTAATATGCATTCTGGTGTTTAGCTCTATCTAGGGCTTCTGAGAGGTTCTTACTTACCATAAGTGCCCAACATATGAAGTGGTGCTAGGAATAGATTACCTGAACCAAGAAGAAGTGATGGTCGACAAAATTGAGTGCCTCACTCTCACCTCTAATCCTGTGGAGAAACACGAGGATGTCAACGATCTCCGACTTTAGATTAGTGTCTTATAATGTCTTTGGCATCTTTCCTTTGGTGCTCTTAGGTTCTTGAAACCATGCTTTCATTATCTCTTTCTTCCAGATTGAATTTTTAGCAATATACTCAATCACCACTCGACTATATGTCATTTCTAAATACTTAGCTTGCTCTGGAATGCGAAGTGAGTTCTGGACTGATTCCCTGTTAATAGACAACAACACCATATCATTAGGCAAGAGAATTTTCCTAGTGTCTGGGTTGTATCAAGCGATGCATTCCCAAATTAATTCTGGGGCTTGAATAGCCATGGGAAAACTAGCAGCCTAAACCAATCTTCTCTCTTTCAATTTCTCTATAATATGATGTGTCTAGTCTACTTTCAATCTGTTCTGGAAGTTTTGCATGTCAAATAAATTCAGGGATGTATCCAAAATATTGTACCATTCAAAAGTAATTACGTTCATCCCATCAAATCCCATGAATCTGGAAGCCATACTTCTGATGATTCATATTTGGAAATTGGAAATATCTCTTAGGGATGCAGAAGCAAGGAAAAGCTAAAATATGAGACTTCAAATTCAAAGCAATTTGGCAAACAAATGGTGGTTCTCGTTTGCAAATTTTAATTAATTTTATAACTTTTGAATTCTTACCATTAATGGCCAGCGTCCCATGCCACATGAATGAAAAGACCCCAACATTAATGAAAAAGCCTATTATGAAGTAAAACGGCTTTATTTGAATTAATTACCTTGCTTTTACAGGCCGTTAAGAAAAGTCTTTTCACTTTTAGTAACCACAACGGTAACTTTTCTGAGGTAGTGAAAAATCACTTTTCCACTTCTCCTTTGGCAGAGAAGTGCTTTTGGAGTGCTCTTAGTTCAGAAGTCTGCCAAGGGAAAAATTTAGTCTATCATGATGCCAAAATGGCATGTGTCGATTTCATCCACTTTCTTCATATCTCAGATACTTTATGAGACAAGATTCTCTTGAAAATCACTTTATTTAGGTGATTTGGTATAAAACTCACCAGGTGGGTCAAAACCCACCTGTAGGAGTAGGGGAGAAGCAATTTTCCACTTTTCTGCCATTGGCTTATTTCCACAATTTCTTTCTATTGAATCATTCCCATTGGCTTGTAGAGCTGTATTCCAGACACAGTAGCCCATCTTAAGCCTAAAGGATCTATTTTAAAACTATACTCCTTGCTGAGGCATCATCTAGTAGTTGTCGGTGGAATATGTACTCTATTGATACTTTTATGCCAGTGGAGAAGCTCGAGCCCGATTCTCTGCCAAGATGCAAAATGAAGAATTATGGCTACATACTTCCATTGTGTGTAATACCAATGTTAGAACTCCTTGAACCACAAACTTTACTAGATTGGGAGCTTAACCTACCCAAAGAATACATGAACTCAAATTCCCATACCCTCTGGTTACAAAAGAGAAGGCTAATGGGGAAAATCTGGTAAAGGCTCCCTAGCCTAAGGGAAAGGTTTCTAGACTTAGACTCAGGACTAACAAGAAACTCTTCATCCACCACTATACATTAATCTCTCACTTTTGTCTGAAAGGTATGTGGGCCAAAAGTGGGGCAACACAGGGTTTCCATGTTAAAAATCCATGTGTTGTGTGTTTATGTTTTATTACTTTACTATTTTACATTTCACATATGCAATTCCTTATTGATCGGTATACTCTGCATATTTACTATGTTTCGGTAAATAGTTTACTGCTTATCGGTAATCATATAGAAGAGATATTTACAAACTAATACAATAAGTAGAAAATTGATATAAGTATTTCAAGGCATTCATCTTGTAGGATAGAAGATAACTAGAGACATAATTTGTGGTTATAAGTTTTAAAGGTTGATTTAAGGATTAATTTTTGAGGCCACGGATTCACCCCCCTTCTCATTTATTACTAACAATTGGTATCAGAGCTGGTGTGCTTAGAAGTAAGGTTTCAAGACTTAAGCTAAAGATCACAAGATGAATAGACAAGATGTTCCCAAGTTGAACAAAGATAATTTTTCTTCATTGCAGAGAAAAATAAGACTCCACTTTTCAGGTATTGGAAATGATGTTACTCAATACTTAGATATTGAATATGTGTTTCCCACAAGAGAACCAATAGTTGAACAAATGAGAGAGAAGCATGAGCACAATTGCATAATGATAGAGATTTCTTTCTCACTCTTTAAAGCCGAATTTGAAGATGTCAAAACTTGCAAGACTGCAAAGCAGATGTGGGACAAATTGATGCTTGTACACGGTGGTGACAAGAATGTTTTGAGAGCCAAGGAAGAAAGCCTTATAGGAAAGTTTGATGACCTCAAAATGAATGAAGGTGAAAACATCACATAGTACAACACAAGAATCAAAGAGGTAGTCAATGCTATTTGAGGAGTTGGAGGTGTACTAGAAGAAGATATAGTGGTAAGTAAAATTCTAAGAACCTTACTGCCTATTTATGCTATTAGAGTATCTGCCATTAAAGAAATGAGAGCAGTATAAAATAGCAATGTTACTCTAAACAGTTTGATTAGAAGAATTATTTCTTTTGAGATGAATAACTTTGATAATAGTGTGTTACCAAACATAGAGTCTGCATTCAAAACTTCTATGAGAATAAGTAAATCAAGTCATAAACACACTATGAGAAAAGATAGTGATAGTGAAAGTGAAGAAGAAGATCTTGATGAAATTGAAGCAGTTATGGCTAGAAGAATGCAGAGAGGAAATGGTAAATACAAAGGTAAATTACCCTTGTTTGTTTTAATTGTAAAGAGATTGGACACTTTGTTGCAAGATGTCCTAATAGAAGAAAAGAATACAGAAGTAATGATAGATCATTTCAAAATAAGTTTGATAGAGGTGATTATAGAAGCTACTGACAATCAGAAAGAAGAGATACCCGAGACTACAAGGACAAAGGAAAGAAGGCCACTTACCTAGCAAAATTCAAAGATGATGACACTAACACTGAATCTAAGGAAGACATCGAGATGGTATTTCTGGCAGTAAAAGATGATTTAGATGATGATGAAGAAAGGTATGTAGAAACTGCACTCATATCTAAAGTTAGTAAAAATGATGTATGGATCATATATAGTGGCTGCACTCACCATATGACCATCGACAAGCAAAATTTTGAGACTTTTGAATAATATAAAGGTGGTTCAAGAAGAATGGGTAATGCCACACCTTGTCCAGTTGAAGGTAGAGGAACCATAATGTTGAATAACCAGATAAAATGTGAAAATGCTTATTGGGTAAATGAATTTAATTACAATCTATTGAATATTTCTCAGTTGAATAATTTAGGTAAAAAAGTATCCTTTGAAAATAAGAAGGCAAAGATCTTCAATAAATCAGGAAATCAGATTCATACCAGTGAGAAGACAAAAGGTAACTTATTCTATCTAAATGATACTGACACCACTTGTTTGACTGCTACAAATGAAGGCATATGGTTGTGTAACAAAAGATTGCATCATGTGAACTTTGACAACATGGTAAAAATAAGCAAAAAGAGAAATGTCAGAGGCTTACCGATGATGACCAAGCCCGAAAACATCATGTGTAAGAATTGTCAAAAGGTAAGATGACAAAGTCTAGTTTCAAAAGCAAAACCCATACATTTGATGCCATTCTAGAATTAGTCCATACTGATTTATGTGGACCTATGAGGACAAAGAGTTATTATGGAGATAGATATTTTATTCTCTTTGTTGATGATTACTCTAGAATGATGACAATAATGTTTCTAAAAGATAAATTAGAATCATTTAAGATGTTTAAATGGTATAAGACAATGGTTGACAAACAAAATGGTAAAAAATTAAAATACTTAAGATCAGATAGAGGAGGGGAATTTATTTCAGATGAATTCATAAACTTTTGTAATGAGCATAGAATCAAAAGATAAGTCTCTACACCAAGAACACCACAACAAAATGGAATTGCTGAAAGAAGGAATAGATCCATAGTTGATTGTGCAAGGACACTGATGATAGAGAAAGGCATCACCCAAATCTTCTGGAGAGAAGCTATCAGTAGTGTTGTTTACACATTGAACATAGTACAATTGAAGAAAGACACCAAAAAGACACCTTATGAGCTTTGGTATGGATATACACCCAATGTGAGTTACTTCAAATTTTTTGGTAGTTAATATTATATCTTAAAAGATTATAGAAATGGAAAACTTGACTCCAACATTGATGAAAGAATCTTTCTAGGGTATTTCACCAAGAGCAAGGCTTATAAATGTCTAAATAAAGCCTCTAACAAAATTGTTGAAAGTGCAAATGTAAAGATAGATGAATTTGCAAAAAAGAATGAAAAGGAAAGTACTAAAGAACCAGAGGACTACAATAGGTTTGCTTACAATGAGGAACCTGACACTCTACCCAACCAACAATGTAGATCTCCTGAGCAACAAATCATTACACCTGAACATTAGGTTGCAAATACCGATCAAAATATTGCTCAAGATGATGCACAAAGTGATGGAGAATAGAATGAAGAACAAAATGATGATCAATATGATAGACAAAAAGTTTAACCTATACTTGGAAGAAATGTCAAAAAGAATCATTCACAAAACTAGATCATAGGAGATAAAAAGGCTGGTATGACAACCAAAAGTAAGTCTCTAAATACAAGATGTCTTATTTGTGATTATGAGCCCAAATCTATCAATGTTGCACTAGATAATCATGACTAGATAAGTGTTATGAATGAAGAGATTGAGCAGATAGAGAAAAACAAGACATGGACACTTGTACCGAGACCAGATGACAAGAATGTCATCAGTACAAAATGGATATTCAGGGATAAAATGAATAAAGTACCAGAAATAAAGAAAGATTAGTATGCAAGGGGTATGCACAAGAAGAAGGAATTGACTATGGAGAGACCTTTGCACCCATTGCTAGGCTAGAAGGAGTAAGAATATTACTTTCTTATGCTGCATGTAAAGGTTTCAAGTTATATCAAATGGATGTCAAGTCTGCATTCCTAAATGGAATACTTGAAGAAGAGGTATGCATTGAGCAACCATAAGGGTTTGTTGATCCATACAAGAGGAACATGGTATGTAGACTACATAAAGCCCTATACGGATTGAAACAAGCATCTTGAGCCTAGTATGAAAGACTTCATTCCTATCTTATAAGTATTGTATTTGTAACCTCTAGTGAAAACATTAATCTTTAGTTGAAGGAAGATACTGATGCAAACATTTTGATTGTTGAGATATTAGTTGATGGCACCATATTTGGAGGAAATGATATGCTATGCAAATAATTTAAAAATGAAATGAGCAAAGAGTTTGAGATGTCTATGTTTGGAGAGATCAAGTTCTTTCTTGGTCTGCAGATCATGCAACAAGATGAAGGCATTTTCATTACACAATCCAAATACATCAAAGAAGTACTTAAAATATTCAAGATGGAAGAATCCAAACTAGTTGGAACACCAATGACAATTGGATGTAAGATGACAAAGGAGGACAAGTCATCAGAGGTAAATTAGACTTTGTACAGATCAATGATTGGAAAACTGATGTATGTTGTACACACTAGACCAGATATTGCACATGTAGTAGGAATAGTTGCAAGATCTTCTGCTAATCCCAGAGAATCACATATGGATGCTATGAAAAGAATCCTAAGATATCTAAAGAATACCAAGGAATATGGCTTATGGTATTGAAGAGAAGGAAAATTTGAACTTAAGGTCTTTACTGATGCTGATTGGGCTAGAAATATTGATGACCAGAAGAGTACAACTGGAGGAGAATTCTTTATGTGTGACAAACTTTTCACATGGATCAGCAAGAAGCAAGGATGCGTCTCTCAATCTACTGGAGAAGCAGAGTATGTTGTTGCTACTGCAAACTGCTCAAATATTGCATGGATCAAACAGTTGCTAGAAGGTATGCATATGAAAATTCTTGAACTAGTAATTATCTATTGTGATAATACAAGTGCAATAAAAATTTCCAATAATCCAGTCATGCATGCTAAAACAAATCATATTGCCATCAAGTATCATTATTTGAGAGAACAAGTTTAGGCAAAGGAGGTGATACTTGAATATGTGAAATCAAAGGAATAATTGGCCAATATCTTCACCAAGCCACTGCCCAAGGATGCATTTGAATACTTGAGAAAAAGACTAAGGGTCAAACCCTTGTCTACTGGCCAGTAAGATGACTAGAAGCCTGCATCAGCCTACATATTATCAGAATATCACCCATGTTGATGCAAGCATAAAGATGGAATTCAAAAATAAAAATCTATACACAATAAGGTATTTATCAGCTCCAAGCACCAAAGTTATTACCAATGGATTAGGAAATTCAAGGAATATATTATGGATAGAAATGATCCATTTGGCATCACAATCAAAAGCTTGTATGAAAAAATTGTTTGTTTGGCATTGTTGTCAAAGGGAGAGAGATATCTCATTATCATACTTATAAAGGGAAAGATTATATCCATTATCAACTCAGGGAGAGATCATATCCATCAAAGTACCCAAAGGGAGAGATGTAACAAGAAAGGGAGAGTATATACAAAAAGAAAGAATTGCTGACAAAGACATCACAAGAAAGGAGAATAGTCAAAGGGAGAGAGTTTGACATAGAAGAAAAACACATCACATAAGAGAAAGAAAGATTGAAGGTAGATAGAAAGATGCAAGAATCAAATCAAAGCTATTTGAGTTTACCAAAAGCCAAGCATTTGTAATAGTTACATTAGGAAAGCTTGATGAAACTGTATATTTCCTATTGTATTAGTATTAGTATAGTATGATAATGGAGTATGTTTCCATTAATGCCAAAGGGAGAGATTGATGACATGTAACTGATTGAATATTTGAAGATGTTAAGATGATAATCATGCAAGGCATTAAATCATTTAATGTATTGTATTGTCATTGATGTCAACTTGATATGATCTGTATGGTCATGGAAATACTGCCAAAGACTTCAAAGAATCGATGAATCAAGGCTATGTTATCTGAAATGCATACAAGTCAAGTATTCACAAAGTGACTGTATACACCAATGGAGTGCACAATGATGGTCAGAGTAAAAGAGAAAAATTCACAGTGTTACCCAACGAGCTAATGCACAGCATTACTGATGAGAAAAGTCACAGTGTTGACCGACGAGAAAAACATATAGCAACCTGACGGAAATAATTTTAGTGTTGCCTAATGGAAAAGACAAGGTTGGAAATCCCAATGAAAACTGAAGTCACACTGACAGAATAGTCAATTATCATCGATGACTAACTGAAGTATTGACTGATAGAATAGAGAGTTTAGAAATGACAAAATGCTTAGCTGTCAAGAAGCTATAAATAGACTTGACGAATACTTATCATTCTTTTAATCATCCAGATAAAGCTAGAGATAAGTAATTGATTTAAAGATGTTTTGTCTAGTTGGAAAGAACATCTCTTTGAGATAAAACTAGATTTTTCTTTAAATCTATTGGCGAGAATTGTGGATCACGCCAAGAATCAAGAAAGCCAAGAAAAGGTAAATCATGTCTATATAGAGACAAACCTAATTCATTATGAATGGGTGTGTGGGGTGAAAAAGAGAAGAGGGAAGATGTTAGCGAGATTCTAAAGGAGAAGAAAATCTTCATTCAACCCCAATCAATCAATCTAAGGAAAGATCTAGATTCTACAGAAATCGACGAACAGTGAGATAGCATCACAAAGCATAACAATGTGGAGCAAAGGTATATAATTGATTATATTGATCAGAGAGGTAATGCACTTACAATATATCTGAAAAGCGGCAATTGAGTTGTATGTATGAACAGATCATTAATGTTTTAGTTTAACCATTGAAGCATCAAGTCTCTTGACTGAGAAGGACTTAAAAGTATTCTACAACTGAGATACATCCCAAGGAGTATCAAAAATTTTGTTCATGAAAGTAGCATTGGATATGCCTAATACCTATTGATAGGCCAAGTGAATGTTTGATCAAGGATTGTAGCATTAGATGCCAGATTCTAGGTGGAAAACTATCTTTTAAATCCTTTAACAAGGTCACACCTAATAGTGTGTTTGTAACCTTTAACAGGGTTGGCTCCAACAGAGCTCACTTCAAAAGAGTAAAAATTTGGGTACCGGTCATAGTGGTTTTTCCCTTAACAGGGTTTCCACGTTAAAAATCCATGTGTTGTGTGTTTATGTTTTATTACTTTACTATTTTACATTTCACATATGCAATTCTGGATTGATCGGTATACTCTGCATATTTACTGTGTCTTGGTAAATAGTTGACTGCTTATCGGTAATCATACAGAAGAGAGATTTACAAAGAAATCCGACAAGTAGAAAATTGATATAAATATTTCAAGGAATTCATCTTGTAGGACAAAAGATAACTAGAGACATAATTTGTGGTTATAAGTTTTAAGGGTTGATTTAAGGATTAATTTTTGAGGCCACTGATCTACCCTCCCCCCTCCTCTCATTTATTACTAACAAATATATGTGATTATATTATGAATAATGCATATTATTTTCATGATATGGATTCTGATGAAGAAATTGAGAATCATGACATATATGGCTCGCAAGGAAATGTTGAAGTTCACCAGCAGCAAGTCTTGTCAGATAGTGAGGAAGAAGAAAGGGATAACCACATAAGGTGTCATGCCCAACATAGTCAGGAAATTCCAGTAGTAAGAAAAGCCTCTAATGAGGAAAAATCCAGAATCACTACTGAGTTAGTGAACAAAGCTAGGAACAACTATCACCTAAGAAACAGAGTGGTGGGTAATGGTGGTATTCAACCATCAGGAATTTTTATAAAAGAAAACAAAAAAGATGCCAAATATGTACCTAAAAAGGATATTCCTAGGAAAAATTCAAATAGACCTAAGGTTAAGGTAGTAAACAAAGCTAGTGAAAAAAAATATGTACATGTAGAAAAGGCTAAAGAGCCAGAGGAAGGTTCTTCTTCCCCTAAAGTGGAAAATAAAAAATCTAAGAGGGAAGAACTTGTTATGCATATTTAGCCAGAAGAAAATAAAATCACTGTGGAAAAACCAAAAGCCTTAGATTCAAGATACACTCCAGTAGATATGGGGCAATGCTTATCTCAGATGACTGTGAAGGTCCCATTACTTGAGATGATGATAATAAAAGAACACAAAGAGAAAGTTTTATCAGTATTGAACAATGTGCCCTTAGTAAAAATTCAAAGTGCAGAGCATATTGAAAATAAAACAAATAACAAGGGAAAAGAACCTGAAGTGATGATATCTGAGATTCCTCAGATTTTCCTAAATACAACTACTTCTCCAAAAGTTGTTGATCCATTTTTTCTAACATTGGTGATTAATGGTAATAAACTAAAAAGTTGTATGATAGATTTAGGAGCTTCAAATACTGTTATGCCAATAGAAATCATGAAATCAAAGGGATTACAAGTTGATACTCCTCATGGGAGGTGTCAAGCAATGGATTCCAGAGAAGTCCCAGTTATTGGTACCATTGAAGCTATGCCTTATAAGTTAGTTGTATGCCTTGATAGAGTTTTAACAATGAGTGTACTTGTTGACATTCCACCACATTATGGTATGATATTATCAAGAAAGTGGAGTGTTGCAATGGGAGGTAGTATACAATGTGATTTATCATATGGTACATTCAATATTTCTGGAAATAATGTCAAAGTACCTAAAGAAGGAAGAAAACCTCATATGATTTAGTGGCATGAAGGCACTAACATTAATTACTATGTTGACATTGACATGGAAAATTTTAGAATCAAAAGGAGTGATCACCACTGTGTAAATGTTGATCCTTTGGTGAAAGAGTTGTCTATAGAGAGTGATGGTTTGTGTTAGATGTACTTTGATTGAGCTTGTTCTAAAGAAGGGCCAGGAGCATGAGTTATACTTATATCTCCATCAGGTACCACTTTCAAATATTCTTTCCTGCTATCTTTTCAATGTACAAATAATACAACAGAGTATGAAGCTTTATTTCTAGGGCTAGAAATTGCTACTAAACATGGTATAAAATGTCTAAAATTCTATGGTGACTCAGAGTTAGTAGTAGCCCAGGTGACATCCAAATATGATATAAAGAATGATAGATTTAAAATGTATAGACATGCTATTTGGGATCAAATAGAATTCTTTGATGCCTTTAATATAAACTGGATATAAAGATCTACAAATATAATGGCAGATTTCTTGGCTAATGTTGCCTTGAAAACTGATGACATTACCATTAAAGGGGTATCAATTGTGGAAGTCAAAAGAAGACCTGTTGTCCAAGATAATATTTACAACTAGCAAGTGTTTGAGGATGACCAAGATATCCTTAGATTTGTTCACTGCCTTGACCATTATGAGGATTAGCATATAGATTGCAATAATCTTCTTGAAGTCATTGATGGTAAGGAGTATATACTGGGGGATGAGGTTGTCCAGCTTAGTTCCAACCAAGTCCCTAAGGGATTGGTATAACTAGAGGCATTGTTTACTAATCAAAGTGAACAAACATCAGGAATAAGAAATGCCAAGGTTGAGGATTTAGAAGAAATAAATTTGGGTTCACAGACCACTCCTCAAATAGTTTACATTGGAAAAGGATTAGAATCTCATGTTAGAACCAACCTTGTAAAACTACTAAGAGAACATAAGCATGCTTTTTCTTGGTCATATGAAGATCTTAAGGCTTATAGAGACGACCTTTTCCAACATGAAATCCCACTAAAAACTGACATGAAACCATTTAGACAGAAGCGGAGACCTATTAATCCTCTGTTGGCTCCTAAGATGCAACAGGAGTTGATGAAGTTAAAAGATGCTGGAATCATTCAGTCGATCAGACACTCAACTTGGGTCTCAAACCTAGTACCAGTAAGAAAGAAGAATGGTGACATAAGACTATGTGTGGATATCATAAAATTGAACATTGCTTCCTTAAAAGATATCTATTCTCTACCAAATATGGAAGCAATGTTGCATAAGGTAACTGGTTGTGAATTTCTATCAATGATGGGTGGATTCTCAAGCTACAACTAGGTACTTGTGGAAGAATCAGAGCAATTCAAAACTTATTTTACTACTCCATGGGGAACCTATGTCTATGTCAGAATGCCCTTTGGATTAATAAATGTAGAAGCAACTTTCGAGAGAGCCATGGATGTAGAATTTAAATAATTTATTTATCTATTCATGGTTATTTATCAAGATGACTTGACTACATATTCTAAAAAAGTAGGGGATCACTGTGAACAACTAGAGAATTGTTTTAATAAAGATTTAGAGTATGGTGTTTCAATAAACCCTAGAAAATGTCATTTTGTAGTCACTAAGGGAAAGTTACAAGGACATATAGTTTCCAAGGCTGGAGTCATGATAAACCCTGAGAGAATAGAAGCTATCCAAAAGGTCACTGCTCCAAAAAATATAAAAGGAGTACAATCTTTCTTAGGAAAGATAAATTTTGTTAGAAGATTCATAGCTAACTTTGTAGAAGTTGTCAAACCAATTATCAAGTTGCTAAAGAAAGATGCAAAATTTTACTGGAATGAGGAAGCTCAAATAGAATTTGAAAGAATAAAAAAGGCAGTACAAGAAGCACCTATTTTAAAATCACCAGACTATAGTAAGCCCTTTTCTTTATTTTCCTTTGCATCTTTTCACACTATTGCTAATGTTATATTACAAAAAGATAATGAAGGATATGAACATCCAGTAGCCTTTTTTAGAAAATCCCTCCAAGTTGCAGAGCTGAATTATGAGATGATGGAAAAGCAAGCATATGCCCTAGTAAAGGCTATGAAATCTTTTAGATGATACTTAGTTTGTGCTAAGGTGTTGGAATATGTACCTCATGTAGCAGTAAAGGACATTCTTACCCAATCAGAAGTAACTGGAAAAAGATGTAAGTGGATTAACCGAATTCAAGAATTCAAACTAGAAATCCACATTACAAAATAGGTAAGAGGTCAAGGTTTGGCAAAGCTCATGACTGAAGAGAACTTGGATTTAGTACAAGTAAATGATATAGATATACATGATCAGACAATTACAAGTATAGAAAAGAAACCATTCTATACTGATATTGTATTTTTCTTAAAAAAATGTCAAGTGTCCTGATACTATGATAGATAATCAAAAGAGAAGTCTCAGATTATAGGCTCAGAGATACACCTTAGTACAAGGACATTTATACTAGAAAGATAGAAATGGTGTATTACTTCTATGTTTAGATCAAAGTCAATCTGAGAAACTATTAAATGAAATGCATGATGGGGTCTATGGAGGCCATTTTTCTGCCAAGACTACTGCCCACAAGATCTTAAGGGCTGGTTATTTTTGGCCCAGTTTATTTAAAGATACCCATGCATATGTTAGGAGATGTGACCCATGTTAGAGGTTCACAAATAAGTTAAATTTTTTAGGAGCTCTGTTACTAAATCCAGTAAGTGAAGAAGCCCCTTTTTCTATGTGGGGAATTGATTTTATAGGTGAATTTTTAGAAAAATCCAGTGGTGGCCATAGTTGGATACTTGTAGTCATAGATTACTTTACAAAATGGATTGAAGATATCCCCACAAAAGGCAAAAATTAAGGTTGTTACTAAATTATTGATGGAAAATATATTAACTAGATTTGGTGTGCCTGTAAACTTAGTGATGGACAATGCCATGTTTTTTAGGTCAGATGAGATAAAAGATTTCTGTGAGAAGTATGGGATAATGATGTCATATTCATCCCCATACCATCCTCAAGAAAATGGACAAGCTGAATCTAGTAACAAAAGTATATTGAAGATTTTAAAGAAGACTCTTAAGAAGAATAAGAGAGCATGGCATACAAAATTGAGGTTAGCTTTATGGGCTGATAGGATAAAACTTAAAAAGGTAGCAGGAGAATCACCATTTGAACTTGTATATGGTATGAAGTCAAGACTGTCTGTTAATAATTTATTTCCAGTATATCAGTTTACACAAGAAGAATAATTAGAGCTTTCTGACAGTATGCAAAATAGAGTGACGCTACTGAGAGAGTTGGATGAAATCAGAAAGGATAGCTAGGAAGAGAATATGAAGTTACAACAAAAGATCAAATATCTATTTGATAAAAGGGCTAGTAACAAAAAATTCCAACCAGATGACTTTTTTTTGCAGTGGAATGTAAGAACATAAGATAAAGGAAAGCATAAGAAGTTTGAGTCATTATGGCTTAGATGTTTTGTCATCTCTCAGAGTTATGGAAAAGATTCTTATCTTCTAAAGAATATGAACAGAGAAGAATTTGAGTTGCCTGTGCATGGGCAGTTTCTGAAGCCGTTCTTCATTTGAAAAGATAAAAGTTGCATACACAGGTAAGTGAATTTGTATCATATGTATATAAGTAGGTCTCCCTTCCACAATAGTTTAGTCAACTTCAAATAAAAGGTCTGCAACCAGAGATTCTAAGATTCTTTTCATAAACTTGTGTTTAGCCATCCTCAGAGAGAACCACTATTGGTTGTATTTCCATTTTTTTGAGTTTTCCCTTAAAATTTTGAAGATGACTGTCATTCATGTGCCCAGGAGGTTATAAATCATGTCTAAAATTGCTTATATGCCTCTGTAGGAGTTTTTTTTTCTCAAAACCTAGTTGAAGATGTTAAAAAACCTAAACCCTAGAGTAATTTCTATTCAAAAATGCAAGAAAACCCTAAAATTATCAAGCGGGTTCTATTTTCATGTTACCTTTTCACGACTTAAGTTTGAAATTATTTTCATGTGCTAATACTTTAGTCTCTTAGTCTTATGAGAAAGAATGCATATTCCTTATAATCTCGAGACTTAGCGAAAAGCTTTGGTCGCAAAGTCTCTTAATGAAAATGAATATGCTTAAAAGGTTATGAGACTTGGCACAGATCGTTGATCTTTGATATGATCTAATGGTGGTCGGTTTGTCTCTAAATGAAATCAAAGTTAGTAATTTTATATGGAGACTATGATTTTTCTTAGCCGCGTTATCTCCAAATGTAACCCATGGTTTTAAGGGTTAAATTTTTACTGTTGTCACCAAGTCTCGAGATGAAATGTGAGTTAATTGAAAGAAATGGAGATTTCATGACAATCATTCATCTCAGTTTAAATCCAATGATAGTCAGGAAGTCTCCTAATTAAAGCTGCAGTTTAGAAATCATCAAGCGACATGGAGATTCAACAGTCGCCAAATCTCTATATAAACCTGGGTTAGATGTCAGTTTGAATAACATTATTGTCACGTAGTCACATGAGGAAAGATGAGTTAATTCAAAAAACACGAGATTTAGTGACAACCATTCGATGGAGGCCAGATTGGACGGTATTCATGTGGTCACAGTATAGAGTTGAAAAGTAAAGTAGGATTTGGCGATTAAGAGACAAGAAGGAAAAGTCAGACATGTGTCCATTTGTCACTAAGTCTCATGAAAGATTAGGGTTTGTAATGAAGATTATGAGACTTTGTGACAATTGTTAGATATAGAGGAAATTCAAATCAATGGCAGTCATGTTGTCTTTGGATGGAGATTATAAAGATAAAGTAATCAAGTGATAAAGAGACTAAAATTTGTTAGTCACAAGGTCTCTGGATAAAACATGAGTTAGGGAGTTGGTTCTGTGACATAGAGAAAAAACAATCACCAAGTCTCCAGATGTGACCCAAGTTTGAAGAATAGTTAAGAAAATGCTTAGTCACGATTTCTCTTTAAGAAGAAAGGTTAAGCCAAAAAATCATGTGACATGTAGATAACCGTTGATCAAGAGTTTGATCCTACGACAGTGGCTAAGTCTCAGTAAGAAACTATAGTTAGAAAAAATATCAAGTGACAGGGAGATCACTCAGTCGCTAGTTTTCTAAAAGTAAACCAGAGTAAAATAAAGACTTTTCTTTGGTGCCATCATGGATAGTTGTTGACCAATAAGATTACAGAGATTTTAACAGATGGAAAAGTAGCCGTAATATGATTTAATGCAGCCAATCAGATCTGATTTCAATCTCTTTTTGAATTTTATCAGGTTTTTATATGCAAAATCACTCATCACAAATTGATTACTTGATAGTTTAAATGCCACGGCTAGAACCAAAATTGATGTCACAATGCATGAAACTAATGGTGGAAATGACTGAATTGTAAGTTTACCAGTTTGAAGAGACATCTGCATTGAATTATTAGTTATAATTAAGCATGTCCATTATCATTTCAATCTTACCAGCTTTTAATTTCTCAGAGCGAAGATTTTTTATAGAGATTTTAGTATTTTCTGAGAAAGATTTGAATTCTCTAGTAGCAAGTAATTCAGAAAGGTGATTTCTTGATTCAGAATTTGACAAGGATTGTGATTTGCAGTGTTTTCAGTGATTAGATTACAGATAATAGAGTGTTTGATAGCTTGTGGTGAGGGTTTTAAGAAGATTTGTTTCCCTATTAGTGATAAAGTGTTGTGAACAGAATAGAAGGGGAAAATGAGTCAAGCATAGAGTATGGCATCCACTAGTTGGAGAAGTGACGATGTTGATGATGAATCAAAAGGAAAGAGAAATTATTCAAACAAGTTTCTCACATTGCTACTAGGCTCAAGCTAGAATAGAAAGGTTAGTGATAAAGTCCTAATTGATGATATGTCTTACATTAAGTACGCAAGAACTCCGGGTTCATCCGAGTATTCATTGTTTAATTTAGTCTTTAACAATAGTGATGAACCCTTGACTATTTCAAATCCTTGGACCCGTGGATTAACCAGGTGAAGAGTTCCTGACATCTTTGTAGATGTTGATTTCATTTTAGAATTGGCCAGTAGGTATGATAACCTTACCAAAACAATTAAGAGGGATTATGGAAAACCCTTGCTTACCTTAGACCAAAATTCTTTCATGAAGGCCTTCAATGTGTACTACCCTATGACTACTGAAATAAACTTGAATAGCCTAGAGAATAGGTATATTAGAGAGTCTGGATTCGCTGCCAAATTTTTCAAGGAACATCATATTCCTACAAAAATAAAAACCTACATAGCACCTATTCTAGGAGCAGCCCCATATTTTTACAAGGACCTAAATTTCTACATAAAGTACATATCATATGCACTATGCATAGTGCTGGGAAAGGATACAGGAGTAGAAATGATTACTTCAGATATTTTGATCATGGAGCTGAACATGCAGAGCCTCCCTACTACCTCTAACTATGACTATATCCAATATATCATAGATCAAATGAACCAGGGGTTTATAGATATACAAGGTAAAAATGATCACCCTAAGTTTATGCATTATTAAGTCCTTATGTATTTGATCCTATACTATAACTCCTCACTCATGAACTGTCAATATTTATAGCCACAAAGGTTTCATCATAACCAACCTAACCCAGTTCAATTTTGGCTCATTGTATGGAATTATACCTCCAGAGAATAGGATTTTTGTTCTTTGAAAAATTGGATAGTATATCCAATTCTTCAGTGCGTAGGTGTTGATAAAACTAGGTTTCCTATCAAGGTAATACAATTATTGAGGCCATGCCAATATCTTGACAAATGGCCAAGAGACCACAACTGGGGGGATTTTTACTCTGAGAAGAACTTAAAAATAATGACAGTGTATGGATGTTCCCACACTCCACATATATTACCATTCCATGTATCACCAATGGTAGATGCATTGGAATTCATAAGGTAGCTCATTTTAACAGACAAGGAGCACCTAGCATCACACAGGAAGGGTAAATTTACCCCTAGGCAGTTCATAATTTACAATTTTACTATTGGAAAAGGATATTTTGACCTTGTAAACACTTGGATGAATCATTATAGGATGAATGTGGCTTTACACAGATATGATGATATAGAGGGTTTCATCCTCAATGGCGAGAAATTGCTGACACCAACTATCCCCTACACCAAGGAACATGAAGAGTGCATGGAAGAAGATTTGATAAGAAATATTTTGGAAGATGAGGAGGTGGATAGGAGAGCCATAAATTTCAATGAACTTATGGATTTGGAGAGGCAAGTCAAGAGAAAAGGTTTAAAATTTGAGGGATTCTTCCCTGATATGCCTTATTTGAAGAGGTTAGAGCCTATGATCAACTCTCATACTCTCCTCTACAATCAACTAGATGATGCACTAGTGGTTCTGGAGAAAGGCCATAAAGAGAACTCATCATCATAGTATGATGATGATAGTGATGAATACTATGAACCTGTCCCCCTCTAGTTGATCAAGCAATTGCTGAAGAGCAGGCAGCTGAAGAAGAGAATATCATTGACCTAACTAAGGTCCCTGAGAAAGAAGTGACAAATGAACCCCCACAAAAGAAACAAAGAGTGGAAATAGGGGAACCTTCTCAGAGGAAGGAGAAAATAATAGACAAAGTTTTTTCTGTTATAACTGGGAACAAGCCTTGTGATCACATACTAAGAAAACAGATCAGGACAGGCAAAAAATTGCAAAAGGATGCAGAAGAAGAGGAGGAGCTACCTCTTAGGACCTATATAGATAAGAGGTTGATACATCAAGAGGAATTCCTGAAAGGTGACAACTTCATAAAAACAAAGGAGTTCAAATATTTCCTCATCTGGAACAAGAAACAACAGGTTGGAAAATAGTTTCAATTGGCAGGTGGTGACCCAGTCACCCAAGAAGCTCTACAGACATTACAGGATTATGATCCTAAATCTGAGAAAATCATACTAGAGAAAGCAAGGCAAATGGTTAAGGCCAGTGGGGTGTTATTAGTAGAAGGCTGGTGTTAGGGATTTTTCTTGTATGAATCATAGTGCTTGAAATGACCACTTGAACACTATGCCTTCTAATACTAATTCAGATACAACGAAAGCCTAATTTCTAAGGATTGGATAAGATCCTTCTTCATTTTTGAGCTCCACAAATACTCAGGTAGGTTTTACCTCTTTATGATTACTGATTACACAGTATATATTAATGTGGACACTAATTTCCTATGTATCTTTGTTAAACCAACTTATGAAACACCTTGCAAATGACCAACTATAACCAAATGCAAAGCTTAACCATACAAACTGTGATTGTAAATATAGCATAAATCAGTGATACAAGGATTTTCATCCTTCTTCATTTTGATTATAGGAGGGATAACCTAATGATTCACTCTCCAAGGAATCACTAAAATGGACATTGTCCTACTGACACGAGTCCTTACTGAGTTTAGCTCATTTGTTCTAAGTAATAGAAGTATATTTAATTGAAATGATTTTGATATTGGATGAAGAACAAACTGCAAACTATACTCTAGACCAATGCCTATCCCTTGGGCAAAGAGTCAATGAAAACATGAATAAACAGAGATAAACTAATAGATATATTATAGAGTACCTTACAAACTACATGCAGCTGAGATAGAGTGCCTTACAAACTATCCTCTCATATACATACATCTACATCAAATCCTTATCACAATGCTTTGCTCTCTAAAATCATCTATGAAACTTAGTCCTCTCCTTGAAATGAACTCATAAATAATTAGACAAACTACCTTGTAGCTGGTGTATTTCAAATGCCTTACAAGTGAAACACACTAGAGCACAAACAAAATGCAAAGAGACAAGATAATATGAAAGAGGGAAAACTACACTGTATTCTATTAATGGATTTTGTTTCAACACATCCAGATAATAAGCCTTTAGAATATCAAAGACATAGAAGTATAACTTACAATAAAATTTCCACAAGACCAATAGGGATCTGCTATGGGCATCTGTAGGAAAAAACTAGAACAGAGAAGAGGAAAGGAACCCTTACAACTAAGAAAAGAAGATGATATATAGAAGAGAAGAAACCCTAAAAACTATGTTTGGCAAACACGTGTCCTTCTCTCAAATTTGATTTGCACTCATTCCCTCTTTTCCAAAAATATGATCCTTCTCGGTGACTTCAAAATCTGATTTTACTTGCATTCCAAGTCTTCAAAATATCTGATATATTTAATCAATTTTTAACTCCACTTGTCCTTTTAAAATATGATTTTATCCTCTGTATAATTCATTCATTCTGCCACTGAGAAGCCTTTCAAATCTAATTACAACTGCTGAGAAAATATCTGCTCAAAAAACCTCCCGGAAAGCTCCAATAAATCTGATTTTGCAATTAAAATATATGTGCATTTTGTCTCTTCTTTCTGTGCAAATTTGATCCCCATAATTTGATCTTCATTCTGTCCAAATTTTCCATAATTTTGCAAAAATCTAATTTCCTCTGTGTTGAAAATTTCTTCCCGGAATGCATTTTCAAATCTCTGAAATAAAATACATTTTCTAGAAACTATACCTTTTCCTTTGTTTAAGTATGCATATAACTTTAATTTTTCCATTTAATATAGTTTCTATGTACTTTAGCCTTCAATTTGCCTTTAATATTCTTCTTTGATTTTCACTTTAAACTATAGCAAATTCTTTTAATTCTGTGCAATGAAATATCTCATTTTCCTTAATTTTCTGCATATTATACCCAGATTCCACTAGATTTTGACACTTGTCATATGCAGATTTGCTGCTCTAAACTGGCCTTTTAACTCACCTTTTAACCCTAGTCATTTTTTCCTCTTTGTCTCTAAGTCTCTTGAACTTTTTCTTAACCTTCCATCCATTTGGAGACTTGGAGACTACCTTTAGTCTCTAAGTGTCTAGATCTTTTTGCTAGCCATGAGTTTGTTGAGAGACTTGGAGACTACCTTTAGTCTTTAAGTCTCTAGATCTTTTCTTAACCGCACCTTAACTACACTTTAACCATGATCAGCCTTTTGTTCATTCTCTCTAAGTCTCTTGAAGATTTCTTTAACTCTAATTTGATTTGGAGACTTGGAGACAAGCCTTTAGTCTCTAAGTCTCTAGATGATTTTCTCAACCATGGGTTTGATTTGGAGACTTGGAGACTTGGAGACAAGGAGACTAACTTAACTCAACCATTAACCATGCCTCAACTATGGTTACTTTT
>MU223937.1:1469728-1495351 GCA_018584345.1 Thuja plicata | reverse complement strand
TTAAACCAACTTATGAAACACCTTGCAAATGACCAAGCATAACCAAATGCAAAGCTTAACCATACAAACCATGATTGTAAATATAGCATAAATCAGTGATACAAGGATTTTCATCCTTCTTCCTTTTGATTATAGGAGGGATAACCTAATGATTCACTCTCCAAGGAATCACTAAAATGGACACTGTCCTACTGATATGAGTCCTTACTAAGTTCAGCTCATTTGTTCTAAGTAACATAAGTATATTTAATTGAAATGATTTTTATATTGGATGAAGAACAAACTGCAAACTATACTCTAGACTAGTGCCTATCCCTTGGGCAAAGAGTTAATGAAAACATGAATAAATAGAGATAAACTAATAGAGATACTGTAGAGTGCCTTACAAACTACATGCAGCTAAGATAGAGTGCCTTACAAACTATCCTCTCATATACATACATCTGCATCAAATCCTTATCACAATGCTTTGCTCTCTGAAATCTTCTATGAAACTTAGTCCTCTCCTTGAAAGGAACTCATAAATAATTAGACAAACTACCTTGTAGCTGGTGTATTTCAAATGCCTTACAAGTGAAACACACTAGAGCACAAACAAAATGCAAAGAGACAAGATAATATGAAAGAGGGAAAACTACACTATATTCTATTAATGGATTCTATTTCAACACATCTAGACAATAAGCCTTTAGAATATCAAAGACATAGAAGTATAACTTAGAATAAAATTTTCATAAGACCAACAGGGACCTGCTCTAGGCATCTACAAGAAAAAACCAGAACAGAGCAGAGGAAAGGAACCCTTACAACTGATAAAAGAAGAAGATATATAGAAGAGAAGAAACCCTAAAAACTATGTTTGGCAAACACCTATCCTTCTCTCAAATCTGATTTGCACTCATTCCTTCTTTTCCAAAAATCTGATCCTTCTCGGTGACTTCAAAATCTGATT
The DNA here is from genome assembly GCA_018584345.1 of Thuja plicata. NCBI lineage: Eukaryota > Viridiplantae > Streptophyta > Pinopsida > Cupressales > Cupressaceae > Thuja > Thuja plicata. Next base: position 1,494,399 of record MU223937.1, on the reverse strand, counting down.
TTACTTGCATTCCAAGTCTTCAAAATATCTGATATATTTAATCAATTTTTAACTCCACTTTTCCTTTAAAAATCTGATTTTATCCTCTGTATAATTCATTCATTCTACCACTAAGAAGCCTTTCAAATCTGATTACAACTGCTAAGAAAATATCTGCTCAAAAAACCTCCCAGAAAGCTCCAATAAATCTAATTTTGCAATTACAATATATGTGCATTTTGTCTCTTCTTTCTGTGCAAATTTGATCCCCATAATTTGATCTTCATTCTGTCCAAATTTGCCATAATTTTGCAAAAATCTAATTTCCTCTGTGTTGAAAATTTCTTCCCGGAATGCATTTTCAAATCTCTGAAATAAAATACATTTTCTAGAAACTATACCTTTTCCTATGTTTAACTATGCATATAACTTTAATTTTTCCATTTAATATAGTTTCTATGTACTTTAGCCTTCAATTTGCCTTTAATATTCTTCTTTGATTTTCACTTTAAACTATAGCAAATTCTTTTAATTTTGTGTATTGAAATTTCTCATTTTCCTCAATTTTCTGTATATTATGCCCAGATTCCACTAGATTTTGACACTTGTCATATGCTGATTTTCTACTCTAAACTGGCCTTTTAACTCACCTTTTAACCCTATTCATCTTTTCCTCTTTGTATCTAAGTCTCTTGAACTTTTTCTTAACCTTCCATCCATTTAGAGACTTGGAGACTACCTTTAGTCTCTAAGTCTCTAGATCTTTTTGCTAGCCATGAGTTTGTTGAGAGACTTGGAGACTACCTTTAGTCTCTAAGTCTCTAGATCTTTACTTAATTGCACCTTAACTGCACTTTAACCATGATCAACCTTTTTCTCATTGTCTCTAAGTTTCTTGAATATTTCTTTAACTCTGATTTGATTTGGAGACTTGGAGACAAGCCTTTAGTCTCTAAGTCTCTAGATGATTTTCTCAACCATGGGTTTGATTTGGAGGCTTGGAGACTTGGAGACAAGGAGACTAACTTAACTCAACCATTAACCATGTCTCAACTATGGTTACTTTTCACAATGTAGTCTCTAAGTCTCATAAACTTTTTCTTAACCATGGTTCGATCTGGAGACTTGGAGACTACCTTTAGTCTCTAAGTCTCTAGATGAGCTTAACTTGACTACACCTTGACTGCACTTTAACCATGGTAAAATTTTATAGTGTAGTTTTTAAGTCTCTTAATGATTTCTCCAACTATGGTTAGACTTGGAGATAAGGAGACTACCTTTAGTCTCTAAGTCTCTAGATGATTTTCTTGGCTTTGGAGACTTGGAGACTTGGAGACAAGGAGACTAACTTTATGCATTTTTACTCCAAAATTATGGGGCCCGCTAGAATTTTAAAATTTCAACCATGAGACCCACCAAATTTCCTCTTGTTTCTTTCTTCAAATCATATTCTAAGTGTTAGAGCATATAAATGTTAAAAACTTTCACAACCCCATGCATGTGGGATATATCTTTATGCATTTTTGAAACTTTGTTATTTCTGCGATACTCAGAGAGCCATAAATTTTTTGTTTCAACTCTGATTTGTCTCAAAATTTTACTGTAGATTACTGGCATGGTCCTTTCAATCATATCCAAAATTCAACCCGACATAGATCGTAGTTTTTGAGATATGACCAAAACTGTGGCTGGCTGTATTCTTGCATTTTCAAAATTTCTGAATGTTTCCTCCAAGTGCTGCTCACAAATGGCCATGTCTTCTTGCCTTTTAAAACCACCAGTCTCTTCCATAGGCTTGGGCTCCCATTTTCATGGTTTCACTTTTCCATTTTATAACTTAAAACTTTTTTTAAAAAAAACCTTTGCTTTGCACTGTCAAACTACACAAACTGTCTTCAAATTTTGATTCACAAACCAACCAAAAAGAGCCCCCAAAATTTGAACCTCTGGAACTTGATTCACCTTCACACATGGAACATGAATCTTCAATTAGATTTTACTGAAGTTGAATTGATCTATCGACATCAATTTGCAAAGTTAGCATCTTAACACTTTTCTGGTTTTAAATTCGGTGAATATGCATAAACTGGATTTGGAATCAAGTTGGGAAAGTGAACAAATGGATTGGCATGAGTCTAAAACTCTTTAAATGGGTACACTTTCATGTTTTCAACATGGGGGAACATTCAAATATGCAATGAATTCAACTGGGTACAACTTGCAGAAGCTCAAAGTAGGCTATTTAGCTATCTGGACATGACAGAGAAACAAGATAGTTCTGCAAGACCAACTTTGGGGAGACTGAATACTTATCAAATAGATTCAAAATAAGTTAGGATTTAAAAAATAATCTCTCTGATATACATTTTAAACATTCCCAAAGTGGTGAACTATGAAACTCAACAGGGCGCAAGTTATTTAGATGCAAAGTAGGCTAGTTACAACAATTTGACACTATAATTAGCATATGAAAAAAAGGACAAGTGCTCAAAACAAGACATCACTAAATGACTCAAAACTTGAATCTGACGATCTAGGATGTCTTCTTATGTCTAAAAAAGAGTGATGAACACCTGATATGCATGAAAAACTTCATAATTTCATTTGGGCAAAAAGGCTCAAAAGTTTTCATAAGGGGTCAAAATGCAAAAGTTTTAACAAGGTACTCAAAAACCTTGTTGCATTTTTGAGTACCAACAACTGGGACCTATCTTTAGCTTTTATAATAGATCAAATAAGAAAACAAGCTGATGTCAAATTGTCATTAGAAACTCAGGTTGGAGATATAATAAGATGGTTTGGATATAACCTTAAATCCCAGGCACTTGCAATGTGGAGCTTAGATCCTAAAGATCAAAAGCCATCCCTTCTAAATATTCAGGAGAAGATGGAATGTAATAAAATCATCTGGATAGTCTAGACTAAAGGGGATTTGGAAATTTCCCAAGTGCTAACTCACTTTTCCCAACTTAATAAGGAAAAAGAAGATCAAATGTTAGAAAAATTATGGAAACTCACTAGTGATACTAGCGACACTGTTACAGATATGGAGCTAGGATTGATGAAGACCAAAGAGAAAAAGAATCTCATAGCTGAGCTTACCCAGAAATTACTAGATGTGACACAGCCTACCCCTACTAAGCCAAAAGAGGGTAATGGATATTGAGATCCAAATAGAAGATACAAGAGAAATAACTACTAAAATAGAGCTAGAGATCAGAGAGCTCAATAGTGTTATTCTGGGAGCATTGACTTCAATTTTGTAGCATAGAATAGACACCATAAAAGACAATATTGATGTGGTGTATGGAGCCTATGGCAATTTTTCAGGCCTACAAATGGAGGTCACTAATTTTATTTCAATTTTGAATCCATACTATTCAACCTGGTCCGGTAGGACAACACTTTTTGAGAGGTTGGCATATGTACAACCATTAGGGTCAGATTTTCTAGAAATAGTAACTATGGTTGGTAAAAAGATAGAGAATATTAGGGCCACCTTGTCCTTCTTTAAAGGAAATTAAAATTAAATTGAGGCAAGGTTGAATATGTTTTGGGTAAGTTATAGTAGGTTTATACCTCCCATCAAAACCGAGGATAATCAAATCAAGTCATTAGGGCTATGGGGATCAAAATTTGATAATGTGATTCCCAATAAGGATATATACATATCTAGTCAAGGAGGATTATATATAGAGAGGTACAATAAAATTCTGGATGAAGCAATAAAGGTTGAGGCAGATTGTAATAAGTTCATCTCAGATATGAAAATCATAACAGATGCTAGGTGGGAAAGGCAGAAGGCTCAACTTGAAAGAATTCAGAATTTTGAGTTGCCTAAAGAGGAAGATGTGATAGCATGGGATGTCATGACTAAACCCAAGAAGAAAAATCCTATTACAGTGGACGTAGACATCATGGATGAAGAACTAAAGGACACATGACACATGTTCCATGAGCACAAGAAGGTTACCAATCTTAAAGAGATTAGTGTAAGTTATCTTGGATTTGTGGTCATTAGATCATATTTCAACTATCAGATGCTATCCTAAACATATACAAACAAAGGTGCTAACATCCATAGAAAAGACAAAGAAAGATCAGATCTTATTCTTCAATATTGTCCTCCCATCGCTTGGTGTTTTCTTGTCTTTTGTCTTTTCTTAATTTTAGGGTTAGGTTTCCTAAACCATCCGAATCTTGTAGAATCCTTATTTTAAGGATTCCAAGATGGTTTAGGCCTATAAATAGTTCTCTTCGATTATTTTGTAGAGGTTGGAAAAAAGGTTGAAAAAGTTGTGGTTGAAAATCATTGAAATATATTACAAGGCAGAGTACTAAAATTTCTCTGAGCCTTTGTATTGTTTGTCTATCTATATGTATTTAAAGCTTTAAGAAATTAATAAAAATATTTTCAATCTCTTTTCTACATCTTTGATTGTCTCTTTTCATTACTGTTATTGCTCTTGTATGTTTATTTCTAAGGTATTTAGGCATACTGATCACAAGGTGGTTGTGCAATCATTTGTAAGATCCTTCAAGGAAGGATTAATCATTTCAAGTGACCCCGGAGAGCTTAGCAATAGTTAACAGATCTACTGATATAGTTTTAGAGAGAGGATAATATGTAAGGCATTTTATCTTTTTTTGCATTTATTTTGTTAATCACCTTACTGTGGAGTTATACCAGATATTGACTCATAGCCCAAGGTTAAGGCACTGGTTTTATAGTTGGCTAAGTGATTGATTATTGTCCAAAAAATATTTTAAATTATCAAATAATTCATATTTCAATATACATTCCATTCAAGTAATTATGTTTCAGAGGAATACAATTCGGTGTACTGATTCCTTTAAGACATAATCAAATTAGGTTATCGTTCCTAGGATTCATAAGAACTAAAAAAGAAGAAGGATGAGAATCCTTATTACCTTTCTAATTTATGTTGTCAAGATACTAGCATGGGTCATTAAGCTTTGTATTAGGTTATTCATGGTCTTTTACATAGTCATTTACTTGTTAATCCATTAAAAGACATTTCAGCATTCCAGTAAGAAGATAATCCACTTAAAAGAAACTGTAAATCAGTAATCATTCATAGGTAATAACTTCCTGAGCAAGTGGATATCAAAAATGAAGGAGGTGATAATAGGTATCCCCAGATATTATCTAATACGCTCATCAATTATCCTTTCTTTTGTATGAAATAGGAGTTTGTATTTCAAGTACGTAAGTATACTGTCACATCAAGGTTGTGCTACAAGAAAAAGAGATAACATAAGTGATTCTAAAAATCAGAACATACCTTATAGGCTTCACCAAAGTCTTCAACTTCCCTATAAAGGTCCTTGAAAATTTCTATACCAATGCTTTTCAACTAAAGTTCTTGAATGGTCAACAACCTCCTACTTAGTGCATCTGCAACCTTGTTCAACTGTCCTTTCTTGTGCTTTATTGTGAATGTGAATGCTTGAAGATATTCCATCCACTTTAAGTGTCTATTACTAAGATTTTCTTGTGTGTTTATATAATTGAGGGCGTGGTTGTCAGTAAACACTACAAATTATTTTGGTAGCAACTAATGTCTCCACTTTTGAAGAGACTGAACTAGGGTGAAGAATTCCAAGTCATAAGAATAATATTTCTTCTTGGCTTCATTTAAATTCTCACTGAAGAAGGCTACTGGCCTACCTTCCTGACTTAACACACCCCATATTGTCATCCCACTTGCATCACATTCAAAAGTAAATAGTTGATCAAAACTAGCGAGTCTAAGAATAGGTTGTGTTTCTACTTTCTCTTTCAACTTTTCAAATGGTCTCTCTACTTCAGAGGTCCATATAAAATTAGTCTTTAGACCACCCTTGATGGTATCTAGCATTGGTGCACAAATACCACTGAAATGTCTTATAAAATTTCTATAAAACTGAGCTAACCCATGAAATATCCTTACCTCTGTCCCTGTGGTTGGTGTAGGCCAATTTAGAGTTTCTTCCACCTTGCTTGGGTCCATCTTCAATGAACCTTGGGATACAACAAACCCCAAATACACAAGTTCTTGTTTGAAGAACTCACACTTCTCTAGATTGATTGATAGCTTCTCCTCTTTCAACCTTTTGAGTAGCATCTCCACATGCTTCAAATGCTCCTCTATTTTCTTAGTAAATATTATTATATCATATAGATATACTACCAAAACTATCCTTGTGAAATACTTAAGCACTTTATTCATGAGCCTCATGAATGTGCTAGGGGAATTTGAGAGGCCAAATGGCATAACTCTCCAGTCATACAACCCATCAGTATTATTAAAATTTGTCTTCTATTCATCCCCATATTTGATTCTAATCTGGTGGTACCCACTTTTTAAGTCCAATTTAGTGAAAAAATTTGTCCCTCCAAGACAGTCCATCAAATCCTCTATTTTAGGAATTGGAAATCTATATCAAATTGTGATCCTATTAATAGCCCTAGAGTCAGTAAAAAGTCTCAACTTACCACCTTTCTAATATGATAAGACCATAGGTAAGGCAGATGGATTGATACTCTTCCTAATTAATCCTTGGTATAATAGCTCATGCACTTGTCTAGCCACTTCTATGTTATGATCTAGAATGAGCTCATAATCTTCCTTATTTAGCAAGGATGCACCATGTACAAAGTCAATTTTATGACTTATCACTCTTCTAGGAGGTAAGGTTGTAGGGGTACCATCACTAACTATATATTTGTACTTTCCAAGAAACCCTCTAATTTATGATGACAAAGGATCTTGTTTAGGATTCTCTTCCTCCTTAGGCTTGAGAATGATGGCATACCCTTCACTTCCTTCATCTTTAAGAGTTTTTATGAACTCCTTTTTACTACTCAATAGGATACTAGGGGTCCTAGGTTGTGGCTCATCTTCCTCCAATAAGGACTAGATTTTGAAAGTTCTACTATCTTTCTTGAAAGATATGGAATTCTTATTTTCATCATACACTACTCCCCTATCATATTACCAAGTCCCACCCAATAATAGATGGCGTGCATCCATAGGAAACACATCACAAAGTAACTTATCTTTATACCCTGCAATAGGAAACTCCACCCAAGTCTACTCATTCACCAACACACTCTACCCTTTATTCAACCATGTCACTTTATATGGGTTGAGATGATGTATCTTTTCCAATTTAACTTTTCTCACTACTTCCTCTGATATGATATTGTCTTTGGATCCTGAATCCATAATCACTTTGCAAACTTTACTAAGGATTTTACATCTCACTCTAAACAATGATGTCCTATGTTTGGGTTCATCATTGAATGGCTGCCTAATAAAAAAAATTTTGAACATGATATTTTCTCACATCTTTGACTCAATGTGACCAACCTCTAGTGTCTTGACACTTTTTGTTTCTTCATGAGCATATGCAATCCTTTTTCCATTGTTTTATGAAGTAGGCTTATCAAGACATCTATAGGCTAGGTGACCTAATTGGCCATAGTTATAACATTTCATACTTGTAAAGTATGAGTTGTTTCTTCCTGAACTTCTTCATCTACTAGAGCCTCCTTGAGTACCTCTACCTCTGGTATAAACCCCTCTTGAAGTAGGTTCAGTACCATGCTCTATCAACTTGGAATCTCCCTGGTTTCTTTGTTCATTACCTCTTCCTTTATAACCACCTCTATGACTCCCCTGGTATCTTCCTCTACCTCTACCTCTGAGATTAGAGTCTCCTTTCTTGGTGTTCTTATATTCAACCTTAAGAGCTAATTGGTGGCACTTCTGAATAGTAGTTGGAGTCCACAAACTTATCCCTTGTTGGATGTTCCATTTTAGACCACCCAAGTATCTTGTTACCTTAATAGGTTACTCTTCTTGATTCTTTGATCTAAGGCATAATTTATGAAACTCCTATGTATAAGAGGCCACATCCAAGTATTTTTTTCTTCAAAACTTTTCTCTTTCTATGAATTTGTATTTCATTGTATTCTGAGAGATAATTTTATTTCACTTTAGTAACCATGGATTTCTAGTTAACTATAGGTTGTTTACCCATTCTAACTCTTTCATCTTGCAGGTACTTCCACCAGGTCAATGTTGATCCCCTTAGCCTTGACTTTGCAACCTTGTGTTTTTGTGCCTCTGTAACACCTTCACACTCAAAATGATTTTCCATCCCCTCAATCGACTCCATCACTCCCTCAATATCCATTTTTCCAATAAATAGTGGTACACCTTCTAATGCCTTTCCACTCATTTCTTGAATTGCAGATACTTTAATAGCACAAACAGGTCGTAAGGTTCTCATAATTTTACTTACCACTATTTCTTCTTCAAGTACTCCTCCTACTCCTTTGATAGCATTAACAACTTCTTTGATTATACTACTGTACTGAGTGATGTTTTCTCCTTCTTTCATTATTAGTTCATCAATCTATCCCCTTAGGCTTTAGCTTTAGCTCTCAGCACATTTGTATCTCCTCCATGTACTAGCTTGAGTTTGTACCACATTTTCTTTGCAGTGGTGCATGATTTGACATCTTCAAATTCAACATCGAATAGTGAAGAAGCAAGTTCTATCATCATAGATTTGTGTTCATGCTTATCTCTCAATTGATCAATAGTTAGAGGTCCTATTGGTGCATCATATTCAATATCCAAGTATTGTGTGACATCATTTCCAATACCTAATAGATGGATTCTTATCCTACTTTTCCAAAATTCAAATTTGTCCTTGTTCAACTTAGGCACATCCCTTTTACTCATCTTGTGATATTTAGCTTGATTCTTTAAACTCTCTTCCAAGCACCAAAGCTCTGATACCAATTGTTAGAATAATTGAGAGGGAGGGGGGGTGTGAATCAGTGGCCTCAAAAATAATTCAAATAATCCAACCTAAACTTATATCATAAATATAATACCTTCAGTTATCTTTCATCAACTTATCATCTTCAAACATTCAATCAATTATAGTTCATCAAGAAAAAGGTACACTATTCAAAGCCTCAAGGATGATATAATATTGGGGAAAATAGCCTCTAATTATTTCTATAACTCATTTAGTGAAGACAAGAGAAGTGTGAACAAGATGCTAGAAGAATATTTATTACATTGTCTTCCTAGAGTTTTGTCTCCTACTGACAATGCCTACCTACTCACATTATTTATGGAGAATTAAGTAAAGTCTGTAGTATTTTCCATGGGAGCCTACAAGGTATCAGGACCGGGTGGTATTCCTCAAACATTATTTCAACATTTATGGGGAATTGTGGGGTTTTATGTTACCATGACAACCAAGGACTTAATCTGAATTGGTAGATTATTAAGAAAACACAAAATATATTATATTGCCCTTATTCCCAAGATTCAAGAACCTCAAATACTCATCAACTTGTAGCCCATTTTTTGTCAAAAACAATTTATAATATCTTTTACATGTCCTGGTTAATAGAATCAAACCCTTTGTAGATGGATTCATTAATAGTAATCAAAATTTTTTTGTACTAAGAAGACAAATTCGTGATGTTTTTATAACTACTCATGAGATTCTTAAACTTGATATCTTGAAGGCCTATTACAGGGTGAACTAGGACTTCTTATTTAGAGTCCTTATAATATTAGGCATTCAAGACCATTTGATTAACATAATAGGGGAGTGTATGTGAACTATTATATGTTTTGTGATGGTTAATGGGGTCCCTAAAGGTTGTTTTGGAGCTGCTAAAGGAATCACACAAGGTGACCCATTATCTCCTAACTCTTCATTATTCTCGTAGAGGTTGTGGAAAGTAACTTCTTAGACTTGATTGAGAAGGGAAAATTTCAAGGGGTTAAATTTTCCTCTACCATATTTCCTATTGTCTTGCAACAATTTTTTAGATTTTGGGCTGCCCTTGGTGTTTTGGGTAAGATTGAGGGTTTATATATGAGAAAATTATATCTTATGTTTCACTTGAATGGTGGTTCCTTCAGTTTCCTTCTAACTATGTCAATCTAGGATTCTTAGACTTATGAAGGACATTGTGGTTGTTTTCCTAAGGTACAAAGATAATGAACTAAGTGGGAATGAATTCATCTACAACTTGAAACACACTCTCCAAGGCACACTCATCAATCTAAAAACTAAACACTCTTTCTAATTAAATTAGAATATACTATAAAGCACACTCTCTAGTATAAGAATTGAATTGAAACACATTTGTATGAATTGAAACACACTTTAAATTACAACTAAATAAAATTTCATTTTATCTTTCAAATGTACCTACCTTAATTCTTTAATTAACTTAATTGATGCACACTCAATTCCTCATGATGTGCATATATTAATATTAAACTAGAAAAATGTAATGGATAGAGATGTCATGAAATGGTAAAAATGAGAAGCAACAAGAAGTTGAATTATGTGAGAGGAAGTGGAATATATTATAGGAGGTTGGATGTGCGATAGGAATTTGGATGTGTGACATGAAGTTGAAGAACATAATAGGGTATGAAATCAAAAGGAAAAGTTTAATCTGCAAGGATAGCCACTCAAATATTGATTGCATTCCTTAGGAAATTTATTATGTTCATTAACACACTTAATATCATATTGATCTTATAAACACAATTATATTTATTTCTTAAACTATTAATGAAGGCTATACTAAATCATGAGTCACATAAATTAATAGGAACCATAATATTTTAGAGAACAAATCAAAACACAACTCACTAGAAACAAGAAGGAAATTACAACAAACCAATTCTAAGGTAATGAAAACATAAAACTATCTCACCAAGATTTCTGAGAGGGGTCCCTTCCTCTGGTCCATAGGGTGAGAAAATGGAGTCGACTAAGCTAACTTATGCCACAATCATTGCATTCATTCACTTGATAAAATTATTCAATTAGTAATTATGTAGATTTTATATATCTTAGATCATAATACAAACATATATATAGATATGTCTTGTTTACTGAATATGAAAAATTGAACCAGAGAAGCTACAGTTTCTAGTCTAATAATAAATTATGATAACAAATTATGGTTTGGCTACAGGCCATAATTCAATATAGTATTTATTTAAGAATGCAAAAATAGAAGAAACTGATTCCTCCATGTATTCAATCCATGCTATGTCATCCCTACATAATCATCAAGATAAATTGTCCACATGACTATTTTCTTTACTGCATTTTGTTCTTGTAGCAAGTAATTCAAATTATGTTATTAATTCAAGGATTTTATTATATTGATAACAATCTTTCATCTCTTAGAAACCTATCAAATACTATTCATTATCCTAATAATAAATGAAAAAGGGACTTAGGAAAAAGGTAAGGAATGTTATGGAATGAAATAAAAGAGTATAGAAATAAGACGTATTTCACACCCATCATGGTGATTGAAACAAGAGTTTGGAAATATTTTCTTAACTAGTATATTGAGGTCTCTAGACCACATAAACTATGAGAAGAGTAGTATTCACTTCTTTAACACTATGGAGAAGCTGCAAAACAAAATCAAGGTCATCCTAGGTTGTTAGAGTGTGGATCTACTTGTAGTTTACTTGGGACTCCCCCTTACTATCATGAAGGTTATAAGAACATTCTAGACCTCAATCCTTGAAAGAATCTAAAGGAATATTGTGTAACAAAAAGGGAAAATTATTAGTAATGCAAGTAAACTCCAACTTCTAGCAGTCGCCTTGCAAGGCATTCCTATCTATTCCCTCTCTGTATTTAAATTTTTTGGCACCATGTCTAAAAAATTTGAAAGAATACAAAAAACCATTTTATGGACTAGTGTGGAAGAGAAAATAACAATGGCACTAGTTAATTGGGACACAATGTGTTTCCCAAAATCTATATGAAGATTAGGACTAAGGAAAATTATTTTAATTAGCAAAGCCCTCATGGATTAAATTTTTACTTGACAAAATCCTCTACAATATATTGAACAATTTTTATAAGATTTTCATTGTTGGAAACTAACATCAATTATAGAGTACTATCAGATAAGAAGAGACTATCGGTTAAAAGGTTATGTTTATCAACAAAGTTTGTTGGAAATCTTTATCGATGAAGAAGGAAAATAAAAGACTAGAATTAAGGATGACATCCTATTATCACAATGGCCTATGTGAGAATTGAGAAATCCTAATTAGGTCATATACAGGCCAGACAATTAGGTCAGGAAAATAATTTAAAGGGAGATTAGAGAGAGAAAGAGATATGATAATGGAGAAGATATAGCAAAGACAACTATCGGTGAAGACAAGAAAAGCATGAACAAGTATCCATGAAGAAAAGAAAAGTGTAAATCAGAGAAGGAAAAGAGCAGAAAAAATATGAAAATCTTTAGGAGAAAGAATTCATAGGTCAAACTCCTTGTTGATTTATTTATAATAGTTTAGCAACAAGATTGTGAAATCCCTTAATCGGGTAGTCCCCAATCAGACTAAGAAGTTATATTCAAGAACTTATTGTAAGTCCTTAATAGGGTGAACACTATATAAGTGGTATAAAATCATCTAACCAGGTTACTCCAATAAGGTATAAGAATTTAACAAGTCTCTAAGTAAATCTCATAGTTGGGTAGCATTTAATAGTTCCTTTTGTAAGCTCTTAACCGGGCACCTTATTATTGCAGTGATAAGTTGTGGGTCTCATCCCCACCGTAGTTTTTCCCTCTCACCAAGGGTTTTTTGCAACACCAAAATATTGTGTTAAGTGTTTGGATGTTTATGTGTTACATATTTGTTAATTTTCAAGTTATCAGTTATCGGTTAATATTGCAGTAATTATCGGTTTAAGGAAAAACACATATCGGTATCGATAAACATAAGAGTATTATTTTGAGATTAAAAGGGAAAAAGTGTGAATTGTTTGAGGTATTGATTCAATCCCCTCCCTCTCTTAGTCCTAACCTAAATATTTCTGACAATTGGTATCATATCTCATTGTTTCTCTAGAGGAAAATTTTAACAGCTTGGAGTAGATCTAGGATAATGGAAAGTTATAGGTATCAGAAATGGTTAGAAGAAGCCCTATAATATGCTAATGAAATAATCCCTAAATTGAAGATCAAGATAAAGACATCATTTGCAAAATGGAAGGAACTAACAAAAAAAAATAAACATGAGCCTTGATGACCTTGATAGACTATCAAAAGGAAGTATCAATTCTGAGGAAGTTGTTGCTGCTATTGCTGATCTATTGAAAAAACAACAACAAACTACTTGAAGAAGTAAGTCAGATGAAGAAGGAAAATTAAACCCAAACCCTTAGAATGAAAAAAATACTAGAAAGAATGAGATCTTCCAAAAGTGCTAAAGAAACTCTTGAAATAGAAAAGAGATATTTTGAAGAAACAATCACTGGAAAAGGTATACTATTGGAAAGACAACAAAGAGAGATTCATGCACAAAGAGAAATGATACAAAGTACTGGTGACAAAAAATTTCAACTACAAGAAAAATTTTAGAAGCTGAAGCAAGAGAATGAAGACTTGAAGAATAACCTAAAATTTGAAAAAATAAATCAATGCAAGACTCATAAAATTAAAAAAAAGCATGTAGAAGATTGGTGAATAATTGAAAAATTACAGAAAACAAAGTGACACTAACAGAATGGGATATATCGGCAATAAAACTATGGAGATTGGAGAATCATCAAAATTAGGTGAAACAAGTGACATACAAGGTAGGAAACCCTATAAGACTACTTACTACAATTGTGGAAAATATTGTCACACAACAAACCTTTGTCAAAGTAAACAAGTAAGTTCTATTGAAAACACATCTTTTAATGATTATTTCTATAACTACAACAACTTTGGTCATAGAGCATATGAATGTAGATCTAAAACCATCACTAGATCATCTGAGAAAAATTTATATGGATATTCTTATAAATTTAATCACTATGGACATAAAACTGAAGAGTGCAAAATCACAACACTGATAATGAGGAAAATGGTACACTATCTGAGAAAAGAAGCGAACAACTCAATTAAATTTTTTTAATGCGAAAAATTAGGACATACAACATCTGAATACTGAAAAGGAAACAATGAAGTAAAAATTGAACCTTGGAGACAATTCGCACTACCGTGTTATATTTTCTCAAAGTTTGGTCATGTCACCTATAACTGTAGATATCGGTTTTCTACTGACAATGATAGATATATCAGAGAAAAAATAACTATAAATCAAGAACAAGTCAGAGATGAAATGAATAATATGTGGGTAAAGAAGTAAACTGACAAAACATCAATAGAATCCCCTCCGTCGAATGACGTAGGGAATTGAACCATCAACTAAGAAAGTAAGTAATTTCTTAGGGACCTAAAACTTTATAAGAATCATCACTTAGTACCTTAAATCAATTATGAACCAAAAAATTCAATTAGCATAAATAGAAGTGCAATGAGTAATTAAGAAAAGTTAAAGATATTTGTATGAGATTATTATCATTCAATTCATGTTACTATCAGTACAAAAGAAACATTGTCGGCCTGCAATAAATGTTTTAGTAAAAATGAATGTTGGACACCTTGCCTCTACATATAATGACACTTATCTTATGAAAGTTACATTTTCAAAATTCAATGCAAAATTGAGCTTGATCTAACATTACCGATTCATCTTACAAAAATACTTTCTTAGCGAGTTGATTGAGAAGTAAACCCTTGTCGATCAAATTGAGAATTGTATAACAATTATTATGGATGAGAAGATTGTATTAATTGATGGATCATAGGAAATGGAACCTGAATATCAATTAAATGTTATGATTAAGTAATACTAAGAGGAGGGTGAATCAGTATTACAACACTTTAAACATGAACCAATAATTAATTTCCAACTTAACCAAATAAATACTGAAATGAAAAGAACATAAACACACAACACATAACTCATAAAACCATGAATTATTGTCAAGGAAACCCTAGTCAAGGGAAAAACCCGGTGGGGATGGTACCCAAAATATGCACTAAAAGTATCATGTTCCTATTAGGAGACCTAGCCCTGTTAGGAGCTGAATATTACATTAGTACATTTCCCTATTATGGGAATACAACACCCTATTAAAAGGTATATTGAGCACACTACTCACACAATCATAAATAGTATTATGTTACAATTATTTTTTCATGAATGAAAAAACAATCATATGCTATGCTTAGGTAGTGCTAGTAGTAGCTCACATCACTATCTGTCTGATTTTGATATCACAATGAATCCATGTATCACATCCACATAATCTCTCATCCATAAATTCTCATCTCAAAATCTCTCCATATATATATATATATATATATATATATATATATATATATATACTCCCTTAATCATTATGATTGTTCATCTGCCATGTATCACTGTTACTCTGTCTTCGCATGTCTTCAACTGTCTGTATCTCACTGCGGTCAACACCAAAACTCAAGACACCTTAAAAGAAGTTCATACACATCCAAAAATATCTTCCTCTTAGCTCACATGTCTCCATTCATCATATACTATCTTCATTGATCAAAACTATAATTTCATACTCTATAAATATGATTTTTGTACATAGTCATTTTGTAATCCCAAACTCCAAAACTGTGTTCTACTCCAAGAGACCATGCATACCAGATGTGTTTCCATTAATGAAAACCCTCAACTATTCCATAACACTCCTAAATGAATCACTTTCCAATAATCTCTCCCTTTGGCATTGATGGATATACACAATATATACAATATATTTTCTTCTCTTCTCCATACATATGTGTCTACTCTATAAATTTTTCTTCTCTTCTCCCCCTTTGACATCAATGGAAAAGGTATACAAAAATGTATATAAAAACAAAATTTCACTAGTTACCAAACTTGTATACCGTCTTTAGTACATCTTGGAATGAGCTCTCCAAGATCTTCACTTCCTCTGACCAAGTCTTCACCAGTATCTCACTTACATGAATTATCCCATTCAGTGCAAACAAATTTTTCTCTATTGTCTTTATCCCAGTAGGCATATGTTCTATAAGGGCTTGCATTTTTTATCCATGTTAGAAAGATGTGCCTCAAGAATTGATAACTTAGGAGTGATTAAACTCTTCAGCATACCAAGTCCTCCCATAACTCTCCCTTTCTCTATATCCAAAACACTCATCTTGTCTAATATCCTAGACACTTCTCTGTCTAACTTTTATATAGAGTGTGAAGAGGTCTCATAACATTCCATCATCTTGTCCAGAGTTAGTCTTTCCTTTTCTATAATCTCCTCAATTATTTTTAGGTGTCTGATAGGATTTATACACTAGATGCATAATTTATTTCCATGAGATACACATCTTCTAGCCTCTGATATAGTTTTTTTCAATATTCCTATGTCCCATGAGATAGACTTTAATATTTCCTCCAACTTATTTGCAAGGTACTTCTTCTCTTCTTTCTCTTCAGTGATCTACTCCAAGGAATCATAATGACTGTCAAATTCATCCAACACTTTGTTCAAGTTTTATGCATTGTCCTTTGATTGGAAAGAGAAATGTATATACCTACGAGTTTGTTGAAAGTATCAACTACTCTTTCTATTACCCTTGACTTCTTCTCACCTTTCTTCTCAGATCTATCCTTTGATTTAGAAAATGCAATGAAGGATAGATTCATCAACTCATCTTCATCCATGCTCTCAACATCAGTGTTCAAATTCTTCTCTCCACTTTCCAACAACAAAGATGAAGAAACAAATGTATGAATATACCATTTCTCTTGAACTTTAGTCATTGTCTCCTTCACTGCTTCAACTTATCTCACTTTTTGTTCATTTATCTCTTCAATTTTAGGAAAAAAAATTTCTATGTTGGTATCCTTCCCAAAAGGGTCACTATCATCCAGTGAGGTATCCAAAGATATGGGCACACCAAAAACAAAGAAATAAGGTTAGTTTATTGTACTCAAAAATTCACTGGTGTCTTTGCCCATTGACTTATCAAGAATTATTTTAGCCTAAATCTATTGAAAGAGGTGAGTCTAGATGACTCACCTATTTCAATATATTTAGGCTTAGTATCCTTTAGTGGTGAGAACTTCTCAGGTTTAGTATTCATTAGAACTTTGTGCATAGCCTTTTGTGTTTCTTCAACCACTTCATCACATCTTCTCCCCATTATCTTTACCAATTTAGACTTAGTTCTCAGTAAACATTTTAAATATTTCAAAATCTTTTCCATTTCTTTAACTAAAACAACATGTAACATATTTTCAACTACTTGTGTTCTGATTATTTCATTCTCTATATGTTCTAACTGTTTCTTTATTTCCATCTTCTCATAGAGTTCTTCAGGTATATTGCCTTCAACTTCTAGCAAGTTCTTCTTAAAAACATACAAATTATTTATCACCATGTCTTCAATCAAAATTTTATCTGATGTGTCATACCTCTCATAGTATCTCATCAAAGAATTAAGATTTCCCTACTCAACTATTCTCTTCTCTAATATTTTCATGTTAGGCTTCCAAAGTTGTTTTACCTTAGTGCTCTTCCCTTTTGATTTCTTTTCTTCTTCTTTGTTCTCTTCTACCTTCTCCTTTTATGCCTTCTTGTTTTCCACCTTCTTCTCTTCTCCATTCAATTAAACTAATGTTCTTTGTTTCTTAGGTGGAGAGTCATGTTTAGTGGACCTTGTGTTTCTTCTAGGAAATTCAACCGGTTTCTCTCTCTGTGATGTTCTCTTTAGTGGAGTATGTGTAGTCTTAGATACATTAATCACAGTAGAGGGTGGACTGATTACCTTCTCAACTTTAGGATGTGGAAGGGTTGTAGGAGAAGTGCTCGCCAACCCATAAGCTCTCTATGTCATCTTCCATCTAATATCTTCCATCTCCTCTTTTTTCATACCAGCCTTTACTACTAGATCATCTACCCAATTTTCTATTTTTTCTCTTCCTTACACCTCTAGTCTATTCTTCACTTATCTTTGCTAAATTTTCTTCATAGGTTCCCCATCTCTCTTCAGATGGATCAATATCTAAGGATAGAATGTGTTTGACCTGTATAGTCAAGACCTCAGAACTAATTTCATATCCTAGAGGATAACACCACTTCTTCCTAGGTTGTACTGCCTCAAAAAAACACAATCAGTTTCAACCATGAAACAGATTGAGTATTTGTACTTCTCTACCAATCCTTCGGGAATCCTCTTTCTTTCCTCCATCTATCTCTACAATATTTTGATCATCACAAATAGCTCACTACCTACACATATGTTGTTCTGTCTTCAATAGCTCTGTGTGATTTGTATTCCAATAGCTTCACTGTCTTTCCAAGCTCTAGGGTGCATACCAGGGAGTTTATGAACAATATTTATATACATATGTACCAGTAAAGATGCAAATCTGAATGCCTCATTCCTATCTTTCTTAATTTTCCTCACATTCTCAAGACATTGTTGTACAAGAACTTTGCATAAGTTATACTTAATATTTTCCTTAACCATCTTATAGGCCATCAAAATTACACCTGTTGATACTGAGTTACGTCAACTACTATAATGAATTTTATATCCTAGAATCATCAAAATCAATCTAACATCCTGCTGAAATATATTATTTATTGTCATCGCTCTCTTATCCCATTTTAATTCTGTTAAGGTTTCCACCATTTTATTTGTGTTCTTATTTTCAAGAGGAATGACTCTACTATTATCCAATCTTGTTATAGCATGAATAAGGTCACTGCAAATCTTCACAAGGTGATCACCAGGCCAAATAAACTGATCGTGCAGTTTTCTCAGAAGAATCTTAATCCATTATTCTTCGTCAAACTCATAAATTTGATTTATCTACATGATACTTAGGTTCTGAAGATGTGAAAAATTATTCTTAATCTTACCATCTTCCCCAATCATTTCTTCCATCTCTTTAAAAATCTCATAATCTCCCATAGATTCATACTTACAATGAATGTAAGCCCTAATGTCTTTGACATGTAGAACATCATGTGGTGTTTGCAAAAATGCACCTTTGGGATCATCCTCAGTTGATTTGTATGGGTGTTTCTTAAATGTATATCTAGGTCTTTCAGTGACATCAAACATCAACAGAGTATCCATAACCAAAGCTTTGAAGAAAATCTAAATACCTTTTATCTTCTGATATGTGAATTTTTTCTTCGATCAGATGCTCAATGCTCTTGCTTCTATGCTTCTTTTGTTCTAAACTTTGTTCTCCTTAGGCTCTATTCTTTGAATGATGTATAAACAAGTTATTTCAATTTACCATATACTTTATTGTGTAAATAAATGACATAGTTCCTAATAAATTCATCTCTACATATAATCTAGTCGATCATCAATCCGGTGATCACATCATATAGATTTGTAAAACCATGTGATTATAGATATATGATCCACAACATCTGCACATAATTTACCTAAGCTCGCAAGAGCTTACTCTGCATAATCAAGGGCTAGATAGATTTATGATGTTTTCTTCCAATGCTCCACCTAATTCCATGCTTGTCTATCTAGGTTGATGTAGCAATGCTAGCATTAGGCAAAGGTATAATAACATCTACTGCCTCTCCCTTAAAAAATATGTCACAAGTTTCTTTTACCTTCCAAACCTTACCATTATTTATTTCTTTAGGTTTTCTAAAATAACTCTTGAATTCATCCATATATTTTGCAACAATCTTACAAGTATCACTAATGTTATGCTTTATAACCATAGGTAGTGGTACTCTTCTATTATTAACTCCATTGTATCTACAAAAAATTGCAATATGTCCTGGATTGTGACATTTGTAAGATGTAGGAGGTGGTTTTTTCTGATTAACCTATAGCTTACAATACTTTTCAATGTGCCCAAAGTTATTGCATTTATAACATGTCATCTTAGTTGTTGTCTCTTCCCTAATGTAATATTTTTTTATTCTTGATTGATTTGGTTTCTTGCATTCTTCTTTCTTATATCCATATGCATGACAATATTTGTTAGAATAGTCCCAAAGGATAACTGAGAGGGGGGGGGGGTTGAATCATTTATCAGTAACTTTAATTATTTTTACTTCTTTAACTTAAGAACATAATAAAGTAAATGCACATTCTGATAACACAGTACACAACACACAATTTTATTACAGAGAAACCAAATGGTAAAAACCCCAGTGGGAATTAGCACCCACAATGAGCTATACTTGTTTATAGAAGATCTTGCAACCCCATTAGGATTTGTTCTTTACAAAGCAATAAGTATAGTGACCTGGTTAAGGGTTTGACCTTCTATAGAATAGATATGCACTATATATGATGATGAACTATAGAGTAGACCTGCTATCTTGATCAGTTCCAATGTATTATAATCTTCTACTTCTTCTTCACATAGAATCTTGATGAATGAACCACAAATGATATTCTTCTCTATACATTTTCTATCTCTTTTCTTGTCATTCACACTTTGCGTTTACAAATGAACTACTATAAGTATCTTCTTTAAAGTAGAAGGTCACAAAAACTCTTGGAAACACTTCAAAAACATCTTTGTCAGCTTCACTAAGTACGTAAACAATATTAAGTCCATGCAACACAAACTGAATAGACGCGACGCTTCACTAAGTTGGCTTCACCAAATCAACTCTAACTTTGCAATCTTATTGAAACATGTTAGGCACCTTTACATAAATATCATCAAATCATGACTAATCATGAATATACACACACATATCCTTAATATAGGTGCAACTCAAGAAACATGTTAAATATGTCGGATCTAAACACATACTCTACCAGAATTGTAACTGCCAATAACAGAATTACACAACTTGAATGAAACATCATATCTAGATCTGCGTGTATGAACATAACATACTAAACATGTCTACAACATGTATCTAACCATGCAAGGCTTGGTATCATCATTCTGATAAGTACATATAGAATCACTAATGTGTATTATATGTTGTCATCAATGAAAAACATACAATGAATCAACTGCACAAAAAAAAATCTCCAACAATCTCCCCCTTTGACATTGATGGAAACATATGATATTAAAAGCATCCTCTATTCATGGTGTCCTCTTTCTTTTACAATCTTCTCAATATCCTCATCAAATATTTCTTCTTCACTACTTTAGTTTCTCTGACTATGTTTGTGTTCCATATATATACTCCCCGAGAGTATATGCTCCCCCTTAGTACATACTCCCCCTTTGACATCAATGGAAAAGGATGCCATATAGCATTAGGCATAGGTACTACTCTAGAATTAGAGTAGTCAACCATTTATCAATCAAAAAGGACTGATGTTCTTCTTGTATTCTCTAATTAGACTTAGGAGAGGGAATTACTCCCAACTTCTCTCTGAGATACTCAAAAGTATCTTTTGATAAAGGTTTTGTGAAAATATCTGCCAACTATTCTTTGGTGCTCACATAGTCCAATTTCACTTCTTTGTCTGCAACCTTTTCTCTTAGAAAATGATACTTGATCTCTATGTGTTTTTTCTTTGCGTGCATCACATGGTTCTTAGACATGTTAATAGTGCTAGTATTATCACAGTGAATAAAAATAGAATAATCAACCTGAATACCAAAGTCTTTAACCATCTTCTTGATCCAAACCATGGTTGAACAATTCAGTGATGCTGCAACATATTCAACTTCTGTTGTTGAATGAGAAATATAGTTCTGCTTCTTTCTTATCCAAGAAACCAACCTATCTCCAAGAAATACTGCTCCTCCTGAAGTACTCTTCCTATCATCAATACAACCTACCCAATCTGCATCTGTATACACATGAAGTTTTATATTCTCTGATTTAGGATACCATAAACCATAGTCTATAGTTCCCTTTAGATATCTAAATATCCTCTTGATTTCCATTAGGTGATTCTACTTGGGTTCAACTACAAATCTTCCAAGAATTCCAACTGCATTAGATATGTCAAGTCTAGATTGAGTTAGATAAATGAGTTTTCCAATCATAGATTTGTACAATGTATTATCAACTGCTGTGGAATCATCATCTTTTGAAAGCTTGCTTCCTATTATCATAGGAGTACATACTGGCTTACAGTATTCCATCTTAAAGGTCTTCAATATTTCCTTCACATATTTTGACTGATTAATAAATATACCTTTATCTGTTTGCTTTACATTTAGTCCCAAAAAGTATTTTATAGGACCAATCATGCTCATTTCAAATTCATTCTGCATTTCTTTTGCAAATGTTGTACTGAGCTTGTCATTACCTCCAAAGGTAATGTCATCAACAAATATGGAAACTAGTAGTAATCCATCAGGTGTCTCTCTTGTGAGTAGGTTACAATCTTCTACACCTTTCTTGAATCCAATCTTGGTAAGATAACCATCAAGTCTCTCATACCAAGCTCTTGGGGCCTGTTTAAGACCATAGAGTGCTTTCTTCAATCTGTATACCATGTTTGGTTTATCTGAAATATTAAATCCTCCAGGCTATTCTATGTAGATTTCTTCCTTCAAGTCACCATTCAGAAAAGCTAACTTTACATCCATTTGATAAACTTTAAAGTCTTTGAATGTTGCATATGCCAAGAATAATTTTATGGCTTCCAGTCTACTCACAAGGGTAAATGTATCAGTGTATTCTATTCCTTCTCTTTACGCATATTCTTTACATACCAATCTTTCTTTGTTTCTTACTACTATACCATCTTCATTCATCTTGTTTCTGAATACCCACTTTGTTCCAATCACATTTTTGTCACTGGGTCTAGGGACCAATTCCTATGTATAATTTTTAATTATTTGATCTAATTCTTCTTTCATTGCATTCTTCCAATCAGAATTATTACAAGCATCTTCAACACTTAAGGGTTTAATCTATGAAAGTAAATATACCTCTTCATCCATTGATAGACTTTTTTCTTTTGATTTTCTCAAAACACTGTTTCTTTGATCTCCAATGATATCATCTTTAGAGTGGTATCTAGATGTGAATTTAGGAACCTTAGGTGTGACTTCTTCTTCTTCTATAATCTGTGATTCTTCTCTGCTTGATTTAGGGTCATTGCATGAGACAACAATGCAATCAAACATTTCTTCAATAATAGTATCTTTTCTGCTAGGCCTGGGTTCATCTTCAATCATAGGTGCATATTCATAGTACCTCTCTTGAACCATAAACTTTTCATCAATTTTTACATGAGTACTTTCAATTATCTTTTTCAATCTCAAATTGAAACATCTGTATGCTTTGATTTTTGTAGAGTAACCAAGGAAAATACCTTCATCACTTCTAGCATCAAACTTACCAACACCATCATCTCTCTTGATGTAGCACTTGCTACCAAAGATTCTGAAATACTTTACTATGGGTACATTACCAAACCAAAGTTTATAGGGTGTCTTATCTGTGCCTGGCCTCAATTGAGTTCTGTTGATAGTATAGACTGTTGTATTTGCTGCATCTCTCCAATATGTGTGCACAATGTTTCCTTCAATCATCATAGTGCACATTGTATCAAGTATAATCTTGTTCCTCCTTTCTGTAATCCCATTCTATTGAGGGGTTCTAGGAGCACT
Organism: Thuja plicata; assembly: GCA_018584345.1. Classification (NCBI taxonomy): domain Eukaryota; kingdom Viridiplantae; phylum Streptophyta; class Pinopsida; order Cupressales; family Cupressaceae; genus Thuja; species Thuja plicata. The sequence goes on along the minus strand of MU223937.1, from coordinate 1,470,886 downwards.
CAACTATCTTTTTATTCCATGTTCTTCACAGTACTCATAAAACTGATCAGAGGTGAACTCTCCTCCTCTATCTGATCTTAGACATTTCCGTTTTAACCTAGATTCATTCTCAACCTTAGCTTTGAATATTTTTAACTTCTCAAAGGATTCAAATTTCTCCTTTAAGAACACAATCCACATCATCCTTGAAAAATCATCAATAAACAAAATAAAATACCTATCTCCTTAGTATGATCTTGTTTGGGTACGACCACATAAATCTGTATGCACTAGGTCCAATTTGTTTTCGGCTGACTTCTACTTGCTTCTGAAAGAACTCCTTGCATGCTTCCCATAAAACATTCCCTACACATTGTGTCAACTGGTCTTGCAATACTTGGAAGGTCTTTGACTCCCTTGACATTAGTTATCTTTACTATGTTATCAAAATTGGTATGACAGAGTCTCTTGTGCCATAACCAACTGTCATCCACTTTTGCAACAAAATAACCTACATCTGAATTGAGCTGAAAAAAATTACCTTTTTTTTTGGAGCCTGATGCAATCATGTCTCCATCCTTGTTGTTAATGATGCACTTATTGTCTTTGAACTCCAAATGATAACCTTTGTCAAGTAGTTGTCCAACACTTAGCAAGTTATGATGTAATCCATCAACATATAGAACATCATCTGTCTTGTTCTTTCCATCCAAAGTGATAGAACCTCTACCTATGATAAGTTTATGAGTGTTATCTCCAAATCTAACCATACCACCTTTGTATTTGTCTAGATGAAAAAATCTATCTTTGTCACCTATCATATGGTGAGAGCATCCACTATCAATGATCTGATTCATTTTGATGTCTGCTTTGGAAATTAGGGCTAACTCTTGTTCTTCCTTTTCATCTGCAATATCCATTTCCTCAAGAAAATTTTCCATGTCTCTAAGGGAAACAAATCCAATTTCATCCTCTCCTAAATCTTCATCAGTCACACCTTGAGCATGGTAACATTCCTTCTTATATTTATGTTTGTAATTAGATCTAAAATGTTTGACTCTTGTGGGACACTTAGATGCAAAGTGACCAATCTTGTTGCATGAAAAACATTTGAATGGAAGTTGTCCTTCATATTTTCCTTTTCCTTTCTTTTCTCTTTTAGCAATCATAGCAATGATA
>MU223937.1:1436642-1468785 GCA_018584345.1 Thuja plicata | reverse complement strand
TATGTTTGTAAATCCTCTAACAAGGTGGACCTAGCAGTCCTAATTGCTTTTAACAGGGTAGATCATCAGAAGTGATCAATGTAAGCCTTAACCGGCCAACTTTATACTGCAGTACCAAAGTTTTGTGGGTACCATCCCCACCCCAGTTTTACTTTCTATTTGGAAGGTTTCTAGGTTACCAAATATTTGTGTTATGTATTATGAATGATTATATTTTCATGCTTGCAGTAGATTAGATGAATGAATGGTCAAAGTATATACATGTGCAGAAATGTTTTAAAATTTTTAAGAGTTACTGATTCACCCCTCCCCTCTCAGTAACTTGGTTAGTCTTGATTATTTCCAGCACTTCTTTCTCATTATGGCTAGAGATGTGTAAGGATTTCTTACCATGGACTGAGGCTTTGAAAGCTATTTCAATTTTAGGTTCAGTCTTCAATCTTGATATTTCAAATGCAGAGATTTTACTGATCAAAGTCTCTCTCTTGAAGTCTTGTGAGAATTTCATGGTTTCCTCTAGAATACTTATCTTCTTTTCATAGTCTGATGTTAAGGTAGTTAACAAATTGTCCCTTATATCTTCTTCTGATATTTCTCCACCATTGTTTTTGATTCCAGAGACTGCTTCATTTATCCTTTGATTGTAATCTCTAATGTTTTCTTCAGGTAACATCTCAAGGCTATTGTATTTATTTTTCCATGTCTTCCTGCATGCATTCTTTTCTTGAATATCTCCTTCAAACATATCTTCTAAATACTTCCATATGGTGTATGCTCCATCAATTTTCTTGATCTTAGAAAATTCATTGTCAGATAGGGCACTGAATAGGGCTTCTTTAGAAATTTATTTATTGGTAAATGTATCCTTTTTTCTACTAGTAGCATCATCCTTTGCAAGGTCTTTCAGAGATGGAATAAAAACTTCTTGTGTAGCTATCTCAAAGATCTCAAAGCCAACACACTGTAGATGTGTTATCATTTTGTTTTTCCAATCTATATAATTTTCTCCATCAAACTTAGGGCTCTCTTTTCTGAAGTAAGACATTTGATCTACCTTAAGCTATTAGGCTTCTTCTCCTAGGCACTTGGCTCTAATACCAATTGTTAGAATAGTCCCAAAGGATAAATGAGAGGGGGGGGTGAATCAGTTATCAGTAACTTTAATTCTTTTTACTTATTTAACTTCATAATACAATAAATTAAATGCACATTCAAATAACATAGTACACAACACACAATTTGATTACGGGGAAACCAAATGGTAAAAACCCCGGTGGGAATTAGCACCCACAATGAACTATACTTGGTTATAGTAATTCCTATTAGAAGATCTTGCAACCCTGTTAGGATTTGTTCTTTACAAAGCAATAAGTATAGTGACTTGGTTAAGGGTTTGACCCTGTTAGGAGTCTTTTACAAATAACCATGTTAGGGGTGAGGACTCACTATCCAAAAGCTCACTGCTTCAATGGTGAAGGCTACAACCTTCTGTAGAATAGATATGCACTATATCTGATGATGAAATGTAGAGTAGACCTGCTATCTTGATCAGTTCCAATGTATTATAATCTTCTACTACTTCTTCACATAGACTCTTGATGAATGAACCACAACTAATATTCCGCTCTGTACATTTTCTTTCTCTTTTCTTGTCATTCACACTTTGCGTTTACAAAAAAACTACTATAAGTATCTTCTTTAAAGTAGAAGGTCATGATGACTCTTGGAAACACTTCAAAAACATCTTTTTTGGCTTCACTAAGCACACAAACAATATTAAGTCCATGCAACACAAACTGAATAGACGCGACACTTCACTAAGTCGGCTTCACCAAATCAACTCTAACTTTGCAATATTCTTGAAACATGCTAGGCACCTTTACATAACTATCATAAAGTCATGAATAATTATGAATATACACATGCATATCCTGAAGATAAGCACAACTCAAGAAACATGTTAAATATGCCAGCTTTGAATAGATACTCTACCATAACTGTAACTGCCAATAACATAATTACACAACTTGACTGAAACATCATATCTGGATCTGTGTGTATGAACATAACATACTAAACATGTCTACAACATGTATTTAACCATGCAAGGCTTGATATCATAATTCTAATAAGTACATACAGAATCACTAATGTGTATTATATGTTGTCATCAATGACAAACATACAATCAATCAACTGCACAGAAACAAATCTCCAACAATATTTGCAATACCCATCAAAAGATCTATAAGGAATTGTACTTCTGAAGTCTCTCTTCATGTGTCCAATCTTTTTACATCCAAAAAATCTACCTCTGAAAGGTCTAATCTATTCTTTAGGTTCTTTAGGAGTAGTTCTTTCTCCATCAGTTTTTGCTTCTAATTTTTCTTCCCAAGTCTTTGAACATTCAGCTTCATTGAAGCCAACTCCACTCATGTCTCCTTTAGTTTTCTGTCTATTTATTTTCTCACCAATCAATTCACTTCTCAAGTGAAGTCTCTCAATAAGTTTCTTAGCCTCAACAAGTTCACCTTTTATGACTTGATTATATTTCTCTAATTCTAGATACTTCTTCTTGTACCAATCAAGTTCAGTCTTAACTTGTACCATATAAATATTAGCATCCTTTAAGGTCTCTTTAATTTTGTTTATAGCATCCTTTTCCTATTGAATCTTATTAGCCAAATGAATAGAATTTGTTTCATGATTAAGCTCCAAAGTTTCTTTCTATTGTTCAAGTTGTTTTATCTGATCCGAAGTATCATTATCTGAATCCTCTTTTATCTTATCTCTAACTTCTACAAATTTTAGGTTGTTCTTTTAGTTTCTTGATGAAATCCTCTACTCTTCTCAATTTTAATTTCAAGTCACCATTCTTTTCTTTAGCCTTATCAAGGTCTTCATGTGCCGCTTCAAAGTTTTCCTCCCAACTTTTATTATCCATCTTGATCTCCCTTAAGATGCTAAGCTTTCTCTCGAAGGGCCAATAGATCTGAGACCAATTTTTAGGATGAAGTAATATTGAGAGGGGGTGAATAAGTATTATAGAAATTTAAACATGAACTAATTAATTTCCAACTTAACCAAATAAATACTGAAATGAAAAGAACATAAATACACAACACATAACTCATAACACCATGAATTATTATCGAGGAAACCCTGGCCAAGGGAAAACCCTAGTGGGGATGATACCCACAAATATGTAGTAAAAGTGTCATGTCCTTGTTAAGAGACCTAGCCCTATTAGGAGATGAATATTACATTAGTACATTTCCCTATTAGGGGAATATAAAACCATGTTAAAGGTATACTGAGTACACTGCTCATACAATCAGAAATACTATTTTTTTACAATGCTTTTCTCATGAATGAACAAAAAAGCATATGCTATGCTTAGTTATTTCCAGTTGTATCTTGCATCACTATCTATCTAATTCTGATATCACAATGCAACCATGCATCACATCCACATAATCTCTCATCCATACATTCTTATCTTAAAAGTTATATATATATATATATCTATATATATATATATATATATATATATATATATATATATATATATATATATATATATATCTTATTTCATTCCCAGTGGGTTCCAATTACATTAAAAATAGAATTAATACTTATTAAAAAAGTAATTATCAAGTCTGACACCATATACTATCAAAAAATAGGTAATCCACAATCCAAATCCAGCCTAGCATGTTTGGACTTCATGTTATACTCCCTCAATCATCGCAACTGTTCATCTGCCTTGTATCACTATTACTTTGTCTTTGCATGCCTTCAACTATCTGTATCTCACTACAATCAACACCAAAACTCAAGAAACCTTAATAGAAGGTCATACACATCCCAAAATAGTTTCATCTAAGCTCACATGTCTCCATTCATCATATACTATATTTTCTAATCAAAACTATACTTCCATACTCTGTAATTCTATTTTCTGTACTTAGTCATTTTGCAATCGCAAACTCCAAAACTATGTCCTACTCCAAGTGACCATCCATCCCAAATGTGTTTCCATAAAAGAAAACCCTCAAGTTTTCCATAACACTCTTGAATGAATCACTTTCCATCATTAAATTCATTGAAGGCAACTAAAAGGAATGAAGCTAGAGCATTATCTTGGATACCAAGTAGAGTTATATTAAGAGCTTATATTCAATGTAAGAAGAGTGAGATCGAATATGAAGATATTAGTATAGCCTACAAGGAACTATCCAAAGAGAATGAAATGTTGAATAAAGAGTATGCACATCTTGAAACAAAAATTTTGACACATCGTGCACATGCCAAAGAATTTTGAAGTTGAATGGATTAAATGTGTATTGAGTGGAATACATGGAGATTACATATGGTTGGAAGGAGATAGACAAAATGAGATCACAAATGAAATCATCTTTGTAGTCACTAGATTATTGGCTAATGGAAGAAAATGTGTAAATGAATTGGATTTGGGAACAAAAATTCAAGGTATAGTAAGGTACAAGCAAGATCATAAAACTTTTGTTGTAAGAAACATTTTAGATAAAGAAATGAAATTTGCATCAATGGTTATCGGATACAAGATATATCAAGAAAAAAAAATAGAAAACATATCAGAGCACTATAGGTTGTTGTATCATCTTAAAATGGAAGCACTTCCATTTTAGTCAATTTAGCACCATCTTTTAGTACATTTACATGATAGATTTGCATTTACGATGCATTCACACTTGGAATAAGGGTTAGGATCCTAGGGGATCTCCTTCATTTACTTCTCCATAGCTCTATTTTCTAGGTAGGACCTATGCATTGGTCCTCCTAGCCTTTGTCACATCTCTTCTAGGCCCTTGTGCCTATTTCTAACATTCTGTTATGTTTTCCCATCTTCCTGGATCCTTGCCCGACCTGGGAACCTCACTAGCATTCTATGTTGACAAACCTAAAACCTCAGGTCAGGGTTGAGTTTGACCCTAAAATAGGTCAGGTTTGAGGTTGACCTTGACCTAGGTTAGGGTCAAGGTCAACCTTGACATTTTTCGATATTGGGTTCCCACTTTTAGATTTGGATCATAACTGGGTCCTAAATCTAAAATTGGTCCCCGAATCTAAATACGAGAGGGTTCCATTCAAAATATAATTAAATTTATTTCCTCCTTACTTGGTCATTGTGATTGGACCATGATTCAAGGTGAAATTTTAATTACAGGCCCTTACATTTCCCTAGAAGGCTTACCTTGAGATCTCTATATAAGTACTCTACTTTGCGTTCATTTCGACATGACAATATTATGACATGATACAATGATGACATGATGATGATGCAAGAATGCAAGAGGATGATATAGGAGGAGAAGATATTATGATTCCTTAATACATGCAAGAATTTTGTTGAACAAGCTATTATGGATCTTAATTGGAGCAAGAAAGAGTCCTTCCTTCCTTCCTTCTTTGATCTACCATTTTCAACATTCAAGCATTCAAAAGATACAATCATGGGGTAGCAACTACGGATTGTAAGTTTGGTAGGAGTAATTTATCCTTGGGGGCTTGGTATGATTTCTTTATCATATTTAAATCTATGCATTTCTCTCTCATTTCAATTCATGTTAGGGTTTCAATCTAGAGGATTAGATCTTGGCATTACACATTCAAAGCTCTTCCTAAGAGCAACGCACACATATTCTATTACATCCAGATATTCATGGAGGTGGAAACCACCAAAAAATGGATTTGACTAAGGAAAAACCCTATATAGCCACCCTAAAAAACCATTTTTAGATATCTACATTCATTGTTTCAGGAGTTACAGAGAAAATTTAGATACCTTTTTCGACCAAATTTTGGGATCCGTGAACAAAATTAACGTCGGAGCAGTGCAGTTCAAGGTCAACATTTTGGGGTACACTTGTGCCCCCACATTTGGGTCAAGGTCAAGCTAACTCACAAAGAACAAATTTTTTTGGGTTTTCTCCATTTGTATGTTTCTATTCTAGATCTGGTTGCAGAATTTCTAGAAACTCAACACAGACATCAGAAAATAGGCTTTTCTAGATCTTCTATATTGTGAGGTATGTATTTTACTCCATTATTCTTTGATAATATTTCTATATTTACATTCCTTATCATTACAAATAAATGTAAGTGTCTAATAGAGATATAGGGTATCTGTTATGTGTAAATCCCCATTGTTCAAAAATATATCTAAAATATCTCCATATTCCCCCTCTCTCTCCATGCTTGCTATGTCTAGGTCTCAGAGGTGGTGTCTCTGTATGGGAGTATTGAGGTCATCGTGATCTCAGTGGTGTGGCATGAACAACCAATTGATCCACATCCATACTACCCATCGGGGTCATCCTGGCTTCTCTCTCCTCTACTCTCTCCATGGGTTCTCCATCGGAGGTGGGATCCTCCTCATCTTTGTGATCCTCCTCCTCCTCCTCTGGTATGTCACTATCTCAGTGTGTCCTCTCTAAAAATCCTAGATAATCTTTAAGGTATTCCTCAGGGAAGATGGGGTGGGTTCCTTCTAGACTCTAGTATCTGATGTAATCCCTACTGATGCTTGTTGGGGCCACATTAGGGGCTACCTCTACATCCTCTCTCTCATCTTTATCATTGTCTATAATATCTTCTACTAATGGCCCACATATAGCATTGGGTCTCTGATAGTATCTCATCAAATGTACATACCAAGGTACTACACTAGGGACCCCCATGTACAAGACCAAACTATCCCATCACTCTGTCATAGTAATATGACATTACTATGTGACTCTAGCAGGTTGCGCTACTATGAGTGTCTCATCTAATGTCATGTATGTGGCCACTCTTTCATATGATATTATGTTCTCCATATCACATCTGTACCTAGTATATGGTTGAGATGTACCCTCTAGTAAATGATATCTCCATACTACTAGGCAACTCCTAGTGGAGAGGTAAAGGCTCTAGGTGTACCCGTATATACCATCACTAGATAGCCCTATGGTCATCTACATGTGAAGTTCTCAAATAACCAAATATGAAATAGTGTGCATACCTTGATACTCTCTCACCAATATCTCACCAACTAACATAACTCATGATATAGATGGGCTAGCATGTTGCAGCCCCACATGAAGATAGTCCTATCACTCTCCATCCTACATACGAGATGGGTAAAAGGTGCTAAAAATATTGTACCCTTTATGTTGGGTACTACAACCAAAGAAAATATACACAGCATAATCCTTTGTACCAAGGGTGTCAGACCTACTAGTATAGCTGATAGAATGATGTGGTTTGCTCAGGTTCGCATTTGTGGAACCCATCTATACAATAATCTAAATCTACATAAATATCCTTGGAACACCATTGTACTCTCTTTCTGATGGGATCACCTCAAAGTGGAAGTCATAGGATCCTGTATATATCCTCTAACGTTACTGTGATCTCTCCTGAGGGAGGATGAAAGGAACATGTTTCCTCATTCCACCTCTCTATAAGAGATATCATGGCTTGGTGAAATCTCATCTGTGGTAGGACAGCTACCCAGTACACTCCCACATCTCTTAGTAGTTGTGTCTCATCCTTGTCTAGCTTAGACTGCTTCTCTCTGATCAACAGTAGTGGCCCTCCAAAGGGGTGCACTGGGAGCCAAACCAGGTCCTGTCAGCACAAAGAAACATCATATCAGAACTCTTCAATCACTAAACTAAACATACAACTTGACTAGGCTAAGGTTGACCTTCCTAGGTCAAAGTCAACCTTACTAGGTTGAGGTTGACCTTCCTGGGCCGAGGTCGACCTCACCCAAGAAGAGGATCTGGACATTCTCAGTTCATGTCGACCTTAAAGGGTCAAGGTCAACATGACTGGGTCAAGGTTGACCTTTATGGGTCAGGGTCAACCTTGCCTATCAAAATAATAAATTGAGATTATAAAAATAAAAAAAAGTAAGCTTACTCGGGAAGCGACTATCTTGTGGCCACTCACTGTCTCATGAGCTCCATTCACGTCGCTCAAATTTCTTCTCTGATTGGCCTCTTTCTTTCTCTCCCAAATTTTGAAAATAGTAAGAATGAGGAGGTATGTGCTCTCTTCCCTTATTTATAGATGAAAATTAGGGTTTTTGTGAGGATTTTTAGGGTTTTCTTAGGGTTTACCTAGGTTAAATTTGAATTTCCTTTAATATGCATTTAGATAGACATTCACTCTTTTCATCATAACTTGAGTTTTGTAGCTCCTTTTTTAGTGTTGTCTATGGCATTGGAATCATGATTCAGATACCTAACTCCTTGAATCAGTTTAGGCAGGTTTAGAATCTTTCAAATTGGTTTAGGAAAATCATTTTCAACAAGGTGCATATCTAGTGTATAGGGCTATCCTTATCACCCTGTTTCACCCATCAAAAGTAAAAAGCTAAAACAAGGGGGGCATAAGGGGCTCTATACACTTCTCAACCTAATCTTAGTAAGTCTTAGGTGATTTATAGATTTTTATTAACCTTGTGTCCTGCAAGTTGCGTGTACTAATGGTTTCTTGCAGGATCTCTACATTGAGGACTTGGCTATATCCTTTTTATCTTTATGATGTTTTTTCACTTTATATTTCATATTCACATAGTGTCATATCTAAGCTAAAGTTGGGGCTAAATGTATTTTCTTAAAATTGAAGCACTTCCATTTTAGTAGGTTTAACACCCTCTTTTAGTATATTTACATGATATATTTACATTTAGGATGCATTCACACTTGGAATTAGGGTTAGGATCCTGAGGATTTTCCTTGATTTCCTTCTCCATCTCTCTATTTTATAGGTAGGACCTATTTATTGGTCCTCATATCCTTCATCACATCTCTTCTAGGCCTTTGTGCTTGTTTCCAACATTTTATTCAGTTTTCCCATCTCCTAGGTCCCTGCCTGACCTGGGAACCTCATTGGCATTCTATGTTGACCGGCCTGAAACCTTAGGTCAGGGTCAAGGTTGACCCTGACCTAGGTCAAGGTTGAGGTTGACCTTGACCTAGGTTAGGGTTGAGTTCAACCTTGATCTCTATCAGGTTTTGGTTCCTACTTTCATATTTGGATCATAGTCAGGTCCTAAATCTAGAATTCGTCCCCCGATCTAAATGCGGGATGGTTTTTATTCCAAATATAATTAAACACATTTCCTCCTTTATTGGTCATTGTGATTGGACCATGATTTGAGGTGAAATTTGAGTTACGGGCCCTTGCATTTCCTTAGGAGGCTTACCTTGAGATCTCTATATAAGCACTCTATTTTACCTTCATTTGGACATGACAATATTATGACATGATTATGATATGATACAATGATGACATGATGATGATGAAAGAATGAAAGAGGATGATATAGGAGGAAAATATATGATGACATGCAATAATTCTATGGAACAAGCTATTGTGGATCTTCAATGGAGCAAGAAAGAGTTCTTCATTCCTTCCTTCTTCTTTGATCTACCATTTTCAACATTCAAGCATTCAAAAGATACAATCGTTGGGTAGCAACTACAAATTGTGAGTTTGGTAGGAGTACTTTAGCGTTGGGGGCTTGGTATGCTTTCTTTATCATATTCAAATCTATGCATTTCTCTCTCATTTCAAATCATGCTAGGGTTTCAATCTAGGGGATTAGATCTTGACATCACACATTCAAAGGTCTTCCTAAGAGAAACACGCACACCTACTCTATTACATCTGGCTATTCATGGAGGTTGAAACCACCAAAATGGGGGTTGGACTAAGGCAAAACCCTATATAGCCACCCCAAAAAACCATTTTTAGATATCTATAGTCATTGTTTCGGGAGTTGTAGAGCAGATTTGGATACCCTTTTTGGCCAACTTTTGGGATTCACGAATAGAATTTCCATCGGAGAAGTGCAGGTCAAAGTCAACATTTTGGGGTACAATTGCGCCCCCACATTTGGGTCAAGGTTGACCTGACTCAGAAAGGAAAAATATTTTTGGGTTTTCTCCATCTCTGTGTTTCTATTCCAGACCCAGTTGAATAATTTTGAGAAACTCAACACAAACATAAGAAAAAAGGCTTTTCGAGATGTGCTATATTGTGAGGTATGTACTTTACTCCATTATTCTTTGCAAATATTTCCAGATTTACATTCCTTATCATTGCAATTAAATGTAAGTGGCTAATAGAGACATAGGGTATCTTTTATGTGCAAATCCCCATTGTACCAAACTCTATCTAAAAGATCTCCATATTTCCCCCTCTCTATTTTCCCCTTTATAGTTGCATATGAGATTGTTACTAAAGAAAACAAATATGATTTAGCATAAATGATGAGAAATCAACTGATGATGAATCTGAGAAAAATCAAGAAACAAGGATTAAAGTTTGGAGCATTATTGGTATGTATATTTTCTGTGTACAAAATTATTTTCTGAGCATTGGTAAAGTAAATTGGATAGTAGGTGAACCAGTTATAAGCCAAATTAATATATTTATTGAACAATTGGGAATAAGTTACAATATAGTAATATGGATTTATTTAAGGGAATTTGAAACAAGAATGTATAGAAGATATCGAATACCACCTCACATTTTAAGAAATATGAGAAAGATATAAGTTTTTTGGTTAGCACACACTCATGCATAATTAAAGAAGTTGAACCATGAACTTCACGGCTACAACCTATTGGATATGAATCAAAGGAGAATGAATTAATAAAAAATTATTGAGAAACTGTTGGATCAACCTAAGGATATAGAAGCTAATCAGTTTGGAACCTATGAAGAAGTTTATAGAAGGATAATATTAGAAGAAAAGATATCAAAGAAATATGTTAGCGATATAGTGAGAAAATAGAAATCAACTACAATACCTGAAGCATATGCCAAGATCAAGATTAAGAGAGATAAACAAAGACAACCTACTAGAACAACGCAGTTTACAACAAGGACATATACAAGAGGAAAATCAACAGCAGAAGCAAGCACAAGGACATAAAGAAAGGAAAATGAACCCGAGATTGAACAAACAAGATCAAGAGTACCGAGGATAGCTAATGACTTAGCAGAAGGAATAAGAGAGCATGGAACTATCAGACACATTCACAGAATCAAGTACAGGACATGCTTAGAAGAAGATAAGAAAATTATAGAAGATATAATAGTATTTCACTTACACAAATTAAAAATATTTCCAAATGAGTTAAGGCAGAACATTCCTTAAGAATTACTCAAAAAATCAATATAAGATGGAATGAAGCTGCAGAGAAGGAAAAGTTAAACATAGAAAAAACTTTGATTACCACAAAGCTAGGAACAAGTGTTGAAGAGATTTATTTGTTAATGACAAAATATTAAAATAGATTTCTTAGAAAAAGTAGAACAACCAAGTTACTAGTAGGATTACAAGAAGAGGTAGAAGAAGATGCATGAAAAAAAAAGGGACATGACCTTTACTACAGAAAGAGAAGGCACCCCAATAATATTTGAACAAGGAGAAGAGGATCAACGTATTGAAATACAAGATGAATCTGATGAATATACAAGTACTGAGGAAGATGAATATCTTGAGGAACAACTTACACCAAAAAATACAAATGAATACACTGGAATAGAATAGGAAATACACCCTACTGATATAGCACCCACTATTAGTGAGATAATAGAAACTAAGGAAGGATGATTTGTAAGGACATTACAAAGTATGACAATGATTACAATAGCACAAGATAAGAGAAACAAAGATTTAGAAAGCGAATAAATAGAAGACTTAGATGAAAGACCCAACTTTGAAATCCTAAAGAAAGATCCAAATAAGTTACATTATAAGGAACAACTATTATATGTGAAGAAATACAAAGAAAATACAACTATAGAAAAATAGTTAAGGGAGAAAAAAAAGAACAAAATTATTAAGAGAACAATTGAAACATTTTCAATTTTACTACCGACAATCAATGTTGCTGAGAATAAATCTGTTACAACATAGGTAAGAACATTTGTGGATACAATCAGAGATAATAAGACATTGCTCTTCTAAGGGCGAAAACCCCCACTGATTTGTGGTAGAAGTTAATATTATAACATTTGTGGATACAATCAGAGATAATCTTGTAAGGGCAAACAACCCCATTGATTATCTCTGATTATGTCCACAAATGTTGCAAAAATGGTATTGTGGATTTCCTTGTGCAATTTTGACTAGTGAAAAATAATGAGTGCCAAGTATCTCAAATGTGAAAAATCCATAGGGCCCTCACAACTCAAGGATCCACGAATGGATATAATATTATGAATTATATTATGAAGAGTTAGTGTATTGTTTAGATGGGCCTTAAATGGAAGATTAGAAATGGTTATAAGATCAAGTTCCAGGAAGATTCTTGGTTGGTGGATAAACCTCTATCCATGCATCCATTTTTTAGAGAACTTAGTAATAGGCTAAGATGTTCTTTCATCACTCAGTGGAAAACTACCTCTACCCTAGGGTGTCTTAGAAGGATATATCATAATCCTACCCTAATAAAATTGATGTATGAGACAAGGCTATATAGCTACAAAATATATTAGAACAAACTAGAATCACCCTCTTCCAAATATATCATATGTTTATTTGGAATAAGAATCCTAATGGTGATTTTAGTATCAAATCTAATTACATTGCTCTTCTAAGGGCATACAACCCCACTAATTTATGGTAGAAGATCTAGAACCCTTAGCTATTACACAAATTTAACTTCATTTAGTAATGGTTATGCACAAAAAATCCTTACCTAGGATAATTTACTAAAAAAGTGGTTTTATCTCCCTAAGAAATATGTGTTATGTAAGGACGAGAAAAATGTTCCCCATATATTGATCAACTACCATTTGCATTGGAATTTTAGAGTATAGTACTACAAAAGATGGGAGTTCACTAGGTCATGAGAGGAGAGATTCAAAAATTGGTGCTAGATTGGATAGGGCTATGAAGAAATCCTTTTATTATAATTTAGTAGAAACTTGCTCCTCCTAGTGCTAGTTGGAGCATACAGAAGTAAAGGAACAATATGATCATCTGTGGGATGGAAATCTCATCCACTAATGTGCTAGATAATTGTGTAAATTTCTTATGGATAACGTGTAAGTAGCCTTTGGGCCTCACCCATATTTCTCTTCTACCCCCTTGATAATAGAGTTACTGTAGACGTCAAAAATTTTCCCTTGTGAATTTATTAAATTTATATTAGCACGATCGTGTAATTAATCAAGTTTCTATTTAATTAAATTACCCAAGCCTTAAATAATATAGTTAATTTTAATTAATTAATTATATTTTTCCCCCTTCTTCTAATTAATTTGAATAAATTAATTTTATTGTCTACCTTTCTAGCCTAAAGGTGTCATTAATTTTAATTAATTACATTACGTTATTTCCCTTAGCATGTACTCAAATATTTTTTATTATTTTGATATTCCCCCTCTTCTTAATTAGTGCAGATGCACCTCGACATCTGACCAAGTTCCATTATATTAATATATTTAAGGAATTTAAAATTTCCTTGAAGTTGTTTATGTATTAAACTACATTGTAATGCACCCAAAATGGGGATCATTTGGTCTTGGTAACCTTTCATAAAAAGGGAATGTAAACAGTTATGAAGATGGATCATTTTTGTAACTATCCAAGAATCTCTCTAAATGGACAGAAGTGTAATTGAATAGGGGAGTGAAAAAAAAGGAAGTGATAGGAGACATTAGAGTGGACAAGAAAGAAGCCAAACAACTCTTTGGCTGCCACCAGAGAGCTAGGCATTTGTAATTGTAGCCTTTAATCTTATGGAGTTTATTGTTAAATAGGTTGTTTAATTGTGTTCTTAGTGCTACAAATCATTCTTTCTCATGCATTTTATATATGCAATTTGGATTTCAATGTAGTTTGGATTCGATCAAAAGAATCGGTTTTGAGTTATTAGAAATTGACATTAAATAATCCATTTTGGCTTATGTTCGGGCTTCATAACAGTTGGATAGTTTGTTTTTCTTTCATATTTCTAACAGCCCAATTTGGGATGGTGGAAATGGTCTTGTTTGATAGAGTGTTGATTTAGAAATCCTAGTGTGGATTCTTGAATGGACTGAAATTTATAATGGTTTCAAGAATCATTACAGATTTAAACGACATAGAGAAGTTGATAAGTTGTTTTTGTTCATGTGGAAACCATTGTTTGATAGACATGCTAGAAGGAGCCTGTGAACGATTTACCTATAGAAAGATTGGTGTACAAACAACCAAATGATATTACATATCATTCCCAAATCGACATCAATGTATAGTTCAGTCTTCGCAATGGGAGAAAAGGTGGCAAGCATATTATCAATAGGTGGTGAACATATTGTCATATGTACATGCTCATATAGTGACAAACCTGCATGATGGTGTAGTGACCCACATGAAATACTATCATCATTGATGATTGGTAAGATGATTCAGTGAGTAATCATCGAGCATAGCGTTAAGTTGATATTATTGGTTATGGGAATCTCTGGACATTGTTTAGAATGAAGAAAGATAGCGTAATACATAGTATCCAGAGATAAAGATGTCTTCTATGTAGAATTAAGGAAGATAATGAAGTGTTTTCAAATGTAAAAGAATGGTTTCAATGCTTCTCTACGTCAAGTGCTATCAGATCTCAGAAGATTTTGAGCGTGCAGAAGGAAATATACACCATGAAATATTATGGGTTCTTGTTATGAAGCTTGTGGTTGTAGATTGGTGTCGGTTCACTCAACTATAGTAGGTGGACAAGAAAGTCTACCACTGGACCATAGGAGATGGTCTTGTGTGTCACCAATATTCTTGGGGGGAGAGGCAAGAAGAAACTCCTAGGTGAGGGACAAAAGTTGCGGTGTTGTAGCAGCATGGAGGAGTGGAATGTGGAATGGAAAAACACCATTGGAGGTGACCAACATAAAATCCATTGATGGGAGTCATTTGAAAGAGACAGAGGATGTAGCAGAGGCATTAATCCAGTGATAATGACAAAGAGGCAAAAGATTTTTTTCTGGATTCTCACCACAACATTTCCATGGGACATGGAAATTTTTTTAAGACCGAGAGTATGGTGCAAAGGTACCTCAACATCTGACCAAGTTCCATTATATTAATATATTTAAGGCATTTAAAATTTCCTTGAATTTTTTTATGTATTAAACTACATTGTAATGTACCTGAAATTGGGATCATTTTGTCTTGGTAACCTTTCGTAAAAAGGGAATGTAAATGGTTATGAAGATGGAGGGTTTTTGTAAATATCCAAGAATCTCTCTATATGGACATAAGTGTAATCAAATAGGGGAGTGAAAAAAAAGGAAGTGACAAGAGAGAGTAGAGTGGACAAGAAAGAAGCTAAATGGCTCTCTGGCTACCGCCATATAGCCATGCATTTGTAATTGTAGCCTTTAATCTTATGGAGTTTATTGTTAAATAGGTTGTTTAATCATGTTCTTAGTGCTGAAATTTGTTCTTGTTCATGCATGTTATATATTCAATTTAGATTTCAATGTAGTTTGGATTCGATTAAAAGATTCATTTTTGAGCTATTAGAAATCAATATTTAATAATTCATTTTGGCTTATGTTTGGGCTTCATAATAGTTAGACAATTTGTTTATGTTTTGGATTTCTAACAGCCCAATTTGGGATGGTGGAGATGGTCTTATTTGGCAGAGTGATGATTTAGAAATCCGAGTGTGGATTCTTGAATAGAATGAAATTTATAACAGTTTCAAGAACCTTTACACATTCAAATGACATAAAGAAGTTGATAAAAAAATTTTGTTCGCGTGGAAACCATTCTTCGATAGAAATTCTAGAAGGACCCTGCGAGAAATTTACTTGCAGAAAGATTGGTGTACAAATAGCCAAATGATATTACATATCATTCCCATATCGACATCAATGTACAGTTCATTCTTTGCAGTGGGAGAAAAGGTGGCAAGCGTATTATTAAAAGGTGGTGAACGTATTGTCATACATACATGCTCGTATAGTGATAGACCCACATGATGGTGTAGTGACCTGCATGACATGCTATCATCAGTGATGATTGGTAAGATTATTTAGTGAGTAATCATTGAGCATAGTGTTAAATTGATATTATTAGTTATTGGAATCTCTGAACATTGTATAGGATGAAGAAAGACAGTGCAATATGTGGTATGCAGAGATAAAGATGTCTTTGATGGAGACTTAAGGAAGACAATGAAGTGTTTGCAAAGGTAAAATAATGGTTTCAATGTTTCTCTACCTCATTAATCCTATGATTTAATTAATTAAATATAATCCCAACCTAAATCCCTAACCTAGAAACCCATCATGACACCCCTAAACCTACCCATTAATTAATCCTAGATTAATTGTGCTAATTTTATTATTCCTAGAACAAATAGAATTTCCCTTCATTTTTAATGTTTCTCACACATGTGTGAGAACATCCCCTAAATTTAACAGCCAACCTTCCATCTATAGCTACTTACCTTATAACACCTTTGTCTCCCATATCTCCTTGGGCCACTATCACACATGTGTGAGACACATTGAGCCTTTCAACTCTTACACTTGTCTCCCACTTGGCATGTATTGCCTATCCACCTAAGGTTTCCCACACATACGTGAGATACACATAATCTTGCATGGTCAACTACCCTTACCTACATGGCTTCCACTTGGCTTCCACTTCATCAATCCTATGTATCCTAGGCCTTCTTTCTAATTTTGAATCTCAATCATAAATTTCCCTCCAAAATTTATAAATAGGATCCTCTTCTTTTGAATTTCATCCATCACTCAATTGCATTGTTATCATGCTAGTTTCATTCTACAATTATTAGTAACCATTTGTGTATTCTTAGTATTTTTATAGCATTTCACTCATCATAGATTAGAAATGATGATATAATTAGCTTAGTTTTTCATCTTCATTTACTATTTTCATCTAGTTTATCCATTTAGATTTCACAATAGTATCATCATTCAATACATTTAGTGTTTATAATCATTCTGGGGATAAACTAGTTTTGTTTGGAGAGCACAACCTACATAAAATCACTTGATGAGAACATCAGTAGAGTCGTGTGCCTCCATTTTAGCTCAATCAAAGGTATGAGTAAGTTTGGTTAGTTTAGTGCATGTTTTGATTTGTTTTGCAATTAACTAACAAATTTTTTTACCCATATACAGTTACCAAGAATTATGGCCTTCTAAATGTTACTCCTAAAGTGATTATGTTGTCATTAGTTTTATACAGAGTCATATCAGTGAATGTAACTAAAGTATGGAAGTAAGTATAGTGGAGAAGATATAGTCGGCAAAGGCAACCAAGATAGCCACCAAGCACCAAGAAATCTACATCTAATGAGTCATACAAAGACAATTACTAAGAACTCATAAACACTGTGAAGAAAGTACAGAGTTACCAAGTAAGCACAAGAATGTCACTGAGTATTCCAGAGCTAACATTTCAATTGACTTTAGATACATTATATCTAGACACCAAATAGGAAGTGTTGCACAAAATTCAAGGTAAGTTTTAGTTGAATTATTGGGATTCGAAACACATGATTGAACATGATCACAAGAAAATTCCACCAAAAAAGTTTTAGAAGTTGCAAGACATTCAAGATGTAACCAAAGTTTAACCACTTAATCTCTACAATTTATTCATGATGCCCTAGATCTAGTTAATTGCCTAATTCAAATTTAACCACCTGGAAATTGTATAAGAGATTGGTTTCAAGGATGATAAAGTTTTTTTTGATGTTGCTTCTTCTTGTTACTAAATTTCAAGAGTTGATGAAGTTTTTTCAAAGAGAAGTGAAGGAGACATAAGCAGAAGGAAGCAGAGCTTATAATACTAAGCTACCAAGTGCAGAACAATGTAACAAAGTTATTGAGCATAATGAGTCTGGACAACATTTGAATGATGCATTCTTATCAGACATTTTTTTACATAAAAAATTTTATTAAGAGAAGTGCAAATCTTATTTGTGGGTAGGCCCTAATAGGTCTTTATATTTTGTAAATCTTTTAACTAGGTACATCTCTTAGATTAGAGATTGTCAAATCCTTTAACAATGTAGACTAAATAAGTATTTTGTACTCTTAATCAAGTATCATACTTCTAACAAGGTAAGCTACCATAAGTAGCTAACCTTTATACTATTATAGTGAAGAATTATGGGTGTCATCCCCACCACAATTTTTTCCTCTAGCAAAGGATTTCTGTGTGACCAAAATATTTGTGTTATGTGTTGTGGATTTTATGATTTGAGTTATTTACTTTAGGTTCATATTATGGAATGTATTCAACTCGATAATTGATTAGTTTGTATGCTTAAAATTTTTAAGGGTAATGATTCACCCCTCCCCTCTTCGTACATAACTTTCCTTAGTTATTCCAACATTGAATTCCTATGCCAGAGATAAGGACTCCAAAATAATTAAATGCAGTACTAAATGATGAGCCTAGATTAGAATGATGCAATTTAAACTTCAATGGGGTTTCTAAGAGGACACAAGGAATTTTAGTAGCCAGGGTAATTTTAAGGACAAGTGGGGGCAAATGATTGTATCCTACATAGGAAACCTTGTTGAAAACACTAATAATCAAACTGAAGGGATGACCCTAAATTAGGGCCTCAAAATTGCAGTTTCAATTGGAATCAAGGCCTTATCTATAGAAGGTGACTCAAAAATTAACATTGATATTGTCAAAGGTCTCTCAAAATCCATTTGGTTCTTCGGAAATATTATTTTTTCTATTAATATACTATTGTTAAGTTTGGATTTCTTTCTTAATAATTATATTTAGAGAGAAGGAAATAGTGTTGGAAAGATTGCTACAATGTAGACAATTGTTATTTTGTCATTGATGTCAAACCTTAACTCGTGAGACTATTGCTATATGTTTGAGTACCATATCTATTGATTGATGAAGATTTGAAGAAGAGGATAACAAGAAGACTGAGGAAAAGGTTGATTTATGAGTATACACCAGGGTAGTTGATCATTTGGAACTTTGGCAAAGTGATATGTTGTTTATCTTTCACTGAAAATTCACTAGAAGGTCGATGCCGAGCAAAGCAAAGTTGATGCTGAGAAAAGCGAAAGGTGATGCCAAGCAAAGCAAAGATGATGTCGAGCGCCAGTGAAATGTCAAGGGAGATAGAGAAAGCCAACCAATAGTATTTTAATAATTGATGAGATTTGAGATCTTTGGCCAACATAGTTGATTTTATTGGGATATGTATTGTTAATTAAGATTGGTCCACACTCATTTAATGCATGGGAAACCATTATTAGCACATAGATTCAATGTTTAATTAATGACTGTATTGGAGAAGTAAATAAAATGTAATGATGGAAGAATCTATTGGATCTGACCTAACCTAAGATCTATGATCTTGATTAAGAGGCAAAAGATCTATCTGACCTAGATAAAGAGGTATAATATAACCTATAGAGATTATTTTCATGGTATCAAAGTGTAAGGAGAAGTTGTATGCAAGAGTATTGCATGGTTAATTGACTGATTGGCAAGACCCAAAAAAGAAGGCTGAGCAGAGAAGCAGAGAGAGATTGCTTGATAGATTTCCAAGTAGATCTGAAGTTTGAGAAGAAAATGGAGGCCACTCAGTGAATTAGCATTAGAGATAAAATTGGATCTGGATTTGCAAAGTAAGTTGTATGTATCATATCACACCTGCTAATTACTTTTTAACCATTGTATTAGTTCAATTCCTTTAACCAGGTTGACCTAATAGTCATTATGTAAATCCTTTGAATAAGGTGACATTTAGATTGGAATATTCTAAGTCCTCTAACAAGGCCACTCCTGACATGGTGATTAAATCCTTTAACTAGGTCACATTTGACAGTGTGTTTTGTAACCTTTAACAGGGTTGGCTCCTAACAGAGCTCACTTTAGAAGAGTGAAATTTTGGTAGAATATTACTAGTATTTTTTCCCATATTGGGTTTCCACGTTAAATCATGGTGTCAAAATGTATGAATTTTTATGCTGTGTTTTACTGTTAAGTTTCTGTAACTTATTTCATTAGTACAGTAAACTGCACACTTTTGTTGTTCATTGCTGTCGGGCAGATCTGAGTTGTTGAATTGGTATAAAGTTTTATATGGGCACATCTGGACCTGAGGATAACTAGTTCACCCCCCTCTTAGTCATTCTAAATTCATTCTAACAATTGGTATCAGAGCTTTGTTCTCTTGAAATAGTTTGAAGGTACTTGGAGATAAAGATCAAGATGTATAAAAGGGGTGGACTAAAGATTAACAAGAACAACTTTCCTGCATGGCAAATTTTGATGAAAATTCACTTGGCTGGTATTGGTAATTCTACTAAATGACATATTGAACAAGAATATGTAGCCCCTACTAGAGTTCTAAAGGCTGCACAATTAAGAGAAAAGCATGAACATAATAAAGCATTGTTGGAACTTGCATCATCCATGAACTATCATTAATTTGAGGACATCAAGGACTATACAAGCACAAAGAATATGTGGGATTCCCTTCAAACCATCTATAGAGGTGATACGAATGTACTAAGAGCCAAATATAAAATCTTGA
Source organism: Thuja plicata (assembly GCA_018584345.1). Lineage (NCBI taxonomy): Eukaryota > Viridiplantae > Streptophyta > Pinopsida > Cupressales > Cupressaceae > Thuja > Thuja plicata. The sequence continues at coordinate 1,448,176 of MU223937.1, read as the reverse complement.
GAGGTAAGTTTGATGATTTAAAAATGCAAGGAGAAAATATAGTGCAACATTATGATAGGATAAAGGAACTTGTAAATACTATTAGAGGAGCTAAGGGAACCATTGATGATGACACTATCATGATCAAGGTACTGAGAAAACTTCTTCTTATTTATGCTATTAGAGTATCTGCAATTCAAGAACTTGGATATACTTCTAACAAAAATTTGACTCTGGAAAGTTTGGTAGGGTGACTTACTGCATTTGAGATGTCGAATTTTGATAACTATACTCCACAAACTATTGAATCTACATTCAAGTCATAGATGGTCATCAACAAATCAAGGAAAGAAAAGAAATGTCTGAGCAGTGACAGTGACACTTTAGATGATGATCTAGAAGAGCTTGAGGCACTTATGGCAAGGAGACTAGCTAGAGGAAAAGGAAAATTCAAAGGTAAACTTCCTATTTTTTTTTTGTTCTAACAAAGTTGGTCATATTTCTGCTAGATGTCATGATAAGAATGAGAAAGATGAAAGAAGAGACAGCAAGTACAAAGATAGAAAGGATGATAGAGACTACAAAAAGTACAAGGATTACAAAGACAAAGGTAAGAAATCTTGTTATATAGCTGAAGAAGCCTCTAATAGTGAATCTAATAAATCTGATGAAAATGATATAGAAGTTATGTATGTTGCAATGAAAGATGATCCTAATGATGATGAGAAAAATGCACTAATTTCTTATATGAGTAAAGGTGATCATTGGATTATTGACAGTGGTTTTTCACATCACATGACTGGTGATAAGGACAAATTTGAAACCTTAGATCAATGTAAAGGTGGATATTTTAAGTTTGGTAATGATACACCTTGTAGAGTTAAAGGGAAAGGATCAATTCAATTGACAGACAAGATTAGATGTGATGATGTGTACTATGTTGATGATCTTAAGTATAACTTATTGAGTGTTGCACAACTGAACACTTCTGGTTACAGAGTTGAATTCCATCACAGGAAAGAAAAGATCTATGATGCCAATGGAGAATTAGTTGGAAGTGGTGAGTAGACTAGAGGTAACTTATTTTATCTAGGCTTAGTTGAAGAGAAATGCTTGTTTGCACAATATAATGATGTTTGGTTATGGAATAAGAGGCTATGTCATGATAACTTTGATAACTTGGTAAGGATAAGTAAATTGAAAAATGTTAGAGGGTTGCCTAAGTTAAAAAAAACCTGAGAATTCAATGTGTAAGCAATGTCAATTGGGCAAAATGACTAAATCTAGCTTTAAGAGCAAAACTCACACTTCTAGAATATTTTGGAATTGGTTCATACTGACCTTTGTGGGCCTATTGGTGAGAAAATTTATTGTGGAGACAAATATTTTATTCTATTTGTAGATGACTACTCTAGGATGATGATTGTTATGTTTCTTAAAGAAAAATCTGATGCATTTCAGTTATTTAAGTGGTACTTGGAAAAAGTTGAAAAGGAAACAGGTAAGAGTCTGAAATGTTTGAGATCTGATAGAGGAGGTGAGTTCATTTCTAATGAGTTTAACAGCTTCTACAATGACCAAGGGATAAAAAGACAGATGTCCGCACCTAGGACACCACCATAGAATGGTATAGCTAAATAAAGAAATTGATCTATCATGGATTTTTCTAGAACATTAATGATGGAGAAAAGTATTGCATAAAAATATTGGAGAGAAGATGTAAGTACAATAGTTTATACCTTGAATAGAGTACAAGTCAAGAAAGGTACAAATGCTACACCTTATGAACTATGGTATGGGTATGCACCTACTGTAAGTTATTTTAAAGTCTTTGGAAGTAGATGTTTTATATTGAAGGATAATAGAAATAGTAAACTTGATGCTAAAGGAGAAGAAGGCATATTTATTGGATATTCTACTAAGAGTAAAGCATACAAGTGCTTGAATTCTAACACTAAAAAAATTGTGGAAAGTGTAAATGTTAGAATTGATGAGTATGTAGAGAGAAATGAAGTTGAAAGCATGATTGAGCCTGAAAGTTAAAGATTATTTAAATACCCTGAAGAGGAAGATTCTAATGAAACTAAAAATGAAGTTGCTGAACAACAGTTCACACCTGTCGAGACACAAAATGAAATTGTTGGGCAACATGAGGTGACTTCTGAGCTATCTGATGGAGATGCAAAGTTATGGTTTCAACCTGAACTGAACATGAATGATCAAATCAAAGCTGAGAAAGAGCCTAATTTGAAAAAATATGTGAGAATGCACCATAAACCTGATCAAATCATAGGAGAAAAGGATTCTATAGTTATGAGAAGAAGAAAATTAAGAGAAGACACATGTTTGCTATGTGATTTTGAGCCTAAGACAGTAAAAGATGCTTTAGACAATGAAGACCAGATTCAAGCCATGAATGAAGAAATAGACTAGATAGAAAAGAACAAGACATGGACAATAGTACCGAGGCTTGACAACAAAAATGTAATTGGTACTAAGTGGGTATTCAGAAACAAGCTTAATGAACATGGAGAGGTAAAAAGGAATAAAGCAAGAGTGCAATGAAAAGGTTATCCACAAGAGGAAGGAATTGACTACGGAGAGACATTTACCCCAATTGCAAGATTGGAAGGTGTAAGAACTCTACTTGCATATGTAGCCTACAAAGGAATTAAAGTTTATCAAATGGATGTGAAGTCAACATTTCTAAATGGGATATTAGAAGAAGAAGTATATATTGAACAAGCTGATGGATTTGTTGACCCAAGAAAGAGGAACATGGTTTGCAGTCTATACAAGGCATTATATGGACTAAAACAAGCACCCAGAGCATGGTATGAAAGATTGCATAATTATTTGATAAAGATTGGATTTGCAGGAACAAATGACAACATCAATCTATATTTGAAAATAGAGCAAGGTAAAGGAATTTAATTGGCTGAAATTTTTTAGGATGACATCATATTCAGTGGGCCAGATATGATATGCAAAGCATTTGCAAAAGAGATGCAAACTAAATTTGAAATGTCTATGTTTGGTGAGATAAAATTCTTTGTTGGTTTACAAATATATCAAATGAAGAATGGTATCTATATCACTCAATCAAAATATGTCAAGGAGATACTGAAATTTTTTGGTATGGAAGATTCAAAACTAGTGAGTACACCCAATGCTACTGGACAGAATTTGACAAAGAATGATGATACAAAAGGGGTAAATCAAACACTGTACAGATAAATGATTGGTAAGATGTAATATGTTGTACAGAGTAGACTTGATATTTCATTAGAACTTGGAATTGTTGCTATATTTTTTGCTAATCCAAAAGAGACACATATAATGGAAGTAAAAAGAATTTTGATATATTTGAAAGGTACTGATTCTGATTGGGCTGGTAATGTGGATGATAGAAAAAACAACACAAGAGGAGCATTTATTTTTGGGAAAAGATTAGTTTCCTGGACAAGCAAGAAACAAAATTGCACCTCACAATCTATAGTTGAGGGCGAGTATGTGGTAGCAGTAGTTAATTGTTCAAACATTGTGTGGTTGAAGATACTACTAAAAGATATGAAAGAGGAGATCACAGAACCAGTTTTCATATATTGTGATAATACGAGTGCCATTAATATTTATAAAAATCCTATAATGCACTCTAAGACAAAACATATAGCTATCAATTATCATTACTTGAGGGAGCTAGTTCAAGACAAGGAATTGAGACTGGAATATGTACATACTAAGGAATAGTTGGTAGACATATTTACAAAATAGTTACCCAAGGATGCTCACAAGTATCTAGGAGGTAAATTGGGAGTGATTCCCCTAGCAGAGGCTAACTAGGTTTGAATGGTACTATCACATCAAATGTTTTAATCAGAACACTTGACACATTGATGCACAGTGAGTCACAACTTTAGGATGCTGCCTAAAAACTATGAAGTGGAAGACAAGAATAGAAAAGAAGATCAGTAAAAAACAAAGATGACAGGAACAACATGATACAAAGATTAGAACAAGATGAATCTGCATAATAAATATGTCAACATCTTTGGCATTGTTGTCAAAGAGGGAGATTATTGCTAAAACAAATTATTGATACAAACAACATATATGAGGGAGATATTACTGAAAGACGGAGCTAAATAGTAATAGAAAACATTTTAGTGTGATTATAGACACAAAGGGAGTTAGAATGAAGCTAAATAAATTACTGAAGATATGTTCATATCAAGGAACACATGCACTTTTTGGATTGTATGGTAACTTTGGTTGGAAATTATTGTTTTACAGTTTAGTATTGCCTTCAATGCCAAAGAGGGAGACTGTTGGAAAGATTGCTACAATGTAGACAATTGTTATTTTGTCATTGATTTCAAACCTTAATAGGTGAGACTATTTCTATATGTTTGAGTACCATATCTATTGATTGATGAAGATTTGAAGAAGAGGATAACAAGAAGACTGAGGAAAAGGTTGAGTTATGAGTATACACTAGGGTACTTGATCATTTGGCACTTTCGAAAAGTGATATGTTGTTTATCTTTCACTGATAGTTCACTGGAAGGTCGATGCCAAGCAAAGAAAAGTTTATGCCAAGAAAAGTGAAAGGTGATGTCGAGCAAAGAAAAGATGATGTCGAGTGCCAATGAAATTTCAAGGGAGACAAAGAAAGCCGAGCAGTAGTATTTTAATAATTTATGAGATTTGAGATCTCTGGCTGACATAGTTGATTTTACTGGGATATGTATTGTTAATTAAGATTGGTCCACACTCATTTAATGCATGGGAAACCATTATTAGTGCATAGATTCAATGTTTAATTAATGACTATATTGGAGAAGTAAATAAAATGTAATGATGGAAGGATCCGTTGGATCTGACCTAACCTAAGATCTACGATCTTGATTAAGAAGAAAAATATCTATCTGACCTAGATAAAGAGGTATAATATAACCTACAGAGATTATTTTCATGGTATCCAAGTGTAAGGAGAAGTTTTATGCAAGAGTATTTCATGGTTAATTGACTGATTGGAAAGACCCAGCAAAGAAGGTTGAGCAGAGAAGTAGAGAGAGATTTATTGATGGATTTCCAAGCAGATCTGAAGTTTGAGATGAAAATGGAGGCCACTTAGTGAATTAGCATTAGAGCTAAAATGGGATCTGGATTTGCAAATTCATTTGTATGTATCAGATCACACATGATGATTAATTTTTAACCATTGTATTAGTTCAAATCCTTTAACCAGGTTGACCTAAGATTCATTGTGTAAATCCTTTGAACAAGATGACATTCAGATTGGAATGTTCTAAGTCCTCTAACAAGGCCATTCCTGACAGGGTGATTAAATCCTTTAACTAGGTCACATTTGGCATTGTGTTTTGTAACCTTTAACAGGGTTGGCTCCTAACAAAGCTCACTTCAGAAGAGTGAAAACTTTTGCACCATGTTACTGGTGGTTTTTCCCATATTGGGTTTCCACGTTAAATCATGGTGTCAAAATGTGTGAATATTTATGTTGTGTTTTACTGTTAAGTTTCTGTAACTTATTTCATTAGTACAGTAAACTGCACACTTTAGTTGTTTATTGGTGTCGAGCAGATCTGAGTTGTTGAATTGGCATAAAGTTTTATATGGGCACATCTTGACCTGAGGATAACTGATTCACCCCCCTCTCAGTTATTCTAAATTCATTCTAACAAATAGGGTTGTTTATGTCATTGCTAGTCCTAGCCATCAGATGGAGGGTTGAAGGTGTCTGAGGAAACAAAATTATCATCCAATCCACATCTAAACTCTCCTATGGGGGGAGTTCCCAACTACAACCAGTTCTCATGATTAGTCTTCATGGGTGGGGTTAGTGCACTTTGGAGTGCTTGACCATAGCCATATTATGGGGGCATAAAGAAAATATGATCAAATAAATAGAGATGATAAAATTTTAAACCCAAAGGATTTTATTTGGATTTAGGATTATGGAGCTGCAATCCTTGATTTGGCCAAGACACAAAAATTCTTGGGAAGGATGTAAAAAACTTGTAAGAATGGAAAGATGTTGTGTTAGAGTAATAAATTTAAAATCTACACTATAAATGTAGAGAATTATATTATGTTACAAATTCATTATTTGAAGTGGTTTCACACAATACCTAATCCTATACTTTCTTTTAAGAACTTGAGGCCTCATTTCTCTTCTTTCAAGACATGGTATGCCACACACAAGTGGAATAGGAGAAAGATGAATTTTTATTTTACTCCATACATCATGTATGTCATTTTAAACTACTTGCAACATTGGTCATAAAAGACTTACATTGGTGCCTAGAATAATTTTGAATTTGGCATGGGTTAAAGTGTGGAGCCAATTGCTAAACATTTCAACATGAGTGGGGATAACATTTATTTAGAGAGTTAGAAGCACTAGTGATAAAGAATGATTCCTACATGGCAAGGAGAATAATTTCTAGAAAATATGTCACCATTAGGAGTAGATACCCTATCCTGGTGATGTTGAATGCTGAAGGGAAAAATAATTTGAAGAGAAAACAATGCAGATCTAAAATATTTTCCTCTCAAAATTATGATAGAGAAAATGATGCCACATGGACATAGTGGAAGGAATTAAGGGTGTGGTAGACCAAGAGGGGGAAAATGTGGGTGAGAATAATGGTAAATCAAATAGGGGAAAGATGAAAGTCAATGTCAAAGGGAAATGGAAGGAATTCCTAGAGTATAGTAGAAAATCTCCTAGTTGTAGCATCACTCACATCTCATATAGTTTGAGGACTAAAGAGGAATATGTATAAGAATAAGATGATGCCCATACAACTCATAGGATCTATGAGGGTTGTTATACTTTATCCTCTAATTTGAAAATTCTAAGAATTGAAGTGGCACACCTAAGAGATCGAGTCTAAATTGGAAAGAATGGTGAGTGTAAAAATACTTAGCTATCACTTGATGCACAACTTGCTAAACTCGTTGTGTCTCATGAAATAGAAGGTTTTAGGAAAGGATGTATATGAGTATGAAAACCATTAGGAACTTTTGAATTCCCGACTAAAGATTGGAACAAGGCCTTTTCTAATGCTCATTATGGTTGAAGGGGATCAAGCTTAGCTTTCCCAGGTATTTGATTCTAGTTTTTTTTTTAATATTGTTAGTTGTCCCAACTTTTTGGTATAATTTTCCATTTGGAGGTGTTATTAGTCCATTGCCAAACTCTACTTTCTATCTTTAGTTGAAAGCTTTTAGTGTCATATTTTCTGTTAATGTGCCCATTGACCTTTCAATAGGCTTTTTACCCTTGGCTTGGACATTTGTATGGGACAAAACCCTTTTTATTTTTTGTTAATATAAAAAAACTAATTGTTATGGATTGACTAAAGTGTGAAAATTTTCAATTTAAATACTAGAATATTTTTTTGAAGAACAAACCCTAATTTATTATTATCTTGAAGACTAATATAAGACCTAACATGAGAGATTTTTTACATATTTTATCTTCACAAGAACATGAAAATATCATTGTATCGGTTATCTAATAATATTACATGACTAACTATTATTTCTGATAATGAAACCAAACCATTGAAATAATAATAGTGACTTAACCAAAGGAGACCAAATAATAATGTGGATAAATAATCTAAAATCAATTTTTATGCATTTTAGATTCACATACAAGGTTCAAATTTGCATGTGGGGTCAATATTTATGTTCACAAAAATAAACCAAAATAATGAGAATTGAATATAGTATTCCTTAGGTTATCATCTATAATGTCCCCTTTCTGAAATAGGAATTTATAATAAATAATAATAAAATTATAATATAAAAATAAATATAGAGATAATAATATAATATAATTTAACGTTAATTAAGTGAATGAAAGGTCAAGATATACATAATAAAGAGTTTTAACTCCCTCAAAATAAGATATTAAAGGCAGGAGAGTTCATTTGAAATGAAATATTGAGGAAAGGAGAAAGAAGGGATCATAGAATTTAAAGAAAAAAATGAATGGGAAGAAAATAACAAAAGGGATATTTCAAAGGGAAACTATGTTGAAGGGTTGTAACTCTCTCAAAGATAGATAATTATGAAGGGTTGGGTTTCTCTCAAAGGGAAAAAAATGATAAAGAGCTTTAATTATTTCCAAGGGTGGTAATTATGAAAGGTTGTGACTATTGCAAAGGGTCTAGCGTGATGAAGAAGGATGCCTCTCCCTCACATTAGAAAATATAAAGGGGAGAAGGGTTCATCTATGGAAGACATCAAAGGAAGGTCAATTCTAGCAATAACATTTTATAGTCCTAAAAATTTAGCACCCATTAATTTGGAAGCTCTAGGATGTATTGGGCCCCATTTTAGTGATCTCCTCGATTACAAATACATTTATGTTTGAATTTCCTGCTTATCTCTCTTTTTTTCCCTGAGCCTCTTACTACTTCTTGAACCCCACAAATTCTACCTCAAAATTTACCTTCTCAGGTATAGGTCAAACCTGGTTAGACCTATACAAGGTATAGGTCAAACCTGGTTAGACCTATACAAGGTATAGGTCAAACCCAGTTTGACCTATACAAGGTATAGGTCAAACCTGGTTCAACCTGTACTAGGTATATGTCAAACCACTTTTGACCTATACTAGGTATAGGTCAAACCACTTTTGACCTATACCTCAAAGCTTATTTTTTGGTGGGTTTCAATCCTGATGCAAATTATTTTCATTTTCCCTTATAGTAATGTCGTCCTTCATGAATTTGGACTCCAAAATCACTCTAAAAGGAGGTCTCTTCCCTTCATTTTTCAATCTCTTATATCTATGAAATCTATGCTATACATATGCATGGAATTCATCATCTACTCTCAATAAATCAAGTCCAAGGTTCATTCAAGATATTTTTTTATGATTTCTAGCAAGAAATCAAGGATTTGGCTCCAATATTTGAAGGCTATCTTCCATCCATCCATTCTAAATGCATTCTCCTATTGATTTGAGTTAATTTATCTCCCATGATGGATTAGTGGAGGAATTCCCAATTGTGAAAGAGGATCCATATCCATTATTCATTCATCTCCTTCTCCATTCAATCATATAAAGCATACATACATATGTGATCTATTATTTTACAAGTGTAGATCTATTGCATTGGTGAAGGTATCCTACATTATATCAACATTAAATCAAGAATGCGTACATCTTTGTTGATATAGTGGATTTGTATCCATCTACAAGGGTTTGAAAAGAAAGGTGAACATTCACATTTATCTTGTTTTACATGCTTTACTTGTTTCATTTCAATATTAATTCCTATATAGGGGCTTGACTAAAGAAAGCCCCTCCCCCCCAAAAATTTCCCCTTTTTCTTGTGTACGGGTGCAAATTCATAGAGTTTTGGATTCAAAATTGCAGATCTAGAAGTGCAGTCTCAGTCATAGCCCCAAAACCTTCATATTTAGCCCTCCAAGGTATAGTCTGAACCACCTTTGACCTATACTAGTAAAGGTCAAACCAGGTTCAACTTGTTCCTACAACACTGTGATTTTCACAATAGAGAGTTCCATCCTGTAGGTTTCTAGAACTTGGTCTATTTCCAGTTTCAATGCAGTTTTCCAGGGTTTCTATAGATCTAAAGTTGCATCTCTACTATCCCTTGAGGTGAGTTATTCATCATCCTTATTCATTTTTAGCACTTACTTTGATACACTAGATATGCTATCTTTTCATTTATCATTGCATGAGTATTTATATGATATCATCTCTACATAAATGGAAAGAGTCCTAAAATCACACCTCCTTTCAAGAATAGATCAAGAATTAGCATCCCTTCATCTGCTTGGTTTGTTCTAATTAGAAATAGCCTCAAGGGAGTTACATTTTTGGACTCCTTTCTAATGAACATGCATGACTTGGTGGTCTACCATTGATAACCATTTCACTATATACATTTTGGTGAACTCGAATCATAACATTTTCATTTTAATTTTGGTGTTAGATCTTCTTTCTATCTTGGTCTACTTTATATACATCATGGATTATCCCTTGCATGAATTTTAATTGGATAGATTGATTTTCCTACCAATATTTAGATCTACTTTGTATCCCCTTTATTTTGATTACATGGTATACATTTAGATATAGGTTCATTTGGTGTTAAATATTCTTTCATCTCTAGATCTACTTGATGACATGTAACTGATTGAATGCTTGAAGATGTTAAGTTGATAACCAAAATGTAGAAGGATAATACAAGACATTAAATCAGTTAATGGATTGTATTTTCATTCATGTCCACTTGATATAATCTAATTGGTTATAATCAAAGTGTCAAAGACTTCAGAGGATCATAGAGATAAAGATTATGCTTTTTGTAATGCATAAAAGACAAGAATTCACATTGTGACTAAAAACACCAACAGTCAGTGGAACCTGACAGATTAAGATCACTGACAGCCAAGTCAGAGTGATGCCTGAGCAAGAAAACTGATGAGCATTACCGACGATAAGAATCACAAGAAAACCTGATGGCCAGAAACATAGTGTAAACTAATGGAGAAGCCTGAGGAGAACTAGAGTGTTGACCGACGCTATCAGAGAGTTAAACTGAAATTAACTTGAGTTCAAAAATGACAAAATATCTAGATGGAAAAGCTAAATATAGAGATAAATGGTAGATATCATTGTTTTCATTGACAAGATAAGCCAGAGATAAGTGATTGATTTAAAGATGATTTGACTAGTTGGAAAAATGATCTCAGCAAGATAAAATAGGAGTTTTGCTTTAAATTTGATTGGCGAGAATCATGGATTATGCCAAGATCAAGAAGATCAAGAACCTAACAATGGTGATATCATGTCTATTTAAGAGACAACTCAATTCATTACGAATTGGTGTGGGGAGAAAAATAAAAGAGGATGCTAAAGAAAAACTGATGAAGAACAACTTCATATAATGCTGATCAACAAGCTGAGGAAAGAGCTAAAGAATTATGTAGACACTGAGAAACAAAGCACAATATCACTGAGAAGAATCAAAGTGGAGAAAAGGTATAAAAAAAGTTATATTGATCAGAATAGTTTGTGAGATTACAATAGATTTGAAAATTTGCAAGTATATTTGTATATGTGAACAGATCTTATTATTTCAGTTTAACCATTGATTCAGAAAGTCTCTTAACTAAGCAGGATTTAAAGATCCTTTCTATATTGAGATACATCTAATGGAGTGTCAAAAATTTTGTTCATGAAGGTAGCATGAGATTCCATATACCTATTGACAAGCCAAGTGAGTGTTTGATCAAGGATGGTAGAATAGAGATGCTGAATATCAAGTGACAGACTAAAATTTTAAATCCTCTAACAAGGTCACACCTAACATTGTGTTTGTAACCTTTAACAAGGTTGGCTCTTCACTAAGCTCACTTTAGAAGAGTGAAAATTTTGGGTTACCGATCCCAAGTGGTTTTTCCCTTAACAGGGTTTCCACGTTAAAAATCCATGTGTCAATGTGTTTATGAGTCATTACTTTAGTGTTTTTCATTACACT
>MU223937.1:1422845-1436496 GCA_018584345.1 Thuja plicata | reverse complement strand
TTTGAGGCCACTGATTCACCCCCCCCCCCTCTCAGTTATTACTAACAATTGGTATCAGAGCTTGTCTTCTTAGAAAGGGAGTTTAACAACTCAAGAAAAACATCACAAGATGAATAGATGAGATGTGCCCAAGTTGAATAAAGACAACTTTGCATCATGGAAAAGAAGAATATGACTGCACCTATCAGGTATTGGAAATGATATTGTTCAATGCTTAGATACAGAATATGTTCTACCTACAGGGGTAGAACAGGACCTCATACTCTTGAGTAATAAAGATTCAAGCATGAGCATAACTGCATGATGATATAACTTGCATCATCACTCTCCGATGCTGAGTTTGAAGATGTCAAAACCTGCACCTCTACAAAAAAATGTGGGATAAGTTGAAGCTTGTATATGGAGGAGATGCCAATGAACTTAGAGCAAAGGGAGAAATCCTAAGAGGGAGGTTTGATGAACTAAGGATGAAAGAAGGAGAATACATTACTCAATAGAGAAGTAGAATAAAAGAGGTATTCAATGCTATCCAAGGATTTGGAGGTACACTTGAAGAGGAGATAGTGGTAATAAAAATCTTAAGAACCTTATTGCCTGTTTATGCTATTAGAGTTTCTGCTATTCAAGAAATGAGAGCAGTTGCAAACAATATAGTTACTCTAGATAGTCTGATTGGTAGACTAATTTCATTTGAGATGAATAACTTTGACAATAGTGTTTTACCATCCATAGAATCTTAATTCAAATATTCTTTAAAGATAAGTAGCTCAAGTCATAGACATGCTGTTAGAAATGATGGTGATAGTGATAATGAGGATCAAGGACTTGATGAAATTGAAACACTTATGGCTAGAAGATTGCAGAGAGGCAAAGGCAGATACAAAGGTAAGTTACCACTTGTATTTTTCAATTCTAAAGAGGTTAGACACTTTTCTGCAAGATGTCCAAACCAACGAAAAGGTGATAGAGGAAATGAAAGACCTTATAAGAATAAGTTTGACAAAGGTGAAAATAGATAATATCGGAGAAACTGACAATCTGACAAGAGAGATACTTGAGACTACAAGGACAAAGGGAATAAAGCTTGTTACCTAGCTAAGAGCAGAGCTAATGAAACTGACACCGAATTAGAAGAAGACATCGAGATGATATTTGTAGCCATGAAGGATGATTCAGATGAAGATGAAGAAAGGTATGTAGAAAATGCACTCATATCTAAAGTCAATAAAAATGATGTCTGGATAATAGATAGTGTCTGCACTCACCATATGATTGGTGATAAACAAAAGTTTGAGACTTTTTAATACTATAATGGTGATTTAGTGAGAATGGGTAATGATACACCTTGTCCAGTTGAAGGTAAAGGAACCATAATGTTGAATAACTTGATAAAATGTGAAAATTCTTACTAGGTTAAAGGATTGAATTACAATTTGTTAAGTGTTTCTCAGTTGAATAATTCAGGTCATAGAGTAGCATTTGAAAATAAGAAGGCAAATATCTTCAATGAATCAACAAGGTTGATTGGTACCGGTGAGAAGACAAAATGTAATCATTTCTATCTTGATGACACTAACACCACTTGTTTGATGGCTAGAAATGAAGACTTATGGTTGTGGCACAAAATATTGTGTCATGTGAACTTTGACAACATGATAAAGATAAGAAACAAAAGGAATGTCAGAGGCTTACCGACAATGACTAAGCCAGATCATATCATGTGCAAAAATTGTCAAAACGGTAAGATGAAAAAGTCTAGTTTCAAAAGAAAAACCCATACATCTACTGCAATTCTAGAATTAGTCGATACAGATCTATGTGGACAAATGAGGACAAAGATATACTACGGAGATAGGTATTTTATTCTCTTTTTTGGTGATTTCTCTAGAATAATGACAGACATGTTTTTAAAAGATAAATCATAAGCATTTAATATGTTTAAATTGTACAAAGCAATGGTAGAAAAAAAAAGTGAAAATAAATTGAAATGCTTAAGGTCAGATAGAGGAGGGGAATTTACTTCAGAAGAATCCACTGACTATTGCAATGAGAATCAAATTAAAAGATAGGTTTCTACACCAAGGACACCATAGAAAAATGGAATTGTTGAGAGGAGAAATAGATCAATTGTTGACTGGGAAAGAACATTGATGATTGAGAAAAGCATCACTCAAACATTTTGGAGGGAAGCTGTCAGTACTGCTATCTACACACTAAACATAGTACAATTAAAGAAGGACACAAAGAAGAAACCCTATGAGCTTTGGTATGGTCATATACCCAATGTAATTTACTTCCAAATCTATTGGTAAATAGATTGTTCTTTTTCACTTTAACTCTAAAATATCCAAATATTAAAGAAATAATCAAATACAACATTTGGGAAATGTAACTGAATAACTAATTTCCCTCTAGATTTGAAGGTACAACTCCCTTAAGTGATTAATCTTCAATGAATTATGTTATTTCCTAATTTTAATGGGGGTTTTTTCTTAACTTGAGAATAGAGGAGGTAATCAAAACTAGGGCTAGATAGGAACCAACTTAGGTAAATAGATTCATCTTTCTATCTTGCTAATCTTAAGACTTTATCAATCATATAAGATCCTAAATTTGGTAATGCAATGGTGAATAATGAGGATAAAAATGAAAAACTGAAAGATTGATGATAACATAACAAAGATGAATCAATATTTCATAAGAACATTTCTCATAATTTATGAATAACACCCAAATTTCCCCTCAATTAACTTTATCAAATTATAATACAAAAATCTTGAACTATAAATCTAATTTAAAGAAACATTCAAATGAACAGAAAGATAATGCAATGTAACAGTTAAAACATGGCATTTAGACATCAATGAATTTGACTCAGTAAAAAAGAAATTCTTCACACCAAAATTTAGCTGACCCTTCTATTGATTTTCAATATAGCACATATAGATCATAGAGTTTGACCGTTACAAAAAAGGGGTAACCAAAACGGTTCAACTTCCCTAACCAGAAATGATAAACAAATGTTTATCTATAACAAGATCTATCAAAATTTAGTATAAGAGGTGATATATTTATGCTTCCTGATCTTTCAACTCTTCCATGGATTTATAGATGCACCCACTCAACTATTGGAGTTGCAATACCTTATCCAGGTGAGAGGAAGATCGTTCTACCAGTTTAACTACATAATCGAAGAAAGATTTATGCATGTTAGTCTCTCCGATCATTTATTTTGCTTGACCACTTATTTGTGACTCTGTGTGAAGACCTTGGAGGATTTTGAAATCTCTTTTCTATTCTTCTTTGATTTTGATGTCTGTCTGTTGCAACCCTCCATCAGCTTGGATGATCATCTCAGTTTTAAATTCTAGACTTTGAAGCCATCCAATTAAAGGCTCATCTCCTTTTTGTAAGATCTTGGGCTTTATTGCCTCTTTAGTCCTTATTTTTACTACCACATGCAACATTACTATGCACTCTTGACACTTCACTCTTTCCGACGTGAGAGTCTGCAAATTCTTATCAATATTGTTTCTTTCCTTTTCCAACGTTACGAGAGTATCACCCAGCTACTCAATAACTACAAACCCTTCAGATTTGAGTCTCTTGATCCATATTTTACCAATTTTCCCAAAGTGTATGTTTTCTTGCAACTTGGCGATGATGTCTTGATTCTCCACAGTAATGGGGTTGAAAGCGGTTTGGGCACTAGGAATGCTTGCAACTAGAGTAACTAACTGCTGGATAAAGTTAGTTAGTTCATTGACTTCTACATTAAGTTGTACTTTAGTAGTTTTAAGCTCCTCAAGATCTTCTTCAATTACTATATTAGTGTATTTTCACCAATCGACCTTGGTATCATGACAAGCTAACCCCATGTCAAATAACTATAGCTTAAAATCAAAAGTAGTTAAATCTTCAAACCTGCCTTCCTTTGTGGGCTTTGCTACCTCCATGGTGAAGTGCCCTATTTCTACATCTTGACCTAATGTAGAAAAAATCTTTGATTTATTCACCTTGCTCAGAGTGGTACTAGATTGTAAGGCCCATGAAAGAGTATCATTGCTGGGAGCTCCTTCTTCTATCCTCTTTCTTTTTTGCTCTAGAGTGTTCTCTATCCAAGACTCCGTACTAGTAACTTTGGTGGCAGAGACCAATTCTTCTATAAACAACTCCCTGATGACTGGAGGAGTAGATTTTGGTTTGGAAGCAAATGGATTTACTAAGGTAGGAGAAGAGGAAACTAATTTAGTGACTTGAGCAACTTCTTGATGCTTTCCAACCTCTTCATTTGATTTTGTGGCTGCAGTACTGAAACTTTCTTCACCCGTATCTACTATAATGGGGGGACCCTCACCTTGGAGTGTCTTAGATCAATGTATCACCATGTGTATCCAAAGTGCTAGCTTTGACTGGTTAATTTTATTCTTCACCTTTAATGGGTTCGACTATAGGATTAACCAGATCTGTGGACACTGCTTCTTCTATCGAACCAATAACAGGAGGTGAGCCATCTTCGCATGTCTTTTCTAGAAGAACTTCCTTCTCAGGAGGTTCATCACCTTCGCCTGCTGGTTGAGCTGGCTCTCTAGATATGGTTGGGATATTCACTGAGGATGATGCAGGAGTGTTCCTGGTCACTTTTTTAGGAGTTTGTTGAGAAGGAGGCTTCCTTTCCAACCTCTTCCTTTTGTCCGTCATCCATTGGATCCATTTCTCTATTCTTTTTGTAGATTCCACCCATCAAGGTTTGCAAGTCATCAATGGTTTGACCTAGCATGGTTTCAGAGCTTATAGAGAGGGGCTTAATATTTTCTAGGTATGTATCATCATACATATGTTGGCCATCATCTTCTACGCCTTCAACTACAATCTTAACTTTTAACCTTTTGATTTGTTAAATAGTTAACCTTGCATAGAATCTATGTCTGCTTTCTAGATCATCCTTGCAGTTGGCCCAATAGTCTTCTATGTCATCGGTATGATGAATGGTGTGACCCATTTTCAAGTCATCTTTGGTGTAGTTCATAGGATCATACCGGTGCCTTAGGACATCATATGTTTCCAATTAAAACTTCTTCGAGAATGCTTTCAAAACATTCTTTGCATCAAACTGAGATGCATAGTTGTAGGTTCCAATAGTCATGGGGAAGTCATAGCCTTTCTTGCTGGTGCTTGCATAGATCAAGTTCACTTGGAATGCTTTCCTTATCACTTCAATCAGCATAATCATGTCATCAAGATACCTGGGCAGCTTCAAGGGAAAATCATCAAATCTTGCAAGACGGATATATGAGAAATTTGAAAATTGGATAAAATAACCCCCAAATTGGCTGATGAATGCCATGGCTCCTAGATAAAATTTCCTTTCTAGGAAACTTTGCAACTCCCTGCATAGTCTCATTGTGAATGCATCACTAACCTTGATATATTTAGTATAACTATTATGTAATTGCAAGTAGGGAAAGAATTCATAACTTTTAACATATTCCAGGAATTCTTCTAGCCTAGGAAGCCACAGCCATATTTGAATTGTAGCTAAGATGTATAACAAAACTGAAGACATATAGAATTCATTCTGATACTTAGCTCTATTTAGGGTGTCTAAAAGATTTTTTCTTACCATGTGAGCCCAATCAATGAAATTATGTTGGGAGAAAATCACCTGGACTAGGAAGAAATGGTGCTCAACAAAATTAAGTGTGTCACTCCTGTGGAGAAATACTAGGATGTCTACAATTTTTGGTTTCACATTTGTGCCATATAATGTTTTAGGAAACTTGCCTTTGGTGCTCTTCGGCCCTTGGAACCATGTTTTCAATATTTCCTTCCTCCATACCATCTTCTTTCCTCCATGCTCAGTGACCACCCGGATGTAGGTCATCTCTGAGTATTCAGCTTTCTCTAGAATATGAAGGGAGTTCTGAATGGAGTCTCTATCGATAAAGAGTAGCACTGTATCATTTGGAAAAACAATCTTCTTAGTATCATGATTGTAATGAGCTATGAATTCACAAATGAGATCTGGAGCCTGAATTTGAACAGGGAAGCTGACAACTTTAACTAATCTACTCTCCTTCAACTTCTCAGTAATAGGATGCATCCTTTCTACCTTCAATCTATTCTAGAAGCTCTACATGTTGAACAACTTCAGAGAAGTATCCATGATTTTGTTCCATTCAAATACAATACCGTTCAACCCATCAAATCCCATGAATCTGGTGGTCATTGATGATTTGATTTGAAAGCCAGGAATTTATCTCAGCAATATGAAAACATGAAGAAACTATCACCAGGGGTTTTAATTCAGTCAATTTGATAAAAGGATGGTAATTCTTGTTTACAATACTTCATTGATTTTATAACTTCTAACTTTTTATTGTTAATGATCGACTTCTCATGCCACATGAGTGAAAAGACTTAAGAATATATGAAAAATTCTATTATTAAGCAAAATGGCTTTATTTGAATTAATTACCTTACCTCTACTGGCCATTAAGAAACATTTTTTCACTTTGGATAAATATTAACGGTAACTTTCTGGGGGCAGTGGATAATTACTTTTCTGCTTCTCTTTTGGCAGAGAAATGCCTTTGGAGCACTCCATACTCATACATCTGCCAAGGAGGAGTTTTAGCCTATTACAATGCTAAAGTGATATGTGGCAGTCTTCTCTACTTTATCAATTCCTTAAGTCACCTCAAAGGTTGATTTTTCTTCAGAAATCACGCTTATAAAAATTTGGCAGAAAATACATCCTGCGGGTCAAAACCCGCCGATTGGAGTAGTGAAGAAGCTATTTTTTTCTTTTCCATCGATGTGCTTTTATCTTAGATTCTTCATAATTTGATCATTCCTTTGGCCTGTAGGGATTCATTTTGAGTGAAATAGTCTTTCTAGCCTCCAATTATCTATTTCCAACTTCCACTAACCACTGATACTTTTAGAATTGTCATCTATGGAAAATGCACTCTGCACGTGGATATCTACCAAGGAGAAGCTCAAAACCAATTTTTCACCAATGTAACAAAATGAAGTATCAAAGATAAAGATTTCATAATCACATAAAATCAATGTTATAAACCTCTGAACCATGACCTTTATCATATTTGGGTGCTTAACCTACCCAATATGACATGATCTTAGATAAAACCCCCTCATCTTACAAAGGAGAAGTCAATTTGGGAAAATCTGATGAAGATCTCCTAGCCTAAAGGAAAAACTAGAATTAGAATCAAGACATACGCAATGAATTTAAGACCATCACTATACACAAAACATCCATTTTTCTCTCAAGATATGCAGAACAAAAATGGGGCAACAACTGGCTCTTTCTGGGGACATGGACATTCACATGTCCAAGCGAGGAACTCAAGTCTCTAGTTTCACAAAGCTCAATAAAAAGGTGGATCAAAATAAAACTGAGGCAAAACATGGAAAGGAAACAAGGAAAGGAAACCTAACTAAGGAAAACAAAAATAGGAACTAAACGTAATTATTGTAAAATACAAGGGTTACCTATTTTAGATTCAGATCTGGTACAACTTCAAGTCCTGACCATTGTATGTTAGGGGTAGTGCCTAGCCATTTGGATAAGTCAACTTAAAATAATTCTTCTCAAATGCCTGATGAATCTTGAAGGGCCCTTTCCACAGTGTCTCAAATTTTCCATGCATACCTTTAGGTGCCCTGTGTTTGTCCCATAGCAACACCATATCTCCTTCCATAAATTTCTGAGGTCTACTTTTTTTATCAAACAAATTCTTCACATGCATTTGATGTTGTGTGATGTGATCTACCATTTTCTCCATTTCCTCTTCAAACTTGTTTAATTATAGGATTCTCTCTTCTAAACTATCTTCATATATACCATCTTCTACTGCTGCCCTCAATTTTCAAGTCACTAATTCCAATGGCAATGGAAGGCTGACTTCAATTCCATAGATAAGTTCAAAGGGGGAAACACCAATAGCTCTTTTGGGGGTCACCCTATCTACCCAGAGTGCTTCATAGATTTTCTTATGCTAGGTTCTATGATTATCTGCTACGAGATTCTTCATAATGTTTACCAAGTTCTTGTTGCTAGATTCAGCCTAACCATTTCCTTATGGGAAATATTTGGATGAGTGACTGATCATAATTCCATACTTAAAACAAAATTCTGTAATTTCTCAAGAAGAAAAATATGTGGTATTATCCATTACTAACTTGATAGGTACACCAAACCTTACCAGGATGTTTTCCTTAATAAACTCACATACTACTTCAGAAGTAGTTGTCTTAGTCTCTTTTGCCTCCACCCATTTCATGAAGTAGTGTGTTGCAGTGTTGTGTGATGTGATCTACCATTTTCTCCATTTCCTCTTGAAACTTGTTTAATTATAGGATCTCTTTTTGGAACTATCTTCATATATACCATCTTCTACTGTTGCCTTCAATTTTCAAGTCACTAATTCCAACGGCAATGGAAGATTGACTTCAATTCCATAGATAAGTTCAAAGGGGGAAATACCAATAGCTCTATTGGGGGTAAACCTATTTCCCCAAAGTGCTTCATAGATTTTCTTATGCTAGGTTCTATGATTATCTGCTACGAGATTCTTCATAATGTTTACCAAGTTCTTATTGCTGGATTTAGCCTGACCATTTCCTTATGGGAAATATTTGGATGAGTGACTAATCATAATGCCATACTTAAAAAAAAATTCTACAATTTTCCAAGAAGAAAAATATGTGGTATTATCCATTACTAACTTGAGAGGTACACCAAACCTTACCAGGATGTTTTCTTTAATAAACTCACATACTACTTCAGAAGTAGTTGTCTTAGTCTCTTTTGCCTCCACCCATTTCGTGAAGTAGTCTATTGCAGTGATTATATAGGTATGGCCTACACTAGATGTGGGATTTATAGGGCCAATAAAACAAAGACCCCACTACTGAAAGAGACCTTCAATTATCACTGGTCTAAGGGGAAGATATTCTAGTTGTGGCTTTCCAATAAACATTTTGCACTTCTCACATCTTTCTACCCAATGATATGCATCCTTAAAAATTCCCAGCCAATAATAGCACTGTCTCAATATCTTGAATGTCATAATTGATGAAGAAAGGTGTGCTCCACAAGCTTCATCATGGAACACCTTCAACAGTTTCTCTTGTTTTTGTTTTTCTACACATCGGAGGAAAGTCTCATCTATCGACCTCTTATACAACCTATCCTCCCAAATAACATATTTACAGGCTTTCAATTTTAAATCTCTTCTTTTTTTTAGAGTCAATCCTTCAGGGCACTCACCATACACCATAAAACATACAATATTTTTGAACCAGGGGTCTTGCATACTCACTGCCAAAACCAACTGTGTCACTTCAAGGTCTTTGTCCACTTGATTTTTTGCCATTTCTTTGCACAGTGCATTTCCCCTCACCAACTTGGTGGGTTTAATTTCTATGTCATATTTCTGTGTCTTATCCACCCATGCTTCTCTGTTATTACATCCCACATCTTGTTGAGTTTATACACTTTTTACTGCAATATCAGACACATATACAAGGGAGTGAGAGTGTAAAATATAGAATCTAAAATTCTCTAAAGCCTTTACTACTGTGAAAGCATGTTTCTCAGTCAGAGAGTATTTCAACTCATGATTTTTCAGAGGTGTGATCATAAAGGAAATAGGATCTTGAACCCCTTCCTCATTTTCCTACATGAGAATAGTTGACAAAGTATGCTCAAAGGAGTAACAATAAATTATGAAATCTACCTTGTAAATTGGGTGACACAAAATTGGGGCATTGGATATGGCATTCTTAATATTTTTGAAGGTTTGTTTGCCAGGGTCATTCCACTTAAAATTCACATTCCCTTTCATCATATCCAATATACCTTTAGTAATTTCTAAAAAATATGGGACAAACTTTATGAGAAAATTTACTTGACCAAAAAATGATTTTACTCCTGTCTTATTTACATGTAAGCTCAGTTTCTAGATTTCTCTACTCTTTATGGATTGATTCTCATACCTTCTTGAGAAACAATGTGTCCCAGTAACTTCCCTTTAGTCACATAGAAGACTAACTTCTTGGGATTCAAAGAGATCCCATCCTCTCTACACCTTTGCAACACTCTCCTCAAATCCTTTATGTAATCTACTATTTTTCTAGAAAACATCGTAAGATAATCCAGATACATACCAATTATTTTATTTTTCATATCACTAAAGGAAAGATCCACACCTCTCTGAAATGTAGCCCCGGTGTTAATTAACCCAAATGGAATTCTATGATAAGGGAAAGTGCCCCATGGAGTAGTGAAGGCTTTTTTGTCTTGTTCTTCTTTTTCCACCTCTATCTGATTGTACCTTGAGAAGTAATCCAACATGGACATCATCTCAGCTCCAGCCATGGACTACAATATGTGGTCCATTTTGGGAAGAGTGTAATTATCTTTCAAGGAAGACTGATTAAGGCTTCTAAAGTCCACACAGATTCTTATTTCACCATTTTTATTTCTCACAGGAATTATATTTTCTACCCAGGTAGAATGATGGATAGGGTATATGATCTTAGCCTTAAGCATTTTATAAACTTCCTTGAATATTGCATCAGCAACCTTGAGGTTATAATTCCTTTTTTTTTGCCTAAATGGAATAGTGTCAGGCTTTAGGGGAATTTGATGTTTGAATTTTCCATCCATGAAGCATTTTAAATCTTCTTAACTCTACACGAAGACATCCTGGTATTCTAGGAAGAGTTTTATGGTCTCTTCCCTTTCTTCCTCAGTACACCATTTCCTAATGTTGATCATCTTAGGGTCTTTCTCACTTCCAATGTTTATTCCTTCATATTCACTATTGGTAGGACCTCTCTCGATCCTCTTCTTTTTAACAAAGGTCTCATGGCTATTGAAATTTTTTTCAAGTGTGACTAAATGAGGAGGGATAATATTACCGTAAAAATGGATGATACCTGACTTACCTTTCCTTTGTTCATCACAACAATCTCATTTATGACTACTAGGAGCATCCTTATGAAAGTCACCACTACTCTCTAAAAAAAGAAGGAGATTCTAGTCATCTTTAAACACTTGCAAATCTTGTACATTGTTAGGTACAGACGGTCTATACACCACCTCTATTTGATATTCTTATCTTTGAAATCTAGGTGAAGGAGGAGAAATGAGGCTGATACTGCTAAGGAGTCTACCTTAGAATTCAACTCTCTTGTCATAGATTCAATAAAGAATGCATCTAAGGATTCAATTTCATCCCATACCCAGTTCTTGTAGTTTATTAATCTATGATTCTTCATAGAGTATTGATTTTTGAATTGGCACATAATTAACTCAGTATCACCTCAAGCTCTTAGGATTTTCATGTTAGAATACTTTAGAGATAACTAAGAGGGGGGGTTGAATCAATTATTTGGAACTTTAAATCTTTATCTTATACTTATTAATCTAGATTGATACAAAGTAAATGCACATACAGATAACACTTTACACAACACATCAATTTGGTTATGGGGAAACCAAATGGTAAAAACCCCGGTGGGAATTAGTACTCACAAAGAACTATACTATTTATAGTGATCCCTGTTAAAAGATCTTCCAAGCATGTTAGGAGTTGTACATTACAATGCAGTAGTATAGTGACCTGGTTAAGGGTCGGACCCTATTAGGAGTCTTTTACAATAACCTTGTTAGGGGTGGAGGACTCACTATCCAAGGACTCACTGTCCAAGTGGTGAAGGCTACAACCTTCTGGTTATTTGATACACACTGTATCAACAAGATGAACTACTATTTGTGACACTACTTGTCTAATCAATTCCTTTTATGCACCGATGCTTTAACCTCTTGTAAAGAACTATAACAATCTTATCTATATTATAAAAGCTTCAACTTCAATATCTATATTATCAACATATGATAAATATAGCTCTGTTGCTTTAACACTCTACTATGCTTTTCTAATCTCTGGCTTTCGCATTTCTTCTTATTACAAATGAGCTTCTATAAGTACATACACCAAGAATTAGATCATGGGACCTGTAGGACAACTCTTCTTAACATCCTTGTTGGCTCTACTAAGCACGCAGGCATAATTACAACCGCACAAGTACTAACTGAATAGACGCGTGGCTTCACTAAGTCGGCTTCACCAAATTAACCATAACATTGCAATCTTCTTGAAATATGTTTGGCGCATTTAGATTAATATCAAATACTCATAACTGATCATGAATATGCACATGCATATCCTAAAGATATGCGCAACTTGATCAACACATTACATACATTGGCCTTAAACCGTTATTCCTCCAGAACTGTAACCATCAATAACAGAATTACATATCTTAACTAAAACTTCATATCTGGGTTTGCATGTATGAAAATAGCATAGTAAACATGTCAACAACATGTATCTATCCATGCTTGTCTTCATGTCATCATATGGATAATTACATACAGAAGTATTGATGTGTATTATATCTTGTCATCAATGACAAACATACAATCAATCAACTGTTCAGAATCAAATCTCCAACAATCTCCCCCTTTGGCATTGATGGAAACATATGATAAAAACAACTTCTGTTCATGGTGTCTTCTTTCTTTTACAATCTTCTCAATATCCTCATCAAAGATTCATCTACACTGTTGTAGTTACTTAAACTGTGTATACTCCCCTAGAGTATAAGATCCTTTTATATGTTCCTTTTTTTTAGTACATACTCCCCCATTGACATCAATGGAAAAGGGTTCCATAAACCATTCTGCACAGGTACTACTCCAGAAGTAGAGTATTCAACCATTCATCAGTCACACAGGACTAATGTACTTTCTAGTTTTTTCTAATCAGACTTAGGAGAGGGAATGTACTTTCTATTTTTGCTAAAGGCTTCGTGAAAATGTCTGCTAAGTGATCTTTTGTGCTTACATAGTCCAATGTCACTTCCTTGTCTGCAATTTTTTCTCTCAGAAAATGATACTTGATCTCTATGTGTTTTTTCTTTGCGTGCATCACAGGGTTCTTAGACATGTTAATAGTACTAGTGTTGTCATAGTGAATGACAATAGGATAGTCAACCTAAATACCAAAGTCTTTAACCATCTTCTTTTTCCAAACAATTGTTGTACAATTCAGAGCTGCTGCAACATATTCTTCTTCTGTCGTTGACTGAGAAATACAATTTTGCTTCTTGCTTGTCCAAGATACCAACCTTTCTCCAAGAAATACTTCTCCTCCTGAAGTTCTCTTCCTGTCATCAATACAACCTACCCAA
Organism: Thuja plicata; assembly: GCA_018584345.1. NCBI lineage: Eukaryota > Viridiplantae > Streptophyta > Pinopsida > Cupressales > Cupressaceae > Thuja > Thuja plicata. The sequence goes on along the minus strand of MU223937.1, from coordinate 1,423,206 downwards.
TCTGCATCTGTATACACATGAAGTTGTGTATTTTCTGATTTAGGATAGCATAAAGCATAGTCTATAGTTCCCTTGAGATATCTGAATATCCTCTTGATTTCCATTAAGTAATTATGCTTGGGTTCAGCTGCAAATCTTCCAACAATGCCATCTGCATTATATATGTCAGGTCTTGATTGAGTTAGATAAATAATCCTTCCAATCATGGATTTATACAATGTTTTATCAACTACCATGGAGTCATCATCTTTTGAAAGTTTACTTCCTGTGATCATAGGAGTGCATACTGGCTTGCAATCCTCCATCTTGAAGGTTTTCAATATTTCCTTTACATATTTTGACTGATTAATGAATATTCCTT
>MU223937.1:1408952-1419623 GCA_018584345.1 Thuja plicata | reverse complement strand
TAACTGAGAGGGGGGGGGGGGGGTGAATCAGTTATCTACAACTTTAAATCTTTATCTTATACTTATTAATCCATATTGATACAAAGTAAATGAACATATAGATAACACTTTACACAACACATCAATTTGGTTACGGGGAAACCAAATGGTAAAAGACTCGGTGGGAATTAGTACCCACAAAGAACTATACTGTTTATAGTGATCCATGTTAAAAGATCTTCCAACCCTGTTAGGAGTTGTACATTACAATGCAGTAGTATAGTGACCTGGTTAAGGGTTGGACCTGCTAGGAGTCTTTTACAATAACCCTGTTAGGGGTGGAGGACTCACTATCTAAGGACTCACTATCCAAGTGGTGAAGGCTACAACCTTCTAGTTATTTGATACACAATGTATCAACAAGATGAACTGTTGTTTGTGACACTGCTTGTCTGATCAGTTCCTTTTATGCGCCAATGCTTTAAACTCTTGTAAAGCACTATAACAATATTATCTATATTTTGAAAGCTTCAACTTTAATATCTATATTATCAAAATATGATAAATATAGCTCTGTTGCTTTAACACTCTGCTCTGCCTTTCTAATCTCTGGCTTTTGCAACTCTTCTTATTACAAATGACCTTCTATAAGTACATACACCAAGTATGGGATTATGGGACCTGTACGAAAAATCTTCTTAACATCCTTGTCAGCTCTACTAAGTGTGCAAGCATAATTACAACCGCGCAAGTACTAACTGAATAGACGTGTCGCTTCACTAAGTCAGCTTCACCAAATTAACCATAACATTGAAATCTTCTTGAAATATGTTTGGCGCATTTAGATTAATATCAAAAACTCATAACTGATCATGAATATACACATGCATATCCTGAAGATAGGTGCAACTTGATCGACACGTTACATATGTCGGCCTTAAACCGTTATTCCTCCAGAACTGTAACCGTCAATAACAAAATTACATATCTTAATTGAAACTTCATATCTAGGTCTGCATGTATGAACATAGCATATTAAACATGTCAAAAACATGTATCTATCCATGTTGGTCTTCATGTCATCATATGGATAAGTACATACAAAAGTACTGCTATGTATTATATATTGTCATCAATGACAAACATACAATCAATCAACTTTTTAGAATCAAATCTCCAACATTTCACACCTTTCTCTTTTGCAGCAATAATTCCTCAAAGTAGGGCCTTATACTCAACTATGTTATTGGTGTTCCCAAACTCCAATTTGTAAGCTATGGGCTCACATTCTCCATCTGGCGATATTAGAACTATGCCAACACCAGATCCTGATGAGGCATAGCTACCATCAAACTCAAGAGTCCAAATCTGTGGTGATGTTTCTTTAGCGGAAGACTAATTTTTCTACTCTCTAGGTTTGACTTCCTTATCATTATTATCTTTAAATAGCATGTAGTTGCAAAATTCTAATTCTTGGTACAAAATTTTGGGTTTGGGGTCATAGGATTTTAGCACTGTGAACTTTGCTTTCTCTTCAAGAACCAATTTTATCTTTTTGTTACCTACTGGGATCAAAGTTTGAGACCAATCCAGCTTTATTTCTCCTCCTTGATCCCTGCAAAAACTCCTTCTTAACAAAAAACCATAAATAGCAGGTATATCAACAACCAATATAGTTAACAACATTTTCTTCTCAGGGTGTGCTGCTAAAGCCACTTGGGCATCTTTGCTTTTCCCAATCAAAGGGACCTCTTTAGCAACCATGGAGTAACATCTACCATAGGCTTTAGTGATAGTGATACCTAAATCCTTAGCTACAGTTGATGGCATCACATTGTCTGAGGCACCAAAGTCTATTATACAATTACTTAACTTGCAACCATTAATAAACAATGACACATAGAAAGGGTCACACACTCACCCCAAGGAAGTAGCCAAAACAAATGAATCTCCCTGCTCACATAGACCTGCCAAAATAGACTCATCTTCTATTGAAGCTATGAAATTTTGGTTTAAATCATGGGTCCCTCCTTTACAAAAGTCCACTAATTTTTGCAACTCTACAGGATTAGACTGAAGATAGTCTATGGGAGAAATCTGAATTTTGGTATCTTTACAGAATTGAATAATGTCAAAAGAATTTTTTTCCTTACACGATTGCAAAAATTTTACTCCTTGGTTGGCATCTTTAGAGAAAGAAGTAGATTCCTCATTAAATTTTAGTGGAGGTATGGAAATAGGGACTTTATCTTTATAAATCCAGATTAATACTGCATAAGATGTTCCATCTATAGTAGAATAACATGCTGCATCTCATTCTGAATCTGATACATACTCAAATAATAAGTTTTCAGAGTTGCCATGTGAGCACAAATCTAGTTCAGCTCTAGATACTCAAGTATTCCATTCACCTATTTGATGCATCTTCTAGGCATGGGCCACATCAGGGAAAATTTCTCCATCATGGTCTATTTTTAGGTGAAAGGCACACATATTACCTCTTTTGGGAGGAGCTTCTATGACTATCCTTTATTGTGGAATAGTAAATTGTAATGTTTTTCCATTGGTATTTCTCATATCACTATTTCTTCCAAGATGATCTTGAAAATTTTGGTGGTAAGGATTATTAAATCTAGGAAGTTGTCTTTTGAAAGCAATGAACTCATTGGATAATTTTTAGATCATCACATATGATGTTGTGGTATTTCTAGTTTTGACCAGAGTTTGTATCTCTCATTTCCACTTCCCTTCCAAGATCATGTGATCTTCTAACTCTATAGCAGTCCTTTGAGCAAGATCCAAATTGGCTAGGCTTGTCCTTCTTAAATCATAGCTAATATTAGGTGGCATAGAACTTATGAAAAATGTTTTCAAATTACCTGTAGTAGGTTGATTAGCTGTTGGGATACATTTAACAAGCTTGTTAAATTTAGCAACAAAATCGCTCATGCTTATAGAAGGCTCTTTTTTTATAGAATTCAATTGTGTCAACACAACATGCTCATCCTCGACAGTTTTAAATCTTCTTTCAAAAGTCATTCTCATAGAAGCCCAATCCGTAATAGAAGAGATAGGCAAGTGATGAAACCAATCTACTGCACCCTCAACAAGGGTCTCAACAAATAATCTAACTGTGACATCCTCCTCTCGTACTGCTAATATATTAATGGCTGCAAAGAACACAACAATGTGTTCATCAGTAGATACTTTCCCATCTTCGAAGAATTTGGGAAAATTCTTCCTTGATCCTAAGGGAATTTGATTATATGCTACTAACTGTAGTGGACCGACTGTGGCAGCCCAAGGGATTGGTATCACTGCCTAAGGTAAATAAGGTGTTAGGTTTACAATAGGAGGAGCAACTACTCCATGCAAGGCTAACACTTGGTAGGTGGTAGACAAAAGAGATGATTGCTTGGGAGGTGAAGGAGGTCTACTTTTTCTCTTAGTATTTATCTTCTTTTGATGAGGTACTTCAAGTACAACAAAATCAGTCTCTACAACTCTCTCAAAGACTAAATCTATACCGCTTTCTTCCTTTACACTTCTAAGAAATCTTTTAGACTTCTGGATTTCCACTAATTTTTTAATCTAGCTTCACGCTCTACTTGGAATTGTGCCCTTCTTAAATTCCTCCTTTAAATGTCTCTTTCATGTGCTTCTTCTCTCACTTCTTCTTGTTCAAGCACTTGACTAGCATTTCTATAATGCTCAGTATTTCTACTGTGTCTCCAAGAAAAAGTATTCAGTGAGGAAATGATATCCTCTTGATCGTCCTCGAATCCAAGGTTCAACTAAAACATAGGAATCATGTTTTCAAGGGGAAGCACCATCTTTCCTCATGATATTACTTCTGTTCTAGTGAATATTTTTCACCCCAGTAGAGTTGCCAAAAATCTATTGGTAAACAGATTGTTCTTTTTCACTTTAACTCTAAAATACCCAAATATTAAAGAGACAATTGAATACAATAGTTGGGAAATGTATCTGAGTAATTAATTTCCCTCTAAATTAGAAGGTACAGATCCCTTAAGTGATTAATCTTCAATGAATTTTGTTCTTTCCTAATTTAATGGGGTTTGTTATTAACCTGCAAATAGAAGAGGTAATCCGAACTAGGCCTAGAAAGGAACCAGCTCAGGCAAATAGATTTAGCTTTCTATCTAGCCAATCTTAAGACTTTATCAATCATATAAGATCCTAAAATTGGTAATGCAGTGGTGAATAATGAGGATACAAATGCAAAACTGAAAGATTGATGATAACATAACAAAGATGAATCAATCTATTTCATAAGAACATTTCTCATAATTTATGAATAACACCCAAATTTTACCTCAATTAACTGTATCAAATCATAATACAAAACTTCAGTTTAATCTTGAACTGTAAATCCAATTTAAAGAAACATTCAAATTAATAGAAAGATAATACAATGGAACAATTAAAACATGGCATTCATACATGAATGAATTTAACTCAGAAAAAACAAAATTCTTCACACCAAAATTCAATCGACCCTTCTATTGATTTTCAAAATAGTACATATAGATCATAGAGTTTGACCATTACAAAAAGGGGTAACCAAAATGGTTCAACTTCCCTAACCAAAAATGATAAATAGATTTTTATCCATTACAAGCTCTATCAAAATATAGTATGAGAGGGAATATATTTATGCTTCCATTTTCTTCCCCTTATCTAATTTCACCCTATAGGCAGTGACAACTATGATGATTGGGATAAGCTCTTCATGTCTATTGATATGGACATTTGTATATCTGATAAGCCATGGGAAATGAACTTTGGCCAGAATCTTAACCACATCTACCCAATCTTTTAGATCTTCCATGGCTTTATAGATGCACCCACTCTACTGTTGGAGTTTCGGTACCTTATCCAGGTGAGAGGAAGATTGTTATGCCAGTTTATCTACATAATCGGAGAAAGATTTCTGCATGTTAGTCACTTCAATCATTTCTTTTCCTTGACCACTTGTCTGTGACTCTGTGTGAAGACCTTGGAGGATTTTAAAATCTATGTTCTATTCTTCTTTGATTTTGATGTCTGTCTACGACAACCCTCCTTCAGCTTGGATGATCATCTCAGTTTTAAATTCCAGACTTTGAAGCCATTCAATTAAACTCTCATCTCCTTTCTATAAGATCTTGGACTTTATTGTCTCTTTAGTCTTCATTTTGACTACCACATGCATCATTACTATGCACTCTTGACACTTTACTCTTGCTGATGTGAGAGTCTGCAAATTCTTATCAATATTGTTTCTTTCCTTTTTCCAACTTTTGGAGAGTATCACCTAGCTGCTTAATAACTACAAGCCCTTCATATTTGAGTCTCTTGATCCATCTTTTACCAATTTTCCCAAAGTGTCTCTCTTCTTGAAACTTGGCGATGATTGCCTGATTCTCTACATCATTGGGGTCAAAAGTGGTTTGGACACTTGGAATGCTTGCAACAGGAGTAACTAATTGTCTGATAAAGTTAGTTAGTTCATTGACTTCTGCTTTAAGTTGTACTTTAGCAGTCTTAAGCTCCTCAAGATCTTCTTCAATTACTATATTAGTGGATTTCCACCAATCCACCTTGGTATCATGATGAGCTAACCCCATATCAAATGAATGTAGCTCAAAATCAGAAGTAGTTAAATCTTAAAACTTGCCTTCCTTTGTGGGCTTTGCTACCTGCATGGTGAAGTACCCTATTTCTGGATCTCAGCTTAATGTAGAAAATATATTTTCTTTCTTCACCTTGCTCATAGTCATACTGGATTGTAAGGCCTATGAAAGATTATCCTTGCTGGGATCTCCTTCTTCTATCCTCTTTATTTTTCTCTCTAGAGTGTTCTCTATCCAAGACTCTGCACTAGTAACTTTGGTGGCAGAGACCAATTCTTCTATAAACAACTTCCTGATGACTGAAGGAGTAGATTTTGGTTTGGAAGCAAATGGATTTACTGAGGTAGGAGAAGAGGAAACTAATTTAGTGACTGTAGTGACTTCATATTTCTTTCAAACCTCTTCATCTAATTTTGTGGTTGCAGTACTAGAACTTTCCTCACACACATCTACTATAATGGGGGACCCTCGCCTTGGAGTGTCTTGGATTGAGGTATCACCTTATGTATCCAAAGTGTGATCTTTGACTGGTTTCTTTTATTCTGCACTTTCAATGGGTTTGACCATAAGCTTGACCAGATTTGTGGACACTACTTCTTCTGTCGAACCAATAACAGGAGGTGAGCCATCTCCGCATGTCTTTTCTAGTGGAATTTCCTTCTCAGAAGGTTCATTACCTCTGCCTGCTAGTTGAGATGGCTCTCTAGCTGTAGTTGGGATAGTCACTAAGGATGATGTAGGAGTGTTCTTGGTCACTTTTGTAGGAGTTTTTTGAGAAGGAGGTTTCCTTTCCGACCTCTTCATTCTGCCCGTTGTCCATTGGATCTATTTCTCTTTTCTTTTATAGATTCCACTCATCAAGGTATTCAAGTCATCAATGTCTTGACCTAGCATGTATTCAGAGCTTATAGGGAGGGGCTTAATCTTTTCCAAGTATGTATCATCATACATATGTTGGCCATCATCTTCTGTGCCTTCAACTACAATCTTAACTTTGAACCTTTTGATTTGTTTAATAGTTAACCTTGCACAAAATCTATCTCTCCTTTCTAGATCATCCTTGCAGTTGAACCAATAGTATTCTATGTCATCAGTGTGATGAATGGCACGACCCATTTTCAAGTAATCTCTAGCATAGTTCACATTATCATACTGGGGCCTCAAGACATCATATGTTTCCAATTGAAACTTATTCAAGAATGTTTTCAAAACATTCTTTGCATTAGACCGAGATGCACCATTGTAGGCTCCAATAGTCATGGGGAAGTCATAGCCTTTCTTCCTGGAACTTGCATACATTAGGTTCACTTGGAATACTTGCCTCATCACTTCAACCAGCACAATCATGTCAGTAGGTTACCTAGGTAGCTTCAAGGGGAAATCATCAAATCCTGCAAGATGAATATATGAGAAATTTGCAAATTGGATTAAAAAAACCCCAAATTGGCTGATGAATGCCATGGCTTCTAGAGAAAATATCATTTCTGGGAAACCTTGCAACTCCCTGCATAGTCTCATTGTTAATGCATCATTAACATTGATATACTCAGTATAACTGTTAAGTAATTGCAAGCAGGGAAAGAAGTCATAACTTTTAACATCATCTGGGAATTCTTCTAGCCTAGGAAGCCCCGGCCAAATTTGAATTGTAGCTAAGATGTATAACAAAACTGAAGACATATAGAACTCATTCTGATACTTAGCTTTGTTTAGGGAATCTAAAGTATTTTTCTCTTACCATGTGAGCCCAATAAATGAAATTATTCTGGGAGCAAATCACCTAGACTAGGAAGAAATGGTGCTCAAAAAACATAAATGCGTCACTCTCACCTCTGATCATGTGGAGCAATACCAAGATGTCTACAATTTTTGGCTTTAGGTCCGTACCATATAGTATTTTAGGAAACCTTCCTTTGGTGTTCCTCGACCCTTGGAACCATGTTTTCATTATTTCCTTCCTCCATACCGTCTTCTTTTCTCCATACTCTGTGATCGCCCAGCTGTAGGTCATCTCTGAGTATTCAGCTTGCTCTGGAATATGAAGGGATTTTTGAATGGAGTCTCTATCGATAGAGAGAAGCACTATATCATTTTGCAAACAAATCTTCTTAGTATCATGATTGTAATGAGCTATGCATTTACAAATGAGCTCTAGAGCCTGAATTGCAACAGGGAAGCCGACAACTTCAACTAATCTTCTCTCCTTCAACTTCTTAGTAATGAGATGCATCCTTTCCACCTTCAATCTATTTTGGAAGCTCTACATGTCGAAGAACTTTAGAGAAGTATCCATTATTTTGTTCCATTCAGATGCAATACTGTTCAACCTATCAAATCCTGTGAATCTAGTGGACATTGATGATTTGATTTGAAAACTAAGAATTTATCTCAGCAGTATGAAAATAGGAAGAAACTATTGCCAGGGATTTTAATTTAGGAAATTTTATAAACAGATGGTAATTCTTGTTTACAATACATCATTGATTTTATAACTTCCAACTTTTTACCGTTAATGGCCAACTTCCCACGCCACATGAGTGAAAATGCTTAAGTATTTATGAAAAAGTTCATTATGAAGCAAAATGGATTTATTTGAATTAATTACCTTACCTCTATGAGCCGTTAAGAAACATCTTTTCACTTTGGATAAATATTAACTTTAACTTTCTATGGGCAACAGATAATTAATTTTCTTCTTCTCTTTTGGTGGAGAAATGCCTTTGGAGCACTCCATACTCAGAAATCCTCCAAGGAGTATTTTTAGCCTATTACAATGCTAAAATGATATGTGACAGTCTTCTCTACTTTCTTTTTTCCTTAGGTCACCTCACAGCTTGATTTTTCTTCAAAAATATCACGTATAACAATTGGGAAAAAAAAGCATCATGCGAGTCAAAACCTGCCAGTTATAGTAGTGAAGAAGATATTTTCTTCTTTTCCGCTGATGTTCTTTTATGTTAGATTCTTCATCATTTGATCATTGTTCTAGACCGTAGGGATTCATTTTGAGTGCAATAGTCTTTCTAGCCTCCAATTATCTATTGCCAACTTCCACTGTCCACTGATACTTTTTAAATTATAATATATGAAAAATGCACTCTACACATGGTTATCCACCAAGGAGAAGCTCAGAACCAATTTTCTGCCGATGTGACAAAATGAAGTATCAAAGCTAAAGATTTCAAAATCACATAAAATCAATGTTAGAAACCTCTGAACCGTGACCTTTATCAGATTTGGGAGCTTAACCTACCCAATATGACATAATCTCAGATAAAAAACCCCCTCGGCTTACAAAAGAGAAGTCAATTTGCAAAAATCTGATAAAGGTATCCTAGCGTAAAGGAAAAAATAGACTTAGAATCAAGACTTACACAATGAATTTAAGACCATCATTATGCACAAAACATCCATTTTTCTCTAAAGATATGCAGAAAAAAAATGGGGCAACAAAATCTTTGGTAGTCAATGTTATATATTGAAGGATGATAGAAATGGAAAACTTGACTACAAAAGTGAAGAAGGTATCTTCCTAGGGTATTCAACCAAAATAAAGGCTTATAAATGTCTTAACAAGTCATCTAACAAAATAATTTAAAGTGCAAATGTGAAAATAGATGAATTTGCAGAAAAGAATGATAAGGCAAGAAAAAAGGAACCAGAGGACTATAACATGTTTGTTTATATAGAACCTAACACTCTACTTGAGAAAACTTATGTCACTCCCAAGCATCAGAACATTGCACCTAAGCATTAGGCTACAATTACAGATGATCAGGATAATACTCAAGATGATGTTCTGAACAATGTAGATGAAAATGAAGGTGAAGAAGATAATCAAAATGATGAACACAGAGCTGAACCAAAACTTTCCAAGTATGTCAGAAGAAATCATCCACAAAATCAAATCATAGGAGACAAGAAGGCTGGAGCAAGAAAAAGAAATAAGTCACTTAACACCAGATGTTTACTTTGTAATTTTGAGCCTAAATCTATTTACAATGCCCTTGAGAATGAAGAATGGGTTAGTGTTATGAATGAAGAGATAGAACAGATTGAGAAGAACAATACATGGACACTAGTACCGAGGCCACATGACAAGAATATCATCGATACCAAATGGATATTTAGAAACAAGCTGAATGAGAATGGATAAGTCACTCGAAACAAAGCAATATTAGTATGCAAGGGATATGCACAAGAAGAAGGTATTGATTATAGTGAAACCTTTGCACCCGTTGCTAGACTAGAAGGAGTTATAATTTTACTTGCTTATGCTACATTTAAAGGATTCAAGGTATACCAAATGGATGTCAAATCTGCATTCCTAAATGCAATACTAGAAGAAGAGGTCTACATTGAAAAACTAGAAGGGTTTGTTAATCCAGACAAGAAAAATAGAATCGGTAGCTCCATAATCAAACTAAATAGTGGTAAAAATACCCCTTATCAAACTTGAAGTTTTGATGACTATACCTAGATGTTCCACTTGCTTCTGATCCAACATGAAAAACACCCTGTGAGATCTACCTACATCTCATATAGTGGGTTCCGAGGTGGCCTAATTATAACTAGAAGCCAATGTTGATTTTTGAGGACAGTTTACTGCAATATGACCAAGTTGTCCACAAGAGTAACATCCTGTATTTGTAACAAAACTCTTCCTAGAGGCATGAGCACTTTACTGTTGAAAGCTACCTTGGCTACCATTCTGTTGTGTACTTTGTGTTGGTTGATAATTTGAATGATGCCTGATATGTTTCTAGTTGTGGGAGTTTCCTAACTGAGACCCACCATTTTTTTTGTTATAAGAGAATTTATTTTTCTATGGGTTTTGACTACCCTTAGATGAGGGTGTTGGAAATAATCAAGAATAACCAAGTTACTGAGAGGGGAGGGGTGAATCAGTTACTCTTAAAACTTTAAGTTATTTCTGCACTTGTATATATTTAACCATTCATTCATCTAATCTACTGCAAGCATGAAAATATAATCATTCATAACACATAAACACAAAGATTTGGTGACCCAGAAACCTTCCAAATAGAAAGTAAAA
>MU223937.1:1330979-1350145 GCA_018584345.1 Thuja plicata | reverse complement strand
ACAAATGACTGTTAGGTCAACCTTGTTAAAGGATTTTAACTGATACAATGGTTAGAAAGTAATCAACAATTGTGATCTGATACATACAACTTACTTTGCAAATTCAGATCCAATTACAACTCTGATGCTAACTTACTAAGTGGCCTGCATTGTCATTTCAATCTTCTGATCTGCCTGGAAATCTGTCAAGCAATGACACATGCAACTTTCTGCTTCTATGTTCAGCATTTCTACTAGGTCATGCCAATTAGTAAATCAACTATGCAATCCTCTTGCATACATGTACATCAATTCGTACATCCACACTTCAATGAATAACCCCTTGAGGTTATCATATACCTCTCTGTCTAGGTCAGATAAATCTTTGTCGCTTAATCAAGATCGTAGATCTTAGGTTAGATCAGATCCAACAGATCATTCCATCATTACATTACATTTACTTCTCCAAAGTAGTCTCTAATTAAATCTCGAATCCATGCATTAATTATGGTTATCCATATATGAAATGATGTGGATCAATCTTTAATTAACTTTACATATCCCAATAAAATTAACTAAGTCGGCCAGAGATCTCAAATCTCATCATTAATCCAAATACTATAAGTCAGCCAACATCACTATTTCCACTTGGCAATTTCACTGGTGCTCGGCACTGAACAACTTGCTCGTCACAAACAACTTTGCTCAGCATCAAACCAAACTTGCTCGGCACAAGCCAGACTTTCTCGGCACAAAACAACCAGAAAAATTGTCTTTGAAAGATAAACAACTAATTACTTTGCCAGAGTGCCAACTGATCAAGTACCTTTTTATTTTCCTTAACTCAACCATTCACTTGGTCTTCTTGTTAAATATTCTTCATCAATCAATAGATATGGTACTCAAATAGATAACAATAGTCTCACCAGTTAAGGTTTGACATCAATGAAAAAATAAAAATTGCTTGCATTGTCACTTTCCAACATAATAATCCTAACATTTCCAATTTTTCTCCTCCTATCATTTCTTCCATTGATTCTACCATTAATATCTTAGCTCAAATTGTGTCTTCTTTGCAACAACAATGTTCTTTGACTCAATCAAAATTCAACATTCCTACATGTGATATTTCTAGTCCTTTGTCTATAGATATTATCACACAAACTATTGAGATTCCCCATCTTGAGACTTATAATGGTAAGGGTGATCCTATGACTATTTTAAAGTTGTTCAAACCTTATGTAGTGATTTCTCTCATGCATATAGGTTCATGAAAAAGTTTTTTAGTAGAAATTTTTGAGACAAAGCTTTTCAATGATATTGTTCTTTGCCTCCTTATTCCATTGATTCCTTCCACAAGCTTTCTAATTCTTTCATTCAACAATTTCAAATAAACATTGGTCCTAAAATTTCTTTTACTGATTTGATGCATTGTAAACAAGGTTTTAAAGAAAATTTTAGTGACTTTATTTGTAGATTTAAGCATTTTCATGCTCAGATATCTTGTCATGTGCCTGATGTTAATACACAATGCATTTTTTTTTACTAATTTACAAAAATACATTAGATATAATATACTCATTACTAAGCTCTCTTCCTTTTCACAATTGTGTGCAATGATTCATCATTATCATGATGACATTAATTTTCCATTAGTATGCAAAGAACACTTTCGGTAAGCATACACCGAAAGACAGGACGAAGAGAAAACCAAAAATACAGATATAAGAGATCACTGAAAATGGCTAACGGCAAAGGAACCTAACATGTAGGATATAGTGCAAACCAAGAGATAGTCACAGAGGAAACTAAAAGAACATTTCAACCAAGGAACCCGAAAGACAGACAACTGACTTTAGAGCATAACCGACTATCAGAAACTTAAAGTCAGTTGCATCCCGCAAAAAGTGGATTTGACTTCAACGTCAGATAAACCAGTCTTATTCTATTTATAAAATATTGGTTTTTTTAAAAAACCATTTCTTTAGCGACAAGAAACATGAATGTAAGTGCTTTAATTAGTCTAACTGATTTAAAACACATAGAGTAGGAGATCAAGGTAGATTTGTAAACCTGCTCTTAGAGTTAACATTTTTTTACGTGAAACATGATCAATTCAATCCATCTTATAAATAGATGATGCAATAATTCATTATACATGTGTAAATATAGAAGAGAGGATGAATGAAGCCTACAAGAACATATATGGACCAGATTGAAAGTTTCTAGAACCAAAACAACAAAAGGTGAATTTGGTTAGCAAGAACCAAGAACAGAGGCTACCAAGAATCAGAGGTATTACTCAATCACATTAGGTGATATATCTTTATATAAAAACTTAAATGAATCTGTAATCAAAAATAGGAGATTGCATATACCAGGTTAAATTGTAATTTTCTATCATTCTAACAAGTGAAGCAAAGTGTAAAAATCCTTTCAAGGAAGATGGATTTAACAGTCCAACTATAAATCTCTTAACCGAGTGCACCCTCAACAGTGTTTCTAAAGCTCTTAACCAAGTAGACTTTAATAGGTCTCCATATATACTCTTAACTAGGTAGATCATTAGAAGTGATCAAATTGTAATCCTTAACCGTCCCCTTCCAATCTGTAGATAGTGAAGATTTTGTGGGTGTCATCCCCACCGCATTTTTTACTTCATAACAGGAGTTTTTTGTGATATCATATCTTGTGTTCTGTGTCAATTAATTTCATGAATGTTTCTATGAATATTCACATGTATGTTAAGTTTATGACTTGATATATCTTACATAAAGATAGTATATATCAGATGGTTGGATAAACAATTGATTACATAAAGGCTAATTTATTAAAGGATACAAAAGTTTTAGAGGTGCTAATTCACCCCTCCCCTCTCAGCAAACACTTCTCATCAATTCCAACAATTGGTATTAAAGCTAAGTCTCTTCTTTGGAAAAGCTTAAAGGCTTGAGAGAAAAGATCATACAATGGAGAAGTACAAACTTGGTAAAAATATTGAGAATAAAAAGCTATAAATTTAGATGTTCTATGAGAAGTATAAAGAATCTAGAATAAATATGAGACAACTATTAGATGAAAGAAAGATTATGGCATCTCGTTGTAATGAGATAGATTATCATGAGGAAAAGATACCAGATTTCTTTGAGTCTTCAGGATCAACTACAAGAAAATCATTAGTCACATCAGAAGAAAGCATCACAAGCCTAACTAAAATCAATGAACATCTAGCTGGACAAGTAAAATCTCTGCAAATCGGTCAAGAGACATAGATGGTAAGAATGATTGATGTCATGAATAGTGCTAGACAAGCAGAGAAAGAAAGAACACTAGCTATTGATGATAGAAGGAAGATTACAAAAAATCTACAAGAGAAAGAGTCTAAAATACAAAGACTTACAAAGAATCGGCATGAGATGACAAATTAGATTATTCTTATGAGTCAAGAGGCAAACAGAATAAATGTTGAACTCATTGAAAGAATAGAAGCTGTCGGTGAGCTAAGGGATGATAATGAAAAATTGAAACATGAAATAAGAATTCAGCAATAGCATAATGAAATTATAAAGAAAGATGAAGAATGCAATAAAATAATGGATGATTTTCTTGAAGGACAACGAAGAGTCAACAACAACACCGGTCTAAGCTTTACCAAGAATGGAGAATCATCAAATCAAGTTTATCCAAAGAATGTCTATGAAAATCCAAGACCAAGAAAGATGACATGCAATCACTATGGAAAGAAATGCCACACGTCAAATGTATGCAGAGGCAAAATGAAAGGTATTCCTAAATCTACATCTTCATTCATAGGATTTTGTTATAAATGTAACAAGGAAGGAAATAAAGCATATGAATGTAATTCTGAGATGAAACAACCAAAGAAGGAAACCTACATGGAAAAATACTATCCTACTTGCAAAATGAATGGGCACACAACTCTTGAGTGCTGGAAAAATTAAAGGCAAGCATGGAAGCCTAAAGGTCAAGAAACTCCCTATCAACTGAAAAGAGTTAGTACCCAGTATGTATGGGATTACAACACTTGGGCAAGTTGTACATCATGTGGAAGATTTGGTCACATTGCTAGAGACTATATGAGATAGTGGACTAGAAAGTCTAGAGGATATACTAACACCAAAATGGCATGCTTACACTGTCATAAATTTGGTCATCTCAAGAAAGACTATAGAGACTGAATGACAGAGACCAGCACATATCCCAATGGAAACACCATTGAAGACATCCAGAGTGCAAGAGACAAAATGTGGAGAAGAGATTCAAACAATGATGAAGCTAGACCAAGCAATGGAAATGTTGACACCCCATCCAAAGGATCTGGTGACATCACCACCCCTACCTAAGTAGAACAAGTAAGTATGGAACTAAATTACACTATGTATTAATTTATATCAATTCCATAATATGTTGATAAAATGTCAAATGAGCATAAGTAAAGATGCATCATGGTGTTACTTGTTAAAATATGTGATAACTATGCTATCTGGAATACATACCAAAATCCATCTATATATGCTCAAATTTGAAACTTCCTACACTTACCAAGAAGCATCGGTTGACATGAGAAAGCAAAGTTGCTAGTGTAAACCAAGACTTGTTAGTAACCAAGCAAAGTGAATAAGTTGTTTGCAACATTGAAACCCATTGGTAAAATTAAGAGGTATAATGACTACCCCAAAACATCATATTAACACCAAAAGGGAAGTTAATGTCTTAACCAATGAACTCCATCTTTGCACACCGAGGAGTAGGTAAGAGTTGATGACTCACTTTTAGGGAAAACAACTATAAAAAGGTGACAGAAGGGTCTCATTGTTCACCATGACCAGAGAAAAGTGAAAAGAGAAAATTTTGTGCAAATAGTGATAGGATCACAAAGCAACTACAACTTGACACAGTTCAGTCCAAGCAAATAAGAAATCACTACTGGTGTAAATAGTAATTTCTACAACAACCGGAAACTCTATTTTACACATTTCTCAGAAAGCCCTAAATCTAAAAAATGGCCACAACTTCAAAAACCACCAAATCAAAGAACACCAAGAAATATGAGATCAAAATCGTCAAGACTTTTGTATGTGAAGAACCACATTACAAGATTCACCCTGAGGTTTCTTCACAACCCGACGCTGCTTGAGAATTCTTGTGAATACCAGCTAGGGTTTCACTCGTCGAAGATGTGTGAGCATACATCCACTACAAGATTGTAGAAATTGGTGATTCATAGGTAGAACAAGCTTATAAGAAGCTATACAATGAAGATGGATCCTTAAAATATGAACATAAACACATAGAGGTGAAAGGGCTCACTAATGCCCTATTATTCCTGAGGTTTTCAAAATTGAGTGGATTTGATTAGTACTGAGCTGAATGCACAATCACAAACTATGGCTAGATGAACCAAAGATGATAACTTGAGATGTTATCCATGCAATCATCGGTTACCCTATAATTGATAAGGTAAAAGCATTGAAGCACCCACCCAAGGCTGAGATTGAATAGAACACAGGAGATAAATGGTAAGGTAGAGGATTGAAGCTATCCACTATTACCGATGATGAGATGAAATTTGGAGCATGTGTCCTAGGCTACAAATTCTTTCAAGCCAGAAGGATGAACAACATAGCATCCAGTGTAGTAGACATAGCATACAAGATTATGAAGAAGGGAACTCAGTTGGATTTATCTGAACTTCTACTAAACTAGTTAGAAGAGAATTTGAAGACTATAAGAAATGCAAAGACAAATACATGTAAGTTTGGATCACTTATCATGTGCATTTTCTTCTACTTTCAAGAAACATTTCCATCTATAGGAGATATAAAATGGGATTCCACAAAAATGGTCACCATGCAAATCAGTGAACACATAACCTCACTCCGAGACAATTTTGAAATAGTCGCGGATGAATAATTTACTATATTCAAAGACCAAATGAAGAAGAGGTTAAGGATCCTTGAGAAGCTCATTGAGAAGTTCAAAGATGGAATATGTTTCATGGTTGATACAGACCACACTTATATCAAGCTTGTTGTACCAAGGAAAGTATTGCTACAACTAGTAGAATATGAGATAAATATTTCTCAAGCATCTAAAGCAATTGATGCGTTGATAAATGAACCATTAGATAAGAAACAACCTAAGTTTGGAACTTATGAGGAGGCCAAATCAAGAATCAAATCTGGCCTGGTTGTAAACAAAATTATGAGGAAAAAAGGGCAAAATGGTCAAGAACCTCAAGAAAATACTATCGGCAATAGAGGAAGAAACCAAACAAGAAGAAGATGTTGAAAAGGAGGAAGAGACCAAAGGACAGTCACCCATTGGTGAGGATACAGAAAATAATGAATTTGAAGCCACAGAGTCAGATTCACTACCTCCCCCACCAACAAAGAAGTCAAAAACCACATCTTCTTCAAGAACAAGAAGCCAAATAGAAAAGGACTCAACTCCTTCACCCTTGAAGAAAGTAAAAGTTAGAACCTACAAGAGGAAATCGGCCACACCAAAAAGAGGGCCAAAAAAAATAATAAGGAAGCTCGCTAGAACAAGGGAAGACATTGAGGACATTGAGAAAGATGAAGGTGAAGATAGAAAAGATCAAGGTTCTAGAAAGCATTGATGAGGTATGTAAATCTATTGCAAATTCAGGATCTATCACAGATTCTAAGATCAGAAGATGGTTAAAACTAGATCCAAAAGATCATAACAAAGTTGAAGATGTCATCATTGCAAATATGTACAAGTTCAAGTATGTACTAATTCAATTCAAAGGTAATAATGTACCATGGGAACTCTTGGACAAACTATATGCTAGATGGACATTTGGATTAAAGAATGAAAAGGAGATAAGGGAAAGAGTACTTGTTACTCTCATGCCTTCTGAATCCAAGAAGGAAGAAATTGATGAGATGATGGAGAACCATAAAAAGGAGTTCTCACCCAAGTTGAGAGCCTACAAATTTCATGAAGGGATACTTATAGATATTGAACAAGAAATTCACAAGAAATGGAGTAAAATACTCAATAGACCTATTCAGGAAGCTAGCCCCGAGAAAGACCCACAATAGAAAGATGATAATAAGGAAACTTAAGAACAAATATTAATAAAAGATGTAGAAGATGACACATCAGTTAAGTTAGAAAAGGAAGAACAAGACACAACCAGCAATAAAAATATTGATGTTGTAGATGAGATATGGCTAGACACAACCAAGGACAACATTGTAGATAACACAATCATTGACATAACTGATGATCCAATAGAAGTACAGAAGGATGAAGATGTCACTATTTCCAAGGACACAATCGATGAATAGGACATTGGAATTGATACTTAATAGGTGAATATACCTGGCAACATGCCAATATTGATACAAGCCATCAATATTCTACAAGAGATAGACAAGTCACCTGAAAAATATTCAAGCATTCTCGAGGATGCAGGGGATGAAGAAAAGAAAGACAACACCGATGATCAGAAGGACATCGGAGATACTCATATTGTAACCAAAACTGAAAAGTTTACAGGAGGAGACACAAATCAAATAGATGGAGACACAATAGAGAAGGATGAACAAATAAAGAAAGATGAAGCTAAGGACACCAATGTAGGTGATAAACCTAAAGATGACACTCATGAGGAAACTGAAAAAGTTGCTATCGATAATGTAAAGGTTGATGTGGAGACATCTATAGAAAGCCAACAAGTTGACACTAAAACAAAGCAGCAAAAAGAGGCAACACGACAAATCACTTTATCAAGCACAATGGACAAAGTTGAGAAATTGGAAATGGTTGTACATTCAAGTGAAACTCAAAAGAAGAAGAAGAAATCCAAGAAGAATAATTTGAAATTCACTTTATATGAAATCATTGAAATACCCAAATGTGACCCAACCACGCTTGATTATGAAGCATTGAAAGAATACAATGAAATATGCCAGAGAAAGGCATTACAGGAGAAGTTGAGAAAAAATCACTGAGACTCCATGGTACTGGAAATAATAAGGGACATCTTGCACCAGATTTTACCCAATGTTGATATTGATCAGAATAAACAAATAATTGATCAACTAAACAAATAATTGATCAACTAGCCACTCTCACCGAAGCAATTACAACATATAACATTGATGCAGAGAAGGAAATTAAAGAGAGAGTAGATCAGAAGTACCAGTAGAAACTTGTTGAGAACATCAGCCAAGAATTGGTAGTTAACAAGGTAAATCTTTCATAATTCATAAGTGAATTAGATCCAATTATCACTGAATCTATTTCCTTAATTCAACAAATAAGCACATTGGAAAATTTCACTAAAGAGCATAGTGAAAACATAGCAAATTTAGATTCCTATATAGATAACAGTGCTAACAACTTAACCACCGATGACAATACACTAAAGTTGCATTATGAAAAAATTGTTGAAATAAAAAGGTTAAGGCAAGAACTGTGGGAAGCAGAGACACAATTCAGGCAAGAAGTCATTGAGCTCCAAGCTCAACTTATACCAAATCTAATACTTCTTAAACAACACATCAGTTCAGAAAGACAACTGACAGAAACCCCTAAGATGTCTATAGCAGACAACATCTACGATATGCATTCCAAGATCACACTTGAGCACATGGCTCTAGAGAACTTAAAGGAACAATGGGAGAAGATGATGGAAGACATGAAGTCTTCGCACTCTCATTTTTTTTAATCTATAAGGTATAGACCTTTTCCCTTAATATCAAAAAAGGGGGAAAATGATATGTATATGTATTGTATAGGGGAAAATATATGATATGTATAGATAGGAAGGAAACTATACAGTACTTCCAAAAAAGGGAAAAATAATGATATACCAACATATAAATAGGGGGAGTCATAAAATGACTAAGGGTTATATATGTTGTACATAATTAACATTTTTTTATTATTTTACATATATGAGTTTTTTATACTAATGTCAATGGGGGAGATTGATGACATTAATTTTCCATTAGTATGCAAAGAACACTTTCGGTAACCATACACTAAAAGATAGGACAAAGAGAAAACCAAAAATATAGATACAAGAGATCACCAAAAATGGCTAACGACAAAGGAACCCAGCGTGCAAGATATAGTGCAACCCAAGAGACAATCACAGAGGAAACTGAAAGAATAGTTCAAGCAAGGAACCTGAAAGATAGTCAACTGACTTCAGAGCATAACTGACTGTCAGAAACTGAATATGAGTTGCAACCCACAAAAAGTGGATTTGACTTCCACGTCAGATAAAATAGTCTTATTCCATTTATAGAATTTTGATTTGTTTATAAAATCATTTATTTAGGGACAAGAAACATTAATGTAATTTCTTTAATCAGTCTAATTGATTTAAAATACATAGACTATGAGATCAAGGTAAAGTTGTAAACTTGATCTTAGAGTTAACATTGTTTAATGTGAAACTTGATGAAGTCAATCAATCTTATAAATATATGATGCAATCATTCATTATACATGTTTGAATATAGAAGAGAGGATGAATGAAGCCTATGAGCACATCTATGGATCAGATTGAAATTTTCAAGAACCAGAACAACAAAAGGTGAATTTCATTAGCAAGAACCAAGAACAGAGGCTACCGAGAATCAGAGGTATTACTCAATCACATTAGGTGATATATATTTATATGTAAACTTAAATGGATCTGTAATAAAAAATAGGAGATTGCATATACTAGGTCAAATTGTAATTTGCTATCATTCTAACAAGTGAGGAAAAGTGTAAAATTCCTTTCAAGGAAGGTGGATTTAACAGTCCAACTATAAATATTTTAACTTAGTGCACACTCAATAGTGTTACTAAAGCTCTTAACTGAGTAGAATTTAACAGGTTTCCACAAATACTCTTAACTGGGTAGATCATCAAAAGTGATCAAATTGTAAGCCTTAAATGGCCCCTTCCAATCTGTAGATAGTGAAGATTTTGTGGGTGACATCCCCACCACAATTTGTACTTCCTAATAGGATTTTTCTATGATATCATATCTTGTGTTATGTGCCAATTACTTTCACAAATGTTTATATGATTGTTCACATGTATGTTAAGTTTATAAATTGATATATCTTACATCAAGATAGTATAGATTAGATGGTTGGATAAACAATTGATTAGAAAAAGGTTAATTGATTAAAGGATACAAAAGTTTTATAGGTATTGATTCATCCCTACCCTCTCAGTACACACTTCCCATTAATTCCAACATATCAACTTCAAGTGAGTCAATTTGAGAGAAACACTCCAATGACTCCTATTTTCATTGATAAGAGTGATTGCTCATCCAATTTCAACCAATTTCATAAATATAACAACTACATAAAAATCAACAAATCATTCAACACAATTGATGAACAAGTGGCAATAGCATCCAAAGGTGTGGCTCCTTTGTCATCTATTTTTAGACCTTCTGATACTTTTACTCCACTTTTTTGAATCTTTGAATAATTTGATGTTGAATTTAATGAATGCAAACATGATTAAACTTCCTCCTATCAAACCAATTAACCTATCCAAACCACCATCTAGATTATTTAATCTCAAAGCTTTCTATCAAATCCATCATCAACCTAGACAAGATACTGAAAAATGTTATTCCTTGAAAAATGTGGTTCAAGACTTTATTTATTCTAATGCTATATATGTATATTTCAATCTTAACCATGGAAACAAATTGGTTGCACCTCCTAATGAAAATTTGTAAATATACTGAATCCTTTTCCATCTCATTCAACCAAATTTATTTACCAATCTTCTTCTCTGAAACACATTGATTATAATGAGAAAGTTGACGAAGCCACTCATATTGTCAACCAAATTGAACATGTTCAACCTCAAATTAAACCTAAATCTCTACCTAAGTCTTGCATTACCTTTAATCTTGTTGAAACAATTAAGGAACCTGATGGTCCTCTTTACATTGTTTCTAGGCTTGATGATATTCCTTCATGTGGTACATGTTAACAGTACTTTGTGATGGCCTCACCAACAAGGTGACAGTTTTCACTAGGTGCAAGATTACCAACCAAATTTACATGAATATGTTTACTTGAGAGGGAGCTCTCCTTGCCTCCAAGCACGTATTAGTCAGGTCAAGACAGTTCGGGAGTGGTCCAATTGGGTAGGTGACTATTTTATTAGAAGGAGTCTTCTAGTTTTAAGTCATTGAATGCTAGGGACTTAGGATGAGCGAGGTTTCCTGGAAGTGATAATTATCTTTGACAAAGAAAACTCAAAAGATAATCCAAAGTTAGGATAAAAATATATCTATAGTTGTATTATAAATTTCCAAACATCAACAGTGCTCGAGACAAAGAACTAACAACAATATCAAATGCATATATGATCATCAATCAAACATACATCAGTAGCGAAGTAAATTATTTCATCTAACTATAAAGGAACTGGACCAGAGGACATAAGGAAGCATAAAACATGAAATACATTAATTAAATCTAGAACCAGAGACAACACACAGTATAGCACCGAGCCTAATTTTTCATTCCTTCATTAACTTCAAGAGCCAGAATAACTGGTTGGTAAATCTATGGCTCCAAGAGAGCATTAATCTACTAAGATTGATCAAACAACTAAGCTAAGAACCACAGAGAAACAATCACTACGGATAGAAATATCACCAATTTCGCTGACCCTTGGAATGGCATCAGAATTCTTATTTATAGATATGGCTTCATTATCTACATTGGGATTCTCAATCTATAAAACCTACATATTTACATTAAATAAAATACCCACAGCTATGACTACCTATGTTATCATAATTATTCTTCTTTTATATTATAATGATCGAAAGAGACAGAGAGAGAAAGTGAGAAGGAGAATAATTTGTGGAACCAATTCTCTAGGAGACACCATCCTACGTTTGAATGTGACTTGTGCATTTTGGGTATCTTGATCTAGGCACTCCATTAATGCAGAGATGATTTTGTATCCTCGGTTACTTTCCCTATAATCATATATTAATTGTTTGTTTGGTGCCTTAGGAGTTGGGAAGATGTGTGCATTCTATTACCATTCTTCTATCACCTTCATGTTGTATTGTACTTTCTAGGCCTTTGACAGAAGACTAAAAATGAATTAGAATGATATTTGATCGGCCCCAGGAGAATCATCGATATGGACTATGTTAAAGAATACAAAATTGAAGTTTGGGATTCCAAACTCTAGGAGATTGCGCTCAAAGAATAATGAATAGAACAATATACTTGTAGGAGAAGAATTTCCAAAACCTTGAAGATTTATTTCTCTAAAAATTTCCTAGAGGCCTCAATTATCTAAGTTACACCCTCCTCGTCCATCTCCTTCAAAAAATCCATGCGGTTGTTGGCCTCATCGAGATAATCAACTGCATCTATGGCCTTTTATTTCATCTTGACAGTGGCCCTTCTAGTATCATGAGACTTCAACATCAATTGGGGGAGATTTCCCATTATCGAACTATCCAAATCTTATAGTGGCCAGAATTGGGCATCAACTAGCTCATCAAACTTAACTAATAAATATTTAATTGGGGCATATCCCCAAGACTCAATGGATTTGAAGATGTAACTTATTGGATTAATATAATATGTTGGTCCATTAGATTCTATACCACAACCACATGAGTGTCAAATACCTTCACTAGTTTCTTGCTTTTCCTAATTCCAAATGCAAGTTTGGAGTATTGGGTCTTTGGGAAATCATAAAGCTCATTCCCCAAAATTCTAGTTTTTTCTATATTTTCCTCCCCTAGACTCAAAATTTCTTCAAGGTTTTCCTTCCAGTCCTCATATTTCTTAGGTGTGGCTTGCCATTCTGGGAGGAGCATTTTTAATTGATTGATAATATCATCAGCCTTATACAAATCTGGTAGGGATTTCAATAAGAAGCTCTAGACTGCCTCTAGCTGTGCATTATCCATTCATTAACAGCTAGCTCCTTCTTCTTCATGTCCTAGAGTGTGTCTATGTCATAGTGTGGAATAAGTTTTTAAGAGGTGAAGCTCCCAAGCATCGCATACCTGTCAAGAGCTTCCAAATATTTGACTTTGAAGCTTGGAGCTCTTTCCTCTTCTGATATTCTTTATCGTACCAGTCATGGATAGCCCAACTTGCTTCATCTAGGAGACCCAACTCTCCTCTTCAGTCTCTCCCACCCATGGGAATCTCTATTATGGTGTAATCTTCAATCGCTACTTTAAATTCATCCTTGTCTTTTGGTGGGGTTGCCTCTGTTGCTAACACATTTATGTCTGGTTCCCTCTAGGTAGTGTGTAGGTTGAACTTTTTTTGGCTTCTTTTCCACTTGTCCTTTGGCCAACATTTTGGCAAGAGATAGAGGGGTTGATAACTCCATTGACATTTTTCTCCTCCGGGACTCTACCAGCTCTGTGTGTATTTTGTGGACCTACTTGCTATAGATGTCCAAAATCATCCTTATATTAATTTAATTAATATTCCCATAACATTATAGTTAATTTTAATTAATTATATTTTTTATATTCTTATATCTATTTAATTAATTAATTTAATTAAATATGATACATTTTCATAGTATTTAAATCTTAATTTAAATGTTATTCCCCCTTTAACGTATTAAATCTCATTTATATACATTTCCCTCATTAATCCCTTTTAGACAAATTTATAATTTATTTATTCCTCCACATGACTTAACTCTACTAAACCAAAATTAATCCAAATCTAATTTGAATTAAACTAATTTGAGTCAAGATCCTACCCTACCTTACATCACTCTCACCAAATAGACCTACTCACTAGTTAACTAAGGTTAATTAGGCTAATTTCATGATTCCTACACATTTTAGTCCTAATTATTTGCTCTGTGAGAAAATTTCTAAATTTGACTTTTCAAATTTATTCTAATTTGGTGCCAACAAGGTTTCTTACAACCTTGATGACACTTTCTTACACTTTTTAAAAGTTTTTCATTGGACAAAAACTCTTACATCTCTTACAAGATCCTTCACACGTGTACTACAAGTACACCTTGACCCATCAGTACATCACAAGTTTCTCACACATGTGTGAGAAAAATTGGCCTCTTGCATGGCTTATGTGTCCCTCATGTGGAACCTATGTGGATTTCACATGAGCTCCACATCATTCAAGTCCTCTCCTCCCTTCCAAAAATCTACAAATAGAGACCCTTGCCAAGAGCAAATCATCTCCATTTTATGCATTGTTATCATGCTAGTTTAGCTTTATAATTCTTAGTTAATAGTTATGTTTCATGCTTTTTAGTTCATTTGAACATCTAGAAATCACATCTTAGGCTTAAATGGAATGAATCTTAGCTTAGATCTTGCATATCATCTTAGCTTAGTGCTTGTATCTTAATCTTAGCTTAATTCTTGCATTTTCATCAATGGTGAAAGCTTGAGACAAGTTACTTATACTTGTTCTTGAGTTATTAGCTTATTTTTCATGCATTTCAAGTGGTATTAGATATTGTGTTGGGAGAGCACACCCACATACATCTCTAAGAGAAAATCAACAAGGCATTGGGTGCACTTGTTCAGCTCATCAGAGGTTAATTATGGTGGAAGTCTTGTTTTGAAGTATGTTCTTAGATGTTTTAATGTAGTTTATTGATATATATCTCTAACATTTACATGTCGAAGCATGCTCCCAATAGGTATATTTCCAGCATATACACAAGCTACAATACAAAACTTCAATATGTCATTACATTAGTGAGAAAAACAAGAAATATGAGAGTAAAAGCACATATAAATCACTAAAACTGACATATTGCTTCTTATCTAAGAAGAGTATGATAAATGCTATAATTTTCCTTTAGATTATGCATAAATCAATGACACATTCATACTTAGAATGGAAGATTTAGAGAGAATGCAAGATAAATGATAAAGTAAAGTTCATTTTAAGTGCACCAAAGAGATTATGACATTACTATCAACAAAATGCATTTAGATTTCTACAAAATTAGAGAAGCATAAGGATGATTTTAAATTTATAAGATTAAGGGCATATTCAGCTCAAAATTCACTCATTTTATAGAAGAATTTGAGGAATGAGAGGTCATGATTGATTTTTGAAGAGAGGTATTGAATATTTGGTGATCCATGTGAGGTGATCCAAGTGATTTAATTCTCATTGTCTAATGGATTGACTTTCCATTTTTCAAGTGAGGAGTTGTAATTAGGAGATTTATTTAATTCCTTTTAATTAATTACCTTAGCCATGTATTTAATTCTTTTGATTTAATTAAATAGACCAATGTAATTAATGTGAGTTAGTGATGAGATCACTTTAATTTTAGGAGATTAAATTGATTTAAATGAATTATGCCAATTAATTGAGTAATTGTCTTGACATAATTAGGGGTATGATCACACTTAGGGAAAATAGGGTCTCTAGTCAGATCAGACCAAATTAGGGTGGTTACATTTTCCCCTATTTGGATTGATGTGCAAGTAGCACATTGATTCAAAGAATGTTTGATGTTGACTTTAGAGAGTTGGAGAATTCCACACTTGATTGAATGAAATGTTTGATGAGATCTCTCTCGTGCTTGATTGAACTAAGACTAATAGTATTGAATTTGAACTTGATCAAACAAAGGTTAATAAAATAAAGATCTTAAAGATACCAATTATGAACTTGATTGAATGAGAGTTGGTAATACTAACTCTGAACTTGATTGAATGAAGGTCAATACAAAGCTGCTAGGAGCTCTGAGGTATCAATTCTGAACTTGATCGAATGAGAAATGATAATACTGACTCCAAACTTGATTGAAAGAAGGTTAGTAGGAATCTTCTAAGATCTTAATAAAGATCTAAGAATATGTAGTCGTAGATATCCAGCTTGTTAGGACTGAAGCCTTCTATCCAAGAGTCCCGACTTGATCGAAGGAAACTGCCATGCCCCTAGTCTTTTGATGATGTAGTCATTTTGTTTCTTTTTGAGAAAGAATTTGATTGATTTTAAGTGTGATCATGCCCCTTCAAGAATGAAATCAGAGGAAAAAGAATAAAATCCCTCTATAGAATGATATATCACTTGAACAGATCAATTGAATCGAGAAATAATCATTTAGAAGAAATGATGAAGTGAAGGTGTGTTAAGAGGTTACCAAGTCGACTACTTTGAAAAATTAAGTTTTGAGTATGATAAAATGATGTAAGACCAATATTTTGATGGATAATGTACAATTCATTGATATAGAACCCAAAAAATTGATTGTGTAAAGCCTACGAATCATTTTTGAAACATATAGAGCAATTCTGCATTTTTGAAGACTATCGCAAAATATTTACTGTGATGTGTAAAACATCATCTGTGGGATTGATTTTGTTCCCGATAGATCTAAGAAGAACAAAATTGTATTTTGGTAGTCTGGGAAGATTTTCAGAGCCTCTGACCAGCTCAAAAAGGTCAATATATATCTCAAAATTCACTTTTTACTCATTCATTTTCACTTTTATCCTCAGTAAATCCAGAGCTCTGTAGAGAAGATGGTGATCCCCATGGAGAGACATCGATTGGAGCTTGCATGTTGACATCAGCAACTGACCAATTACACACTGTTGGTGATTACATTGATACCTACCTAATTATGCTTCATGTTTTTCATTTTATCAATTTTTGTAGTTGTTATGAAGCTTTTAATTTCTAGTCACATCCCATATCTTGTGTCATGTCTAGTCCATCCCGTGTTGCATCCAATTTTCTCACAAAATCCTGGATTGCACCTCATCAATTTAGGATCGCATCCTGTTTTGAGGTTTTGTATCGCATGTTATAAAAAAAATTCAGCCTTTAAATTTCATCGCTTCCTGTGAAAATAGGGTTGCACACCCCCTCGCTTGTCGTATCCTATGAAAACAAGATTGATTCTCAGATTCCCCATAGTATCTAGGAAATCATGCATTATATCTGGTTTTCAGGATTGTACCCAGTAAAAATAAAGTCATTTTCAGTTTAGGAGTTAGGTTTTTCCAATTTGACTATTTTTCCCTATTCTTAAGGCCAATAAGACTTAACTGATAGCTTTTCTGTGTAGTTGCCTTAGCTAGATTACTGATTTGAATCTATACTTGTGTTCTTTTGATAGATTGACTTTGAGATAGTATCCTTTTGAGGACCTCACCCAAGAAGAGTCCTTTCCTTATCTCGGTCATTGACACCTATTGAGATACATATCATAGCATGTTTCAGATTGATGTCATAACAGATTTACCCGACATCAAGGTAAATTAAGGGTTGTTGATTTCTCTTGGTGAGAGATGGCACTCAAAGCACAACACCTTCCATCTCCCAATTGGTGATATGAATATCACACCAAAGGATGTGTGGTGTATTATGTGGATTCCACTCATGGTTCAAGAGGTTCAGTTTGAGTCACACTCTGCTATAGCCATTGCGTCTACACAAAGGTACTTTGCAAATCCATCTATAGTCTGTAGATATCTGACGTGGGACTACATGTGCAATCACTATGTTCATTTACCTATCTATCTTTCTGGGTTGATTGGAGGTATCCTAATGCTTGACAGAGGAAAACATGGATTTATAGTATCCTCATCCCTGATAGAGTACAACATAGATTTATACCCTAGCAAAATGAGTGTGACTTCACTCGACAATAGTTTTGGAGATAGCCTTGTTGAAGACAATTATTCAATTGTGTATTGTCATTGATGTTACACATGTATTTACACTTATATAGTGATGTTATGTAAAAATGTCTACATTCAGATTGAACATAGTTGGTGGATAGATAGATTTTTTCAGTCTTGATTGAGTCACTCGAGCATTTCAGTAATGGTCGGGCATCAAATAAACTCAGTGTTAACCGAGTTGATTATTCAATGTCAGCCAACTAATAGTGGTTTACATTCTATAATTAATTGGTTATATAATGCTAACTTAATTATGATTTGTTACTTATTTAGAAGTATATTCAAGCTGACTTGACATGGCTTATCATATATATGAAGGTCAAGTTTGGATTGAATGTGTGTAAGAGTGTGTATAAGAAGAAGTATGGAATTCTGTGATATGAAGAGTGAAGGAAAAATCAAATGGGATCTGAATGAGTATAGAACACTCAGAGCTACAATAGAATATTTGATTAGAAAGGATCCAGTTATAATCAGAATAGGGATCTGAATCAACAAAGATAGTTTCTTACACATATAGTTCAATTCATTGTTTCTTTCTAACAATTATAGCAATGATCTCAAATCTCTTAACATAGTAGACTTAACATTCTTTTTTTAAATCCTCTCACAAGGTAGTATTTCTACGTTGAAGTTTTGAAGACCTCTAACAAGGCCACTCCTCACAGGGTGATTTAAATCCTCTAACAACGTGTTTTGTAACCTTTAATAGGGTTGGCTCCTAACAGGACTCACTTCAGAAGAGTAAAAAACAACAACTAGTTACATTGGTGGTTTTTCTCATATTGGGTTTCCACAAAAACAATTGTTTCACCTGTGTATATGTTATTTTTTTCATGCTTTATGTTTCAACACTTAATCACTAAAGTATAATTGCATTAGATATCATAAAGATTTATTTAACACGCAAGTTGCAAAAGAATATCTTAATTAACTGAGTAACAATGTTATATTGTTTAAGACATCTAAGGGACAAGGGATTTGTTTTGGAGTAACTGATTCACCCCTCCCCTCTCAGTTACATATCTCACTTCCAACAATTGGTATCAGAGTAGCAAGTGCTTTCAAAAGAGGTTTCAAGGCCTAAGCTAAAGATCAGAGATGTCTTATAGAAGGGAGATCCCAAAGCTAAACAAAGACAACTTCCTTGTGTAACACCCCAAAATTGGCATCTTGCAACTCTAACCAATTTTGTTGCATTTTTCATTCTTCTAAATCATCAAAGTCCTATTGTACTAGGAAATTCTAAGTTTTCACTGACTCTACTCAACCTGAGTGTCAAATGCAGAAAATCCTAAATCTGTATCAATCATACATCACATTTAATTCCTAAATATTTATGTGGCTAAACAAATCCTATGATCGAATTAATTTAATTATAAAGTCCTAGCAATTTAATTAAATTAAATTCACCCCCTTTAGCTGAGACACATGAAAAGGGAATTAAATAATATTTAATTATTAA
>MU223937.1:1290844-1318115 GCA_018584345.1 Thuja plicata | reverse complement strand
ATTCAAACCCCCTGAATTATTATAGAAAAATTGCATTGTTAGAATACTGAATTGTTGTCTCATTTTCTTAATATCATATAGAGTAATTGCATATTGCAAATAGAATAGTTTCAATTTCTAGATTAATAGCATTTAGCATTCATGTTAGATGATATCTCATGTTTCAATTTCTTAGCATAATCTTGCATTTGCATAGCATTTATCATGTCAAATCCTTCATTCTTAGATTGGTCCATGGTTGTGAGACTCTCATCCTGAGAGAAAATTTCAAAACCCCCATCTAGATAGAAGGCAACAGGTTGAATCACACAGGCAGGCAGGGTGAATAACTCATATTCAGTCTTGTTTGTTCTTGGTGAAGAAGGACTATGTTGAAGTGTGTGGTTGATTGAGAAGGCCAAAATTAACACATACACCTTGCATGGAAAGAGCTGATGAAAATACATTTATCTACTATTGTAGATGTTGATCTACAATTTTTGGATAGAAAATATGTGGAACCAATAGGGACTATGACTGTGGAACAGATGATGGAACGAAAGCTTCATAACATAATGATGATTGATATAGCTTCTTCACTCAGCTACTCACAATTTGATGATGTCAAGGATTGCCCTACAACCTATGATATGTGGAGGAAATTATAGGACATTCATGGAGGAGAAGAAAATGTAAAGCGAGCCAAAGTAGAAAGTCTCAGAGGAAAATTTGACCAGATGGAAATGAAAGAAGGAGAAGATATTACAAGATATAGTTAGAGAATCAAGAAAATTGTGAGTGTCATTAGAGCTACAGGAGGAATAATTGAAGATAAAATAGTAGTCAGCAAGGTATTAAGAACTTTACTTCCTATCTATGCTATTATATTTTTAGCTATTCAAGAAATGAGGTGCAATAAGGATATAACTTTGGATACATTAGTTGGAAGGCTTACAAATTTTGAGCTGGATAACTTTGACAATTATTCTCCTAGCTCCAGTGATCTTGAGTCTACTTTCAGAGCTAAATTAAACCTTGGTAAGAAGGAAAAATACTCAAATGGGAAGAATATTAAAAGTGATAGTGGTGATGAATCCGATGATGAAGATCTTGATATCATTGAAGCATTACTTGTAAGGAGAGCTGCCAAAGGTAAATACAAAGGTAAAATACCATTGATTTGTTTCACATGCAATGAGGTTGGTCACATTGCTTCCAAGTGTCTAAACAAAGAAGACAAATATGAGAAAAAGTTCAACAAGTACAAAGGTAAGAAAGATTTCAAGAACTAAAAGAGCTACAAGGACAAAGGTAAGAAGCCTTGTTATATTTCTAAGGATTCTGATAGTGATGAGGAAGAAGATGAAATGGTTTATATTTCTATAAAGCATGAGTCAAATGAAGAAGATGAAAAGACATCACTTTTCTAACATATCAGTAAAAATGACACATGGATAATTGATAGTGGTTGTTCTCATCACATGACTGGTGATAAAACAAAATTTGAACATATTGAATGCTATGATGGTGGGAGTGTCAGTTTTGGGAATGATGAACCCTGCTATGTGAAAGGAAAAGGTTACATTACTTTGACAGAAGGAATCAAATGTGATAATTCTTATTGGGTTGAAGGACTAAGGAGAAATCTACTCAGTGTAGCATAGCTTAACAACATTAGATTCAAGGTAGAATTCATGAATGCTAAGGCCAAGGTCCTGGATGGTAAAGGGAACCTAGTTGGAACTGGCAGGCAAAAAAAAGGTAATCTATTCTATCTTGATCTCACTGAAGGTTCATGCTTCATTGCACAAGTAGAAGAAATTTGGATATGGCATAAAAGGTTGTCATGTAAATTTTGATAATATGGTAAACATAAGAAAAAACAAGAGAGTTAGAGGTATTCCTATTTTGAAGAAACCCGAGTTAGCAACATGCAAACAATGTCAAATCGGAAAGATGAGCAACACAAGTTTCAAAAGCAAGAAATACAATACTGATGAAATCTTGGAATTGGTACACACTAAACTTTGTGGACCAATTGGAACAACAAGCTATACTAAAGAGAAATATTTTATTCTATTTGTTGATGATCATTCCAGAATGATGATTGTCATGTTTCTCAGAGAAAAATCAGAAGCTTTTCAAAAATTCAAACGGTATCTTGCAAGAGTAAAACATGAAAGAAACTAAAATGTCTAAGATCTAAAAAAGGAGGAGAATTCATTTCTAATGAGTTCAATGAATTCTGTAATGAAAGAGGAATCAAAAGATAGGTATCTTCCCCTGGTACACCACAACAAAATTGAATAGAAGAAACAAGAAATAGATCCATTATGGATTGTGCCAGAACCCTAATGATTGAAAATAATGTTGCTACTAAATACTAGAAGGAGGCCATCAATACTATAGTGTTCACCATGAGCCTAGTTCAACTGAATAAAGGTAGTAACCAGACACCTTTTGAATTATTTTATGGCTATAAACCTAATGTTCATTATTTCAAAGTATTTGGAAGTAAATGTTACATCTTGAAGGAAGCAAGAAATGGAAATCTTGATGCAAAAAGTGATGAAGGAATATTCCTAGGTTACTCATGTAAAAGAAAAGCATACAAATGTCTGAATCTTACTACTCATAAAGTCATAGAAAGTGTACATGTCAAGATTGATGAGTTTCCAGAAAGATATGAAGAGAAGAGCAGTAAAGATCCTGAAGACTATAGGAACTTTGTATATCATGAACCTGATACTATTCCTATGACTCGAGAAATGGTGATTGGATAGAAGAACTATCAACCACTGAATATACTAGCACAAACTATACAACCTAAGTTGCAAACTGTGTATCCCAAGTTGTTGGTAGAAGACACCAAGTCACAGATAGAGGGAACTAAGTCACTGACAGAGGGACTCGAGTCACTGACAGAGGAACCTGAGTTACAGAAAGTGGAACCCGAGCATTAGATAGAAGAACAAGAAATAATGTTTGAGAATGATAGACATAGTGGATCAAGTCCATAATCAAGACTCAAGGATCCAATACTTTCTAGATATCTTAGAAGGCATCATGCACCTGAGAAAATAATTGGAGATTAGACAGAAGGTGTAATGACAAGGAACAAAATCAAAGGTACATGTTTACTAAGCTAGAATAGTTAAAGATGTATTAAATGATGAAAGTTGGATAGAGGAAATGAATGAAGAAATTGAGAAGAACAAAACTTGGACTCTTGTGCCTAGGCCAAAGGACAAGAATGTGATTGGAACGAAGTGGGTTTTTAGAAATAAGATGAATGAAAATGGTGAAGTTTCTAGAAACAAGGCTAGACTAGTTTGTAAAGGATATGCTCAAGAAGAGGGAATTGATTATGGAGAAAAATTTTCTCCTGTTGCAAGACTTGAAGGAGTCACAACTCTTCTGGCATATGTTGCACATAAAGGATACAAAGTATATCAAATGGATGTGAAGTCTGCATTTCTGAATGGAATCCTAGAATAATAAGTCTAGATTGAACAACCTGAAGGATTCATTGATACTAGCATAAGGAATATGGTTTGCAAGCTGCATAAAGCATTGTATGAACTAAAGCAAACACCTAGATCCTGGTATGAAAGACTGCATAGTTACCTAGTAAATATTAGATTTCAAAGAACCAATGATAATAGTAGCCTATACATCAAACAAGGACCATAGAACAACATATTGTTAGTAGAGATATTTGTTGATGACATATTATTCACTGGATATGATGACTTATGCAGAGCATTCTCTATAGCTATGAGTAAAGAATTTGAGATGTCTATGTTTGGTGAGATAAAATTATGTCGGATTACAAGTTAATCAAATGAAGGATGGTATCTACATTATTCAATCAAAATATATCAAGGAGATACTCAAGAAATCTGGAATGGAAGATTCCAAACCTGTTGGAACACCCATGTGTACTGGATAGAAATTATCTAAGGATGATGATTCAAAGGAGGTAGATCAGACTAACTATAGATACATGATAACAAAATTGCAATATGTTGTTCACACTAGACCTGATATTGTATTAGTAGCTCGTATTGTTGCAAGATTTTTAGCTAGTCCCAGAGGCAATCACCTAATGGAAATCAAAAGAATTTTGAGATATCTGAAGGGTACTGAAGACTATGGTTTATGATATAAGAAAGGTGGGAACTTTGATTTGAAGACATTCACTGATGTTGATTAGCCTGGAAGTGTTGATGATAGGAAAAGCACCAGTGGTGGAGCTTTCTTTCTTGGAAAGAGGTTAATATCTTGGACTAGAAAGAAACAAAACTGTATCTCTCAGTTTACAGCAGAGGCAAAATATGTTGCTGTAGTAGTGAATTGTTCAAACATGATATGGTTCAACAGTTGTTGTTAGGAATGAAGGAAGAAGTGAAAGAACCAATTATTATCTACTATGAAAACACTAGTGCCATTAACATTTCAAATATTACTGTGATGCACACCAAAACCAAGCATACAGCAATAAAGTATCATTTCTTGAGCAAATTAGTACAAAATAAATAAGTAAGGTTGGAATATGTGAGTACTAAAGAACAAGTTGCAGACATATACACCAAAACTTTACCTAAGGATGCATTTTTGTATCTTAGAGGAAAGTTAGGGGTGCTTCCCCTAACTAAAGATCACTAAAATGAAGTTTAGTGATGCTTCAACCCGAGCCACAGTGAAGATCTATCAGTTGATGTAGGTACATCAGAGCCCATTGCAGATGAATTAGTACACTCAGGTACATTACAAATTAAAAGAGAAATAGTATTGACTATTGGTATGGATACTTATTATTTATGAAGATGGATTCTTTGGCATCTATTGTCAAAGAGGGAGAGTTTTCTATAATACATAAGAAATTACTAAAGGGAGAGATCATAACAGAAAGAGGAAGAGTTTGATGTCAGAGGGAGAAATCTTATTATCAAGAGACAGAGTTTTATGAAAGAGGGAGTTTTTGGATGAGAATTAGAATGAAGCTAAAGACATTATAGAAAGTTTTTTGTTGCTCTACAATTCTTTGTATTATGACATGTTGTGTTGCCATCAATGCCAAAGAGGGAGATTGTTGAAGATAAGTATTCAATTGTGTATTATCAGTGATGTTACACATGTATTTACACTTATAGTGTGATGTTACACAAATGTCTACATTTAGACTGAGCACAGTTGGTGGATAGATGGATTTTTTTAGTGTTGACTGAGTCACTCGGGCATTTCAATCATGGTCGGGCATCAAAGAAACTCAGTGTTAACTGAGTTGATTATTCAGTGTTAGATGACTAACAATGGTTTACATTCTATAATTAATTGGTTATATAAGGCCGACTGAATTGTGATTTATTACTTATTTAGAAGTATATTCAAGCTGACTTGATAGGGCTTATCATATATATGAAAGGTCAAGTTTGGATTGAATGTGTGTAAGAGTGTGTATAAGAAGAAGTATGGAATTCTGTGATATGAAGAGTGAAGGAGAAATCAAATGGGATCTTGATTGAGTACAGAACACTCAGAGCTGCAATAGAATATTTGATCAGCAAGGATCCAGTTAAAGTTAGAAGAGAGATCTGAATCAAAAAAGACAGTTGCTTACACATACAGGTCAATTCATTGTTACTTTCTAACAATTTTAGCAGTGATCTCAAATCTCTTAACAAAGTAGACTTAATAGTATTTTGTAAATCCTCTCACAAGATAGTATTTATATGTTGAAGTGTTAAAGACCTCTAACAAGGATACTCCTCATAGGGTGATTTAAATCCTCTAACAGGGTCACACCTAATAGTGTGTTTTGTAACCTTTAACAGGGTTAGCTCCTAACAAGGCTCACTTCAAAAGAGTGAAAATAGTAACTAGTTACATTGGTGGTTTTTCCCATATTGGGTTTCCACTTTAAATCTTGGTGTCACCTATGTATATGTTATTTGTTTCATGCTTTATGTTTCAGCACTTAATCACTAAAGTATAATTGCATTGGATATTATAAAGATTGCTTTAACACCCGAGTTGCAGAAGAATATATTAATTAACTGAGTAACATTGTTATATTGTTTAAGACATCTAAGGGACAAGGGATTTTTTTTGGAGTAACTGATTCACCCCTCCCCTCTCAGTTACTTATCTCATTTCCAACAAGCCTCTATAGAAAAATTTTATGGTCTGTTCTAGTCCATCAGAAGGAGACTCAACTTGTCAATTCCTACTTTATACTTAGGGTCTTGAAGAGGCCTAATATCAGGAAATTTTTTTGGAATTTCCAGAGGCTGAGATGCTCAATCATGTCCTTTGAAATTCTTGAATACTTCATGTTTTTTACATCTAAATCATCCTGGAAATCTTCCCAAAAATCTTCTAAATGTGACTCATGGGGTTGAAATCCATGGGGCATTTCCTTCTCTTGCTAGTGACTTTGATCATAATTCTTGCAGCTAAGTGCAAATTTGGTTAAGTTCAAGCCACTTAACTCATTCTCATCTTCCTGGGCCACTGTGAGAGTGTAGGTGTATTTTCTGCAGGTGATGGGAAAATAAATCGATGTGATCTTCTTCATGGCCAATAAGACATGTACCTCTAGTACCTTCCTGCAAAACTCTAGAAAAATAACTTTATCCCCACAATGCTTAGGTAACAAAAATGGCCTTCTAGAAAACACAATAATCTAGATGTAAGCACGTTGTAAACATTGGATGGAATAACATCCCCATGGGATGGCCATGGCCAATGCCTCCAGATACAACATGTAACCTACATCCTTAGTGCATGCCTTTACTCCAAAAAACACAAAGGCATCATTCACTTTGAATGTTTTTTGAAATGATTCATCCCATGGGATTTGGGGAAAATGATCCCATGGGGTCAATTTCCTTATTTGTAAACCGAGGACACCAACTGTGTCTAATCCCCATATTCCTTCTTGTTTCTAGGAAAGAGACCACAAAACAAAATATGTCATATAAAATGGGCCTTCTTCCCCCAACTTCCTCATTTTGGCATCCAAATGATTGGAGATGATAACGACCCAGTCAAAGCACTTCATGTTGGTGGTCATGTAGTAGAGGAAGTAGCACATCCAAGCAGAGAACTCCTAGGCATGGGGCTCACAAAATTTTTTGCAAAAAATATTATTCTAGCCTGGATTGGCTCCTTGAAGTTGGAGTGAGGGATATCTAGCTTCATATTTTTGAATTCCTAGCATGGACTTCTCAAACATTCTGCATTAAGGAGGTGTTGGGTTGCATCTCCTGCCTCTCTAAATTGTGTTATTGAGGTCACCCAAGTCATAGTGATGGTTCCCTTGCATAAAGGGATCCACTATAGCATGGAAATGGTACCTTGGTCTAGGGATTCTATGGGAACTCTAGAGGATGTGATGATGGCACATATAGTCACGTTGTAGTTCTTAGCCATATGTAAAATTAACTCCAGAGCCTACACAAAATGAAGGTAACAAATTTCTTGGATGATTCTGGAGGCATAAATGTTGATCGATGATACATTGTTGGCTTGCCTCAATTGGTATATGGCGTATTTGAGGCTTCCCAGTTTGGCCCAGGTACCAAAATCTATATCTTAAATTTCTTGAAGTGTTGTTTCAATCTGATAACCTTGAATAATTTCATCTTTCTTGTACTTCATTACTAGAAGGAGCTTATCTAAATCCTTCTCTTCCTTTGATTTCTTAGCCAAAATTGCAAATGTGCTAGGGAGTTTTGGGCTTCTTGGTGTTGACCCAGTTCCTACCATTTTCATGATTAGAACTTGCAAGACTGGGCAACTGCTAGTATAAGATATATGATATATTAAGCTTACTAAAACTCTAGATTATGGGACTTCGAGGGTCATGTATCATGTTATTTAGAAACAAATAAAATAAACATTTACTAACCATAAAGAATATTGGATGAGATGTCCTCTTCACAAGAAAACCACAAAATCCATGATGCATAACCGGAAAGGTCAGAGTCTGAAAATAATAACTTAGTGAAGTATCATTAGAAAAAGCATGCTAGTGACCACTAAGATGTTCAAGGACTGAATATTCCAAAGTGATAAAAAGTAATAATATACCATTGATGTGATTTTAGTTAAATGATAATTCATTTCCAAGGCTAGACACTTTTTCATCCACTCACATGGAGTTATGGCATTTAACTGACAAATGTCATTACACAAAAGGATATCAATGGTTAACTGGGAAAAATATGAATGTTTGATCATGGGAACCAATTCTACCATTAAGGCGGGCAAGACTGGGGAGAGAGAAAAATCAACACCAACCTCTCAAAAAGATCAAAATCAACCATGTGACTAGCCTGGTTCTATAACTTGGCAAAATTTAACATTTGAAAACATGACCTGGGCCACACCAACTCATCATGGAGTCCCTGACCCATTATTATAATGCATTGTTGACAAACTTTGCAAAGAATTTAAACAAGAGAAAACATACACTCCTATTCACATAAGACTTCACCAATTACACAAACCTACTAAAATTTACAACATAAGCATGAAATTTACAAGATATCTACATGCATTTACAGAGTATATACAAATTTAAAAAACATATACACCTACTTAGAGGGCACCCAACCCATGGGTTGGACGATCCAAGGAGGAAAAACACCAAGCCACAAAAGTACATGCCCAAAATACATGCAAACATTACTTACAACGATAGATTTTGGGTGATGCAAGGAAGGAAAAATAGCAAAAGAAAAATCCAAATGAAACAGAAGAAGAAAACAAACCAATGGCCAAGAGAAACCTACTTGAAATATAGAATGATAAAATTTATGAAGCCTTAAAACACCTCTTTACCATTCGCTTCAACAACCCAGTGCTAATACCCAAATGCAGACACAAGCACTCGCACAATTTTTCTATTGAGATCTCAACCTCAGGGAACAACTCACACTTCATAGTTAATCTCTCGAGAGGTAATTTTTTCTCATGGTAAATATAAAAGTAATGGGTAAAATCCTTTTAGAATTCCTAAGGGAGAACATTAAATATTAAGCATGGTGCAAGAGTGGGGTTAATAGGCCTCTTCTTTCTCTTGGATGGCTTATCATCAGTATTCAAAGGAATCACATGATGGAATAGGCATTCTTATAAGATTTTAAGTCATCATATGACCAAGAAAACACATGCATATTATTTATCAAAAGACCTATTAGTTCTTTCCTTACCTTTGTAGACAACTTCCTACCAATGTATACATTCTTTGGAACCTCTGTTGTTCCAAGGTTTACTTCCTCCAAGTCCCTAGGATCATGGGAAATATTCATGCTCATTGTCTTGTCCTTGTTATCAAAAGGCCTTTCTAGGACTACCAAACCTTTGGGAAATTTATTTATATTTAAATGCAATACATCATTCCCAAACATTATATCATTTACATCCATACTTTCCACATATCCACTAAAATAAATCTCTTGATTATAAAATTCAACCCAAGAGTTCAAGAATCTGATAATATCAATGTCAACATCAAAGACTTGCCAGTTATCAATGTTGTCAGGGATTGAAGGCCTGGTTTGTACTTAAACCTTCAAAATTCCTACAAATGTTTCATCATATGGCTTGAGATAAATATTTTCTAGGAGTTCTTCTATTTTTTTGTGGCTCCTATCCATCCTGTCAATCCCAAAAGCATCAAAATTTTCAATCTCATCCCAAACAACATTCCTATATTGTTTCAATCTCTTGATTTTGGAAGCATACTTGGATCTTACTTGGGATATGATCAACTATAAATCTCCAATCACATGGAAGTTCTTAATTCCATATTGAAAAACTAATCTCATCCCAATTAATAAAGCTTCATACTCTGAAACATTATTAGTACAAGAAAATAACATAGTGATTAAAAACTTAAAAGTTTTACCACTGGGAGAAATTATAAGGACACCTATATCTGAACCCTCCTTTGAACTAGCACCATCAAAATACATTGTCCAAAGACAATTGTCATCAGATAAATTTTCCTTATTTTAAGATAAATTTATAGGCACCTTCTTTTCACCTACTATTAGATCCTCTACTCTAAATGGGCCCATATCAGTATCAAGGAAATAAGTTATATCCTCATCTTTACCGATCTCAATCATGTGTGGGACCCTTGACTCATGGTTGACCTTTACATTTTTACCATCAATGTTAAAGGTAGCAAAATAAAGATCACATTTAAGGCTACCTCCCACAGATGCACTCTACTGTCTAGATAACAAAATTCCATAATGAGGAGGGATATCTACAACAAGAATACTCATCTTTAACTTCTTACCAGGGTATGCAGCCAACTTATATGGTAGGGTCATAATAGTACAAATAATAGGAACTTATCTTGAATCAATAGCTTGACATCTCCCATGAGGAGTGTCAACTATTAACCCCATTAACTCCATTATCTTTACTGACATTATTGTGTTTGATTTCCCTAAGTCAAAAAAGAAAAACATCATTGAGAACCTTCCACCCATCCAAAAGAGCTCCATATAATTTATATCCATACATTAACCTCATTCCTTTTCCAAGCAATTGTGATGCCAAGAATAAATTCCATAAGTCAAGCAATCCACATGCAGTCAAGGCTCAACATGTCCAGTCTAATTGACATGTAAAAAAAAAGATCCAAAAAGAAAAATAAATTTGAAAAAGGCCACAAAAGCCTCTTGAGAAAAAAATGATGTCAAAATCTATACGGGTTCCTAAATCTCTTGTAGAAATAATGTGTTCCAAGGACCCAACAAAGAATAAAAAACCAAAATCTATGTGGATTCACGAGCGGCTTCTTGAAGCATAGTGTCCCAAAGAAAAATCCATGTTGGCATCCAAAATTTCTATCCCTCCATCCAAACATCTTTCATCCATTTTGGGTCCTTATTTTCTAAAATGCATATCCATTCCTCCATCAAATCCCAAATATCATTTTCCTCCATCA
This sequence comes from Thuja plicata, assembly GCA_018584345.1. Lineage (NCBI taxonomy): Eukaryota > Viridiplantae > Streptophyta > Pinopsida > Cupressales > Cupressaceae > Thuja > Thuja plicata. Next base: position 1,307,161 of record MU223937.1, on the reverse strand, counting down.
CTCCATCAGCCCTCAAAATGTCAGCCAATGTTGATCATTCCCACATTTCCATCCACTCAAAATAAATTCTTCTCAAACTCCCTCCTTTATCCAACACCTATCTTCCATCCTTTCATCTATCCTATCCAATCCTTTTCCTAAAGCATTATCCCCCTTCATCCAATCATCCCTTTCATATCCCTTTTTCATTACCCTACCAACATCTTTGAGCATACCATCAAAGGATATGGTAGATTATTACATGTCCTTCAAGACAACCATGCAAAGAGAAAGACACTTGAGTCCTTTTTTTGTGTTTCAAAAAGGTCAAAAATGAAAACAAAAAACTGCAAGAAAAAAATGTAAAGAGAAATATTTTTCCACTAGTGAAACCCAAAAAACATACACTTTGGGAAAGTACCATGATGAAAACCTGGCAGGCATCATGTGTAATAAATGAACCTCTTGTATTCCACAATTGGGGGAAATTTTCATCTATGTTATCTTGTCATACTCCTATCATTTCCTCCATTATCCCTTCATCCCACATATCCATTATCCTACCATGCATCCATATTCCCCTTTTTCCATCTTTTGATCCTAACATCCTATCAAGCATCCTATTTTCTTTAACTTATACACCTTCCTTTTTATTTAGATTGTCCATATCCCTTACCTTGTCCACATCCTTTTCTCCATATTGTTTTCTAGATCACAACCTTTAGTCCATATCCCTTACCTTGTCCATTCTTGATCTTGCTTGTCCTATCCAAATACCTCTCTTGGCCTTGACAGAAAATAAGGAAATAAAATTCAAAATATGTTTTCAATATCCTCTTGACATGTAGACTCTTGTGAACCACATACTAATCAATGCACCATGTCATTACCTTATCTTGTCATGTCAAATCCCTTGGCTTGTAAAAAAGATGTTTTACTATTGTCAGATAGTCCTTAGGAGTCAAATCATCCCCAATACCATTATAAATTTGTCACCATCCTTCCACTATCTATTATCTTCCATCTTCCTATTCATCCATTCATAATGTCCCTACCTTGCTAGACACTGGGGGCAAACAAATGCATCTTTCTCAAGCAATAATATCCTGAAAAAATCTTTAAAAATTTGAATAATGTCTTGAAAAAATATTGAATAATATCCTAAAAAAATATTTTAAAAAATTGAATAATATCCTAAAAAAATATTTTAAAAAAATAAAACAAATGTTATGAAAAAATCTAAAAATTAAAAAATGTCCTAAAAATCCTTAAAACCATAAAAATATCGTGAAAAAAACTTTAAAATTTGTAAAATGTCTTGAAGAAAATCTTTAAAAAATCAAAATGTATCAAAACTATTTGCAATAAAATCATCTCGATAACGACAAATAAAAAGTGACATCAAACATCAAAACTCAAATCAAAACAATGAGCTTCGTAAATCAGCAATAGACTCATAAGACTCATCTTTTCAACAATCCAATATGTCAACAATCAATCAATCAATCAAACTAATGTCTTATATAGTGACAAATACACTCAAAACTAGACAAATCAGTCTTATACGAGTAGTCCATTACTAGAACTAGACACATCCAGATCAACATCTATCAATCCAACCAATGATCATAAGGTTGTTGAAAAATTCAATCATGTTAGTCAATTATCGATTTATTTTTCACAGTTATATTCCTATGATTCTCAAGGATACCACTGAGTGAAAGGAGTAGCCGAGATGGTTCATAATCTTTTTTTCTTTTTTTCTTTTTTGTTTATGGATTGTTTCAATGAAGTTCTGGGGCAATAATGTTTTGGATGTCTATGATAAGAGCTATCACATCTACATACAATATCTAATTGTAGAGAAATTTAAATAGATAATTTGGCTGTGATATGTTGCACATACATTGACTCCAAATATATGAACCCTAGGATGGAGTGAAAAATTCCTTGTATGCTATCTTCTTATTTAAATAGAGATCGTAACAGTGTCAAGATATTCAATATCTGGATGATTTTGCATCTCTTTCTTTTCAAATAAGGTGCAATGTTGATATTGTTGAAATTTTCTGCAATGACTCAGATTCATCACTTGTTTAATCTTGATTGCAACTAGTTAAGTCTTCACTTCTAACTAATTCATTCTTCTCACTAACATTTATTCTATCATTTAAATCAATCAATCAAATTAGTCAATCATCAAATTGGTCAAATCACTCAATCATTCTATTAGTCATTCAATCAATCAATCATCATTTCTCTTATACATGACAGTCCTTCCTGAAACCAAACATTGCAACATGTCTTATACTGGGTATTTCTTCCCTAGAAACAAACATCGTCACTAGTCTTATATAGGATGGTTACTCCATGAAACCAAACATGATTCTCAATCAACCATTTCTATGCCAAATGTTGATCAAATAGTCATCATCACCTACTAACATTTTTCACTTCTGACTAACTATTCTTCTCTTTCATCTTTTATCCAACATTTATCTTCTTCTTTCGATAGATCATTCATGAATTTATTACACAAACAATCCCTTGAGGGGGCATCATATTACCCTATAATCACTTGCTATCGTCAAGGAAAGCTGTGGTAGGACTTGGTCAGATATTCTTTGACACAACACTCAAAATCACATTGTATCAAAGAGGAGAAAATGTAGAAACCCAAAATTTCCACATGGTTGCACAAGAATCCACTAATTACTCATTATTCTTCTATTAATTAAATAATTCTTTAATTTTTAAATTAAACATCCTTTATTCTTTTTAAACCTAATCTTTGCATCATTTAATCATTCCCTCTTATAGTGATTAGATAATTAATATTATTTAATTAATCAACCTTTAATTAAGTGGTTTTTAACATTTAGTTAAAGTAAATTTCTAAAGTTTCATTATTTAAATAATTAATTTTAATTATTTAAATTGGCTAATAATTCCCCCAATAAAATCAATTTCTACAATTAATTTTATTTCATCCCAATTTCCATTTAATTTAACTTATAATTAATTTCATCCTAATTTCATCCTTTTCAAAAATTAATTTTTTAATTCAATTTAAATCTTTAAAATCTCTCATAAATCTAAAAAATCAAGCTTGTGAGTGATGAACTACAACTGATTGTATGTTTGAATTCATTTTTTTGATAGTCAACCGAGTTACAGATATGATGATAGACATTAATCAGTTAATGTATTGTCATTGATGTCAACTTATTTGAGTATCATTATGGTAACAAACATCTATTATGGATTAAGATCTGGAACAAACAAAGTTTATGTGGTTGTTAATTGAAGAGTTATGTATACACTGAGAGACAGTGAACACCGAGTCAATACAGTTCATACGGAGCACAGTGATTACCGAGCTAGGGATCACCGACACATCATGACATTGACCGAGCAATTTAATCAAACCAATGTCAACTAAAATGATGAGCTGGGAATTGATGATTCTGAGGTAAATAATAAGGTTTTTTATGATGATCAAATAGTTATGAAAATTCAAGGAAGATCGAATGACGAAGACTGAAATGTGTTTTTAACACAACTGTCATAACACAATTGCTGAGGAAGGTTTAAGAGGAAAAACCAACGATGGAGATTAAGAAGAAAAATCTAAAAGATAGTAATTAAATGAGTTATGATATTTATTTAAGAGACAAGAGATTCATTATGAATCATATGATGCTATGATGCGCACATGCAAAGTTTATGCATGACTAATCAAATTGGTTAAAGATAGAGCCAAGCATTTTATGTAGACATCACCAAGCGAAAGAGGAAAGAGAATTACCAAGTAGAATAGAGTATGAAGAATTAGATAAACTGAAGTGAAGAAATTAATCAGAGGTATTATGTACTTAGTATAGAACTAAAAATATGCAAACATAGATGTATCATTTTAACCATTGTTACAGATAAATATTTTAACTAAGTAGGACATGAAAGTCTTTATTATGATATTATAATCAATGTTGAGTGTTTTCTTGTTGACCCCATAGTGAATGATTGGTTAAGAGAGAACTGTTAGTTTTAAATCCTCTAACCAGGTCACATTTAATAGTGTGCATTGTAACTTTTAACAGGGTTGGCTCTTAACTGAGCTCACTTTAGAAGAGTGAACTATTTTTGGTTACCAATCACAGGTGTTTTTTCCCTTAGCAGAGTTTCCACATTAAAAATCTATGTGTCAATTTGTATGATTGTTGTGGATTGCTATTTTTATTTACACATTACTTTATTTACATTGATTGATAATCACATTATTGATTTACTGCTACTCGGTAAACAACTATATGACTAAATTTTGAGATTACAATATACCTTTCACCGATTTTAATTATATGTTTGAAATTGTTGTTATATACATCTGGGAGAATTTGGGACTGTAGGATAATTTAGAACCAACTGATTCACCCTCCCTCCTCTCAGTTATTCTAACAATTGATATTAGAGTGTACAATTCTTAGAAGGAAATTTGTGGATGACTTAAGCTAAAGATCATAAGATGTATAAGAGAGACGCACCGAAGTTGAACAAGGAAAAATTTTCATCGTGGAAAATAAAAAGGAGACTATACCTATTAGGGATTAGAGGTGACATTGAAATATACCTGGATAATGAATTAATTCTACCTACTAGACCCTTGACTATTAATCAAATGAAATAAAAACATGAACTCAATGTTATAATGGTGGAGATTGCTTCTTCACTCACCGATGCTGAATTTGAGGATATCAAGACATGTACATTAGCCAAGCAGATGTGGGATAAGATTACACTAGTTTATGGAGGAGATGCAAATGTACAAAGAGCTAAATCTTAAAGTATCCGAGGAAAATTTGATGACATGAGAATGAAAGAAGGAGAGAACATAACACAGTACAGTACATGTCTCAAGGAAGTTGTGAATGATATTCGAGGAGCAGGTGGAACTATTGATAATGACACTATTGTGAGTAAGATTATTAGAACTTTATTTCCTATATATTCTATAAGAGTCTCTACATTACATGAAATGAGAGCAGCGCTTGTAAATAATATTATTGTTGATAGCCTTGTCGGTAGATTGATTTCTTTTGAGCTAAACAATTTTGACAACAATGTTGTACCTACTATGGAATCTACATTTATGTCTACTCTGAAAATTTGTAAATATGGTAGCAAACACATAATAAGAAATTATAGGGACAGCGAAAATGATGATAAGGAACTTGATGAACTTGAAGCATTAATAGTTAGAATATTGCACAAAGGAAAAGGAAGATATAAAGGTAAACTACCTTTGATATGTATTAATTGTAAAGAGATTGGACACTTTGTTGCGTGATGCCCTAACAGAAAGAATGATGAAAGAAATGAAAGATCTAATGATAGAAAAGATGACAGAGCATATAGAAGAAACCAACAGTATGACAAAAGGAATGACCGAGATTACAAAGACAAAGACAAGAAGGTTTGTTACATTGCTGAAGATAAAGATAATGATAGTGGTTCTGACAGTGATGAAGATATTGAGATAGTGTTTGTAGCTTTGAAAGAAGATTCAAAAGAAGATGAAAGGTATGTTTAAAAATCACTTATTTCTAAAGTTAGTAAACATGACATTTGGGTTATTGATAGTAGTTGTACATATCACATGACTAGAGATAAAGGAAAATTTGAATTTCTTGAGCATTATGATAGTGGATCTGTTATAATGGGAAATGATACACCTTGTCAAGTAAAAGGAAAAGGTACTATAATGTTGAACAATCAAATCAAATTTAAGAATGCATATTGGGTGAAAGGACTTAATTATAATTTGTTGAGTGTTTCATAGTTGAATGACATAGGTCACCGAGTTGTATTTGAAAATAGGAAATCTAGAATCTATGATAGAATAGGAAAGTTGATCGGCACTGGTGAACAATCAAAAGGTAACCTACTCTTTCTTGACACTACTGAAACTAGTTGTTTGATGGCTAAAAATTAAGATGTATGGTTGTTGCATAAGAGGTTTTTTCATGTAAATTTTGAAAACATGGTTAATATTAGTAAGAAAAGAAAATTTAGAGGCTTACTGATCTTATCTAAACCTGACCATGTAATGTGCAAGAATTTTCAAAAGGGAAAAATGTAAAAATCTAGTTTTAAGAGAAAGAATTTTTCATCTAATGATATTTTGGAGATATTTCATATAGAGTTATGTGGACCAATGAGAACACAGAGCTATTATGGGGACATATACTTTATTTTATTTTTTGATGACTACTCTAGAATGATGACCGTCATGTTCCTAAAAGAAAAATATGAAGCATTTAAGATGTTTAAATGGTACAAAGCTAAAGTGGAAAAATAAATTAGTCGAGAACTGAAGTGTTTGAGATCAGATAGAGGAGGTGAATTTATTTCTGATGAGTTCACTAACTTTTGTAGTGAGTATGGAATAAAGAGATAGGTTTTTGCACCAAGGAAACCATAGTAGAATGGAATTGCTGAAAGGAGAAATAGATCAATTGTGGATTGTTCTAGAACACTGATGATTGAAAAGAATGTTGCACAAACATACTAGAGAGAAGATGTTAGTACTAATATATACACACTGAACCGAGTACAACTAAATAAATATATAAATAAGAAACCTTATGAGCTATGGTATGGTTATACACCTAATGTGAGCTATTTTAGAATATTTGGAAGTCGTTGTTATATTTTGAAAGATGATCAAAATGGTAAATTTTATTCAAAAAGTGGTGAAGGCGTAGACCTTATGGAAAGACATGTTGTCAAAGAGTTCCAAAACACTTAGTCACTTATATGACTACAGTGTTGACTAAGCCAGCATCTTGAAGTGTAACCCAAGAAGTTGCAGTGTCGACCAAGCAGTTAGTGTAGAATAGTATCACCCGAGTCACCTGTGTTACCCGATTTACCATCTTCAAGTTCTCAATGTGACCCGAGCACCTAGTGTAACCCGAGTGCCAGATTTTCCAATTCATTGTGTCACCTGAGTGTCAGTATATCATTTGAGTGGATTACTGAACCCGAGTATCAACATTGGGCCAGCTTAGCACATATTGTTTGATACTAATTAAATATGTTAAGTAGCCAACTTATGAAGGTAATTGATTTGCATAGATATATATATATATATATATATATATATATATATATATATGTAAGGTACTTTGTTTNTACATAGATATATATATATATATATATATATATATATATATATATATGTAAGGTACTTTGTTTATCCAAAATGATGAATAGAAGTAGTAGATGTATGAGTATGGATATGCGAATATGAAGTGACAGATTGAGTAGAAGGATACAATAGTATATAGGAACAACAAAGAATCATCTATCACATTTAGGTGATTAGTATTATTTCAAAGGATCTTATTTATAAAATCAAAGTTGCATAGCAGATCATTCACTAGTTCATCCTAACAGGTGTATCAGAAAAATCCTTTAATAGGGTGGACTTAACAGTCCTTATCAAATCTCCTAACAGATTGCATAGTTTATTGTATTGTATAAATCCTTTCAAAAGGTGGACCTAATAATATTTATTTCTCCTAACAGGGAAGGCCATCAAAAGCGGTCAATTGTAATCCTTAACCGGCCAAATTTATTACTTTAGTACTAAATCTTGTGGGTACCATCCCCACCCCAGTTTTACTTTCTATTTGGAGGGTTTATGGGTAACAAAATATTGTGTCAAGTGTTATGAGTGTTTATTCCATGCATGAAATCATATTAGACAATCTAATAAAGGATAAAAGTGAATAATTTTTATTGGTTCCTTATTCACCCCCCCTCTCAGTCACCTAGCCTCAATATATTTCCAAAAATTGGTATTAGAGCATAGGTTCTCCTATCAAAAGTTTAACAGCTTGAGAAATTATCCAAGGCAATGGAAATATATAGACTGGAGAAATACATTGACAATGAAAAGATAGATCTATAAGTGGCCATGGATCAAATCAGAAAACTCAAGGAGCAGCTCTCTATTTCCCTAAAAAAGAAGAAAAGATTTAGCAGTGCAAATGAATGATAAAAGTTACATAAAAGAAAGAATTAATGATTTATGAAAATAAATAAGTTCTGAAGAAGCTAATGCAGCCATTGAAGACCTACTTGCAAATAATCTCAATTTACATGAAGAAGTTAGAAAGTTAAAAAGAGAACAAGAAATTCATTCAGTAAGAATATGTGAAGTCATGGAACAAAAGAACCAAGCATAAAATGATAGAGAAATGGCATAAGAATATAATACATTGCTAAGTACAAGATTAGAAGAAAAATAAAATGAAATCCATCATTGTCACTTCAGCAAGGAGATATGAGAAATCAACTCAATAGTGCAAATAAAGAAGTTATCAATCTGGGGACTAAAAATGAAAGACTGCAAAATGATCTCAATACTAAAAAAAATCCAATGATAGTATGATGAATTCACAAGTAAGAGTGGATCATTTGATAGAGAAAAATCAGTTCAAACATCATGGACAAAATAGATTAGGTTATATTGAACAAGGTGAATCCTCACAACAAGGAGCTCAAAAGAACAAGAAACCTACTTGTAATCATTGTGGTAAGTTAGGGCACATAGAAAATAAGTGTTGGAGCAATGGGAAGTCAAATTTTAATGGAAAATGCTACAAGTGCAACAAACATGGACATAGGGAAAGTGAATGCACTAAGAAACCTAAGTTTGAAGGAAAATGTTTCAATTGTAAAAACCAAGGTCATAAGTCTTCTGATTGCAGAACTAAGAAATGGAACCTTGTTGAACAACTAGCTAAAGCAATTTTTGGTTGGGATTACAACACATGGAGCAAATTTTGTCATTGTGGTGAATATGAGAATATTGGTGCAAATTGTGCAAAGACTCACCTCATAAAAAAGGAAAACTACTAAGAGATGTTATGTGTGTAAACAACTCGGTCATCTAAGAAAGAATTATATGAATAGAGAAAAATTAGATACTAGTTTTGAGAAAGGAAAAGAAAAAGTTTCTAAAATCAAAACTCAGATGAGTCAGCAGTGGGTAAGGAAGTCCCTTGAGAATTTAGACCAAAACAATGAAGGATTGAATGGCACCCAAAATAATGAGTTGGGTGAATCCACCATCTCCAAATAAAGATTCAAGGAGATAACTGGAACTGTGCATACAAGCCATCATACATCAGTTCCAAACATGCTAGCAAGTCCAAATCTACATATTGATGCACTAGGACACATTATGGTTCTAACCACATCAGGATCTTATTTACATTTGAGTTACTCAGGCTTAACCAAGTTAAGTTAGGTTGTATGGTCTCAAAGATGCAAAGTTAGTTTTTGTTGAGCTTCTGAGTAAGCCTGGGAGAGCTACCTGAGCTGTGATAGCTACCATGTATGGTGAAAAAACTCACAAATGGTGAAATCAAAGGGTTATTGTTTATAGTTTACAGAGTGATTAAGAGCTAATAGAAATCTCAGAGCGAATTTGTGTTTGAAAGTTTTAGTTACATCAAAGTTTAATCAATCCTCTAAGCGTTATGGTGTCATCATCCATTAGTAAGATTAAGAAGGGATCTGATATGTTAGTGAGGAATGATGTCTATGAACCACCAAAGTTAAAACTTCATCTTGTGATTTTAGAGGAGAAAAATCTTATGGGATCCCATTCCCAAGTTCCTCCTAAGGTACTATTGATTCACGACATCTAAACTTTCTATCATTGCATCATTCAATAGCTAGGCACATTGGAGATGAATCAAGCATATGAGAAACTTTGTGTGGATGGGAATCTAAAGCCAGATTACAAACACCTCAAAGTCAAGGGTTTAACCAACATTTTACATATGTTGAAGAACTTTCAGATAAAGTGGATTAGGTTTGTTCTGGGCTGTGTTTGCAAGATGCATCTCTGGTTGGAGAAACTAGTGAAGATCACTAAGCTAATGGTACACTGAGTGACATGGTACCCAATGCTTGACAAACCTAAGGCAACCAAAACCCTACCTTGAGATGACCTATCCAAGAAGACTCTTTCCAAGTGGGATGGAAGAGGCATAAATTTGAATGGATTCACTGACATGGAACTAAAGTTTGGAATTCATGTGATTGTGTACAAGATATACAGTTCTAGCCAACCAAACAGTGTACCATGTGAGGATGTGGACTTGGCATACAAAGTAGTCAAGAACAATATGTCATTTGAATTTTCCAATTTGCAACTCATCCAACTAAGAAAAAATGTGGAGAGCATTTGGGCAACCAAGACCAATCCATGTAAGTTTGGTTCACTCTTGGTCTGCATATTCTTTTATATTTAGAATTTTTTCCCTTCAAAAGGCATAGTTGTATGGAAAAAGGATAGACCTATAGTCTATCAGAGAAATTAATTTATAGCATAATTGGGAGATAACTTTGAAAGCATCATAGATTCTTACTTTGAAAGTTTCAGAGAGAAAATGCAGAGTAAATAGAATTCCAAAACAATTGGTAGAGGACTATAAGGATGACATATATTTTCTAGTTGACTATGATAAAGTATACATTCAAGCAGTCAAGCCTAGGATTGCATGGGTGAAACCTCTTGCATATGAGGTTAACATTAATGAGACAAGAGACATCATTGAAGCTCTTCTAAATGAACCTGTTGATCCTAAAGAACCATAATTTGGTACTTATGAAGAAGCTAAGGGAAAAATATCATTGGAGATTGAGATTCCTAAAATCCTAAAGAGAGGAAGGAAGAGATTAGAGAAGTTTGGAAATAAGTATCACAAATCATCAGACTCTCCTCCTTCAATCACTGAAAGCAAAGGAGATGACATAAATATAGAAGAAGATGAACCTGAGAAAGAAGAGGAAGAAGAAGAAGATGTTGAGACTCCTAAGAAGAAGAGGCTATCCCCCAAGAAAAAACAAAATATCTCTACCCCTGTCTTCACTACAATAAAGCCTAGAAGATCTAGAAGAAAATTGACAATGCCTAAAGAAGATGAAGAAGAAGATACAGCCACATTCAAGAATCCCCCACCTACCTTTTAGCAGAAGATTGAAGAATTGAAAGGAGGTAGTGGTATGGGATCTCTCAAAACATTGAAGTATGCTTCCAAAACCAAAGATGAGCAAAAGATGATTGAGGATGCATTAGTAGATAAAATGGAAAGATGGAAGTATGATCCATCTGAATTAAAAAGCCATATGACTGAAGACATTCTCAAGGCAATCACCATTCACTGACACAATGTAGTTTAGATTGAAAAGGACATCAGAAAGACAAACTTGAAGCAATTCATGCCTACTATGACTGATAAAGAGGTAAAAGATGTTGTGAATAAGTATGAGAGTAATCACACTCCAAGGTTTAGGAATTTTCAAATTTTGAGAAAGAAAATAGAGGATGTTATGCAGTCCACAAAAAACATATGGAAGAAAAATTTTGTTGACAAGGGAGAAGATAAGACAGAGAAAAAAAGTATAGACCCTCATGTACAGGTCAAAGATGAAGAGTTATGTAAGGTTCAGACCATTGAAGAATCTAATGCTGAACATATAGCAGTAGAAGTGATGGAATCCCTGCCCCAATCACCTATTCAGAAAATCTTATCTCCCAGCGAAGAAAAAGTCACAGATTCTACATCAAGACTAGTAGGAACCAAGCATCAGGCTCCACCTACTATTGGTCCAAGCCAGACTGAGTCATAGAAGGACACTATGAATTTTTCTATATTTAGTACTGAGCCTGTAGTTGGTGCATTAAAAGTTAATGACTTACTCTAACTGAACACTGAGAACAAGGATGAGGTTGGAAAAGGTAAGGAAATTGTTCCTTCACCTAATACCAAGGTCAAGGGTAAAGAAAAGGAAACAATAACTGATGATGTTGACCTTGAGGAAGATATTGTGATTCCAAATTGGTATCTTTCCAACCTAACATCCGAGTAGATGGACATCCTTGGGGAGCTATGGAAGAAAAGAGAAAAACAACAGAAGCTCCGAGCATAGAACAAAAGAAACAGAGTTCTAGATGACATCAAAGGTATTTTCCTGGATTTACTAGAGATTGAAGTCAATGAGGATGATTCCATAATGGACCAACTTCTTTAAATAGTTCACAAGTTTAATCATGATCTTAGTGGACAGGAGAAATTACTGCAAAAGGCAGAAAGAAAAAAATGAAAATAAGGTTCTAGAGAATGTTGCAGGAAAGATTGCAATAGATCAGGTGAAGATAACCACTATCATTAACTCTCTAGAAACCACTATGAATAATTTTGTGGAATTATTTGTAAAGTTGAGGGAAACTTCCAACTTTACCATGGAAATAAAAGACAAGCTGACAAAGATTGACACTGATTTGAAGGCAAGTGAAAGCTAGTTGGCACTTGATCCAAGTTCAAGTTTAGCACATTTTGTAAGATCAAGTATCTAACTGATCTACAGGAAGAGCTACTAGGGGAAGAAACAAGAAAAAGGGAATCCATAATAGTTATATAGAGCCAACTCCTTCCTCCTATGGATGTCATGCAGAAACATATTGCTCATGAAAAGACACTCATCTATGGTAACAACTTTTCAGTTGTAGAGCTTATGATGAAGTTGTCTGCAGAAATTCAGATTGAGTTGCACATCTTGAAGGTGTTGCAAGACAATTGGGACAAGACTTTGCCTCAAATTTTGAAGGTACATTGTGATTTCCTCTCCTATTTTGGAATTACCTTGTAGATATGATTTTTGGCATTTGTGTCAAAAATAAGGGGGAAAGTTATAATTTTTATACAAGAGGGAAAGATAGAAATTGTATATATATATATATATATATATATATATATATATATATATATATATATATGAGGAAATACATGTACAGAGTATATATATATATATATAGCAGAGTTACAAAAAAAATTGGAAAATAAAGATAGAGTCAGTTGTAACTGAGTTGCAGAGCAACAGTCAAAACTTGAGCAAGTACCCAAGTACATGGTAAGGGAAGTTTTGACTTAGCAGTTTGATCAGAGTTTTTGGATATGATAAGTGTTTTTGTCACTAATGCCAAAGTGGGAGATTGTAGACCTTATGGAAAGACATATTTTCAATTAGTGCCAAAATACTTAGTCACTTATATGAATACAGTGTTGATCGAGCTAGTAGCTTGAAGTGTAACCCGAGCAGTTGCAGTGTTGAAAGAGTAGTTAGTTCTAAATAGTATCACTTGAGTCACCAGTGTTACCCACGTTACCATCTCTGAGTGATCAATGTGACCCTAACACCCTGTGTTACCTGAGTGCCAAAGTTTCCAATTCATTGTGTCACCCGAGTGTCAGTATATCACCCGACTGGATTACTCAACCCGAGTATCAGCAATGGGTCGACTTAGCACATATTGTTTGATACTAATTAAATATGTTAAGTAGACAAATTATGAAGGTAAATTATTTGAATAGATATATATATGTAAGGTACTTTGTTTATCCAAAATGATGAATAGAAGTAACAGATGTATGAGTATGGATATGTGAATATGAAGTGGCAGATGGATTAGAAGGCTACAACAGTATAAAGGAACAACAAAGACTCATCTATCACATTCAGGTGATCAATATTATTTCAAAGGGTCTTATTCAAAAAATCAAAGTTGCATAGTAGATCATTCACTGGTTCATCCTAACAGAGTGCATACTTTATTGTATTGTATAAATCCTTTCACAAGGTGGACCTAACAATCCTTATTGCTCCTAATAGGGCATGCCATTAGAAATGGTCAATTTTAAGCCTTAACCAAACAAATTTATTACTGTAGTACTAAATCTTGTGGGTACCATCCCCACCCTAGTTTTACTTTCTATTTGGAAGGTTTCTGGGTAACCAAATATTGTGTCAAGTTTTATGAGTGTTTATTGCTTTTCTGTTCCATGGATGCAATCGGATTAGACAATCTAATAAAGGATAAAAGTGAATAAGTTTTATTGGTTCCTGATTCACCCCCCCCCCCCCCCCCCCCCCCCCCCCNCCTGATTCCCCCCCCCCCCCCCCTCCCCCCTCTCAGTCACCTAGCCTCAATATATTTCTAATAGAAGGAATATTTCTTGGATATTCTATTAAGAGTAAAGCTTATAAATGTTTGAACAAGACTTCTAACAAGATCATTATAAGTGAACATGTGAGAGTTGATGAATTTGCTGAGAAGAATGATGAGGAGAGCACAAAAGAACTAGAATATTATAGTAGATTTTTCTACTTGGAATGACCTGACACCTTACCCATGTAGATACCTAATGTTACCGTGCAACAGGGTAATGTTACCAAGAAACAGGAGGCACCAACCGAGAATCATGAAAATGTTGGAATTAAATATCATGAAAAAGAACACAATGTACCTGCTGGAGAACATAATGAAGAAAAAAGAATTGAACCTAAAATTTCTAAATATGTAAGAAGACATCATCCACAGAATTAGATTATTGGAGATAAAAGAGCTGGCATGATGACACAAAGTAAGTCGAAAGACAACACATGTTTGATTTGTGAATTTGAACCTAAAAATGTTAGAGATGCACTAGAAAATGAAGAATGGATAATTTCAATGAATGAAGAAATTGAATAGATATAGAAAAAAAAAACATGGACATTAGTACTGAGACCGAGTGAAAAGAATGTCATTTGCACCAGATGGATATTTAGAAACAAATTGATTGAGGATGGAGATGTAACCAGAAATAAAGAAAGATTAGTATGCAAAGGGTATGCACAAGAAGAAGGTATTGACTATGGAGAAACTTTTGCACCCATTACTAGACTTGAAGGAGTTATAATATTACTTTCATATGTTTCATATAAAGGATTCAAAGTATATTAGTGTTAGAATAACTGAGAGGGGGGGGGTGAATCTGTGGCCTCAAAAATAATCCCAATAATCCAACCAAAATTTATATCACAAATATAATATCCTCAGTTATATTTTAGTCCATCAAGATGAATGCCTAATGTAATTCAAACAAATATATACTACTCGGTAAGATATATTGTTTATCTTTTTCTAGCCTTTACCGAGTAGTAGCAATTAAACTTAGTGTTTACCGACCAATCCAGTTTTATTAATGTGTAAAGTAAATTATCAATGCAATGAAATAAACACACATCTGACACATGGATTTTAATGTGGAAACCATGTTAAGGGTAAAACCACTTGGGACCAATAACCCAAAATGTTCACTCTTCTGAAGTGAGCTCGGTGAAGAGCCAACCTTATTAAAGGTTACAAACACACTGTTAAGTGTGACCTTGTTAGAGGATTCAAAACTAACAGTTTGTCTTTTGACCTAGCATTCACTATGTTGTCAACAAGAAAACCTTTTGACACTCTTGAGTATCTCAATACAATAAGGATGGTTAAATACTACTCAGTTAAGAGATTTTATGAATCAATGGTTAAACTAAAACAGTAAATGATATGTTCAACAATATAACTTTAACTTGCAGATTTTCATATCTAATGTTATTCCATAATACCTCTTCAATTAATATTCTCTTCAATACCTTTTCTCCCCTTCTTTCTTCTTTCTTCTCGGTTAATGCTCTTGCTTCTGTAGCTCGGTGTCTGCAGAATTTCTTGGCTTTGTTCTTCAGCCTGTAAGATTAGATCTGCATGAAGACTTTTATCTTCACCAGAATTATATTCAACATTCCTCTTTTCATAATGAATTCCTTGTCTCTTTATATAGACATGATTTCACCATTTAATCTTCTTTTTTTCATCGTAGATCACTTTCTTGATCCATAAAACTCAATGTTCTTGCTTTAATCTATAAATCTCTCCTTCAGTTTTATTCCACACATATCTCCTTATTATCTGTGAATTGTGCGTGTATATTATGTACCTGATAAGAGAGACACAACACATCAATAATTCATTGCATTAGTTCAAAAGGGTTAGATAAGCATACAAAGCCAACTAATATCAACCTATTGCCTTCTAACTAAGAAGAGTGTGATTAGTAACATAATAGCCCTCAAATTATGCTATAATCAGTGACATGTATAACCTAGCATGAAGGATTTTAGTTTAAAAACAAGCTAAAAGATGAGAAAACATGCATTCTAGTTCTAAGAATGGAAATAAGAACAATGTAAAAGCATGAATCATGAAGTGAAATATGAGTTCTAAGATTAATCTAACAGCATAGCAATGCATTTAGGATATGAGGTGAAGGCTTATTTTCTCTCAAAAATGGCTTCTATTTATAGAAGAGAGAGAGAGAGAGAGAGAGAGAGAGAGAGAGAGAGAGAGAGAGAGAGAGAGAGAGAGAGAGAGAGAGGGGGGGGGGGAGGGGG
>MU223937.1:1228042-1253035 GCA_018584345.1 Thuja plicata | reverse complement strand
GTTTGGTTTTCCAAAAAGCCAAGGGCATAGCATCAAATGTAGGTTTGTATCAGCCCTTACCCATTCCTAATAGGCCTTGGGAATGTATCAGTATGGATTTTATTGTTGGGCTGCCTAGAACTAAGTCCGGTTTGGATAGTATATTTGTGGTGGTAGATAGGTTTAGCAAAATGAGTCATTTAATTGCTTGCAAAACCACCTATGATGCCAGTCATATTTCTCATTTGTTCTTTAAATAAGTGGTAAGGATCCATGGTTTGCCCATCAGCATAGTATCTGACAGAGATGTAAAGTTCATGGGTCATTTTTGGAAGACCTTGTGGGCGAGATTGGGAACCAATTTGTCCTTTGGGTCAGCCTACCATCCCCAAACTAATGGTTAGACTAAAGTGAACAATAGAGTGTTGGGAAACCTCCTTAGGTTCTTGACAAAGGAGTATGGAGTGATGTGGGATCAGATGTTACCCCAGGCTGAATATGCCTACAATGACAGTGTAAATAGGACAACAGGTAAAAGCCCCTTTGAAGTAGTTTATGGGCTACACCCTAGAGGTGTGTTTGAGTTAAGGAACTTGGAAAATGCAGAAGGAAGGAGTGCATATGCAGATGATTTTTCTCAATCCATGAAGGAGGTTCATGAGAAAGTAAAGAAGTAGCTCCAAGAGGCTACACGGAAGTTAAAAGCCAAGGTTGATGAAAGAAGGAAAGATCTTCAGTTTGCTATGGGTGACCTTGTGATGGTTCATCTTAACAAGTCCAAATTGCAGAAGGGATTCCCCACCAAGATGTAGATGAGGAGGATTGGTCCTTGCAAGATTCTTGCAAAGTATGGGCAAAATGCCTATAAACTTGACTTGCCAATAGATTTGGCAATCTCTCTTATTTTCAATGTGCAAGATTTAGTCCAATATAAGGGACCTACACTAGTAGATACAGAGGTACAGTCAGATGGTAAGGACATAGCAGCAGATGTTTGGCTTACCCCTACACCAACAACAAGGGTAGAGAATATTTTAGACTCTCGGGTGAAGATTAAGACTAGGAAGGGCACTTATTTGGAACATCTCATTTAGTGGGCAGGCATATTAGAGGCTAAGACTACTTGAGTGGTTGAGAGTAACTTTAAGAAGCAGGGAATTGATCCTAAGCTCCTGTCCCCAGAGGTGACATAAGTTCTTAACCTTGGTAGTATGGTGTAGGAGCACCCTGGAGATGCCAAGCAAATATGGTAGTCTATTTTCATTTTGGTGTGCTAGTGTGGGTAAGACCCTCTAGTAGGGTAATGTAATTATATAAGGTCATGTTGACCAAGAGTAGTTTAGATAAGTTTCATTTTATGCTTCATTTTGGGTAGATTAACTCTTTTTGGCTCTTGTTTATTGGATTGTCCTTGATAATGTCATCAATGGACAGAGTGATGTCATGGTGGTACTTAGGGTCCATGGATACCCTAGGTAGTCTAGATAAAGTTAGCTAAGGTAGATTAGTGGAGAAAACACTTAAAAAGTGTGATTGGCTAAAAGATGTAAAATGTTGCTATGCAACATTAGTAACTTTTCAAAGTTGCTGACAACATTTTGTTGTCTGGAAGATTTCAAGGTTTTAAGAGTTTTTGAACCCATAAAAGGGTGGGCACATGTGTGTCTAAGCTATATAAGGTGGAAAAACCCTAATTGTGAGGGTTGGAATTCATTTTGTACGGACTGTTATTCTGGAGCCAAGAGTTTCTTTGGAAGAATAGCAGATTGGAAGCATTTTGTATTTTTCTTTGCATTGAATGGATTGAAATTGAAACTGTGACTATTGGATATCATTATTGGTCATGTTTACAAGATTTTTTAGTAGCTAGTTTAATTTTTAGGTACCTTTGCTTTGTTGTTTGTAAATTCTTTAGTTTTGGACTGTTTGTTGTCCTATTTTGGAGCAAGGAGAAAGATGTGGACCTAACTCCACTTCCCACCATTGGTTCTATATGGCCACATGGGAATGGATACTAGGTCCATGGAGCTACCAAACTATAGAAGGAGGATCTCTAAAAGTGATGGCATGTATTTTTAAACACTTTCCCTAGGCGAGCTAAGTTGATAGCCCGGTTAGAGAAAGCAAGTGACAGCGAGTTTAAAAGTTGTAGGGGGTGTTCTCATGAGCCAAGAAGGCTATGAGAGTATTGAATGATGTTGTGCAGGTGTTTCCTAAAGTGGATGAGTGCCCAAGAATCCCACATGCCAAGTTTTGAATCCTAAGACCTCAAACTGGTCTAAAACCAAGAAAAGAGCCATTTTCAAGAAGTAGGGTGTACAGACAGTACTGTACCCTAATACCTAGAAAATCCTTGTGGGGTTTTTATTTAATTGAAGACTACGGGAAGATATTTGGGGGTTCTTTGGAGGTTTTGTGGAAAAAAAGTGTTGTCCTACAATCTAGGAGGCCTAATTTGCAAAAAAGGCTACAAGGCTTAGAAATTAGGAATCTAGAACTCGATGGGCATTTGGTCCAACTTGATGGTTTCAAACCTAGATTGCAATCCAAAAATGGAGTATGTTGAAGCCTTGACCCTCCTACAAATCCAAATGTAAGTGTAGGGCTTAGAGTGGAGTGAGTGGAAGATTCTTGTAGAACACAAGAATGGTGAATTTGACAAGATAGGTGGAATTCTTGATAGGAGGAAGGATCTAATCTTTCCAGTGAGAAAGGGTGGATTGAGGAAGCCCTAGAGGCCCTAATAGTGGCCTAAGAAGAGTTACAAACAAACTCAAGAAGGTATCAAGAGTTCTCCCTATCAATAACCCTCAAAAGCCTTACTCCATTTGTTAGTGTTGCTATCCATTTGAGGGGAATCTAGATCAAGAAGGGAATTGCAAGATGTTTTTCCTTGAAAGTGTGGTATTTTAGGAGGCACTTTTGATCTTTTAGTTGTGTACTGGTTGCATCTTGTGTTAACCATGAAGTTTGTTTCTCAGCTTTGTTAACGTTTCCCAATAGTGCAAGTAAGGATTTCAGATCGTTCAAGTGGGCATGTCTAGGTAAAAGTAACTGTTTGTCATTGGTGGATGTAAATGATTCCAGTGTCAGAGGATTAGAATGCCCTAATAGTGAGTTGGGAACCAAGTTGTTTATAGTAAATGGGTAGACCACACATATTGAACTAATGGCGAAAGACTGACTAAGCATACAAGGTGGACGTATCAAAAGTATTTTGAAATATAACAAGGAGACCAAAAGAGACAATAGGAACCAGCTAAAGAGAAAAAAGGGTATCCTAATCAACTGAGACTTGTTAAGAAAAACTTCCACAAGTACCCACTATCCTGAATGTGAGCTCCCAGATGCGAGCCTCTGATGGTACCAGATGTGATCCTAGAATTTGGATGCGACTGCTTGCTGACTAAATGTGATCCAGAATACCAAATGCGATCCTAAACACTGAATGCGACTTGGGAAATACAGGATGCAATCTTATGATGTTTTTGTCAGTTTGGGTTAGTTTTGAAAAGTTTTTTTTTGAAGTGCATGAAGTTGCTTGTTTCCAGATTTTGTTAGGAGGTGTCGTAAGGTGTGAAAAACACTTGTACTCCAGGGTTTGAAATTTGTTGATTATTTTGAGGAGCTTATCTTTTTAATTATTTTTTGAACACATCAAATAGTTTTGCATTGTTAAGAGGGTGAAACAAACACTCATCTTTTCCTATTCTCTAGGTGGAAGATGAAAATCTTTGCTCGTTGACTTAGGTACACACTCAAATGCTAATCAGAATATAGCCATCACCAAGCATGCAATGGCTCCAATCATGATGCTATATTAGCCGACTCCAAATGCAAGTGAGGACACAATATTATGAGTGTCTTGGGGCAATTACTTTTTTCCTTGCACAAAGATTATCACCCTTTCGGGGATGAATCAGGAATTCTTTCAGTTGAAGTTGTAGATTATTGGACAATCCATTCGAAACTGTCCCCCATATAATTGCACAAGGAAAAATTTAGGCGTATATCCCTATGAGTACCTGAATATATGTAGTCTCACAAGAAAGATTCAAGCAGCTCCGCTCTACATATACCCAGATATATTCAAGGAATGATGTCAAAATTCCAAGAACAAAACCAGTTTCATCTTCCGAGGATTTGGCCTACGAGGAAGCAACTATTAATAGTGAGTTGGAAGGGTTAGCGTAAAATCTTTCCTCACTTGGGTCATT
This sequence comes from Thuja plicata, assembly GCA_018584345.1. Lineage (NCBI taxonomy): Eukaryota > Viridiplantae > Streptophyta > Pinopsida > Cupressales > Cupressaceae > Thuja > Thuja plicata. The sequence goes on along the minus strand of MU223937.1, from coordinate 1,248,839 downwards.
CTCGGGAGATTTTTTCCCCAACCGGTAGGCCCTCTACTATTTAAATGTATGTAACCAGGATTGGCGAGCTTTGGATGTCTGGATTTTTTATTCTTCCGAAGAAGAAGAGCATACTCTCTTAATCTAAACTATTTTCTCCCAAAACACTTAAAGCAAAGTTCATTCCTTCAAGCTATGTTGAGCTCAATTTAGTTGATCCTATTTTAAAGAAAACAAGATGCTTGAAAAGGAAAGTTTGCCTTGTTCAATTAACCACAAAATTTAGTGAGTTGCTTGTTCAATTACTAATCCAAAAAGAATTAAATGATTGAACTTGTTCTTTGATCCCACATATTTAGTGCTTTGTGTTGTTCATTTACTGTTTCAAAAAAGAATTTAGATGATGTTTTTTCTTTGTTCATTTACCCCAAATTCCGTTCAATCCATAAACTGATGTATGAGTTTCTAATTTTCCTTAAAAGGAAAAGAGCATAATCCTCTAGGCAGTTTAGTGACAAATTGGAATATGTACTTTAATTTTGTAAGAAAGTAAATAGAGGTCAAGACGGGGGTTGGTAATCTGTAAAAATGAGTTAGTATGTGTTTAGTTCAACTCCAACAAAAACCTACAAAAACAACCTGCAAACACTTGTTAAGCTGCAAGACACCAAAAACACAACTTGTTGAAAATGTTAGGATTAGGAAAATGAAATGCACAAGCTTTTTAACCAGACGCGAGCCTGAAATTTTACAAAATGCAAGCTAGCATATTGTATGTGAGATTCCTTACCAAATGCAATCCCATGTTGACCAGATGCGAGCCTAAACCAAAAATGACCCAGGAAATTGTGGATGCAAGCCTCATTTTCTACGGTGCGAGGGCGTATCCCAGATGCGATCCTGAATGACTAAAAATGATACTGTGATCGAATCTTGAGCATGCAAATTGGCAAAAAAGTGTTAGAAAATCAGGCCAAGTTGAAAATCTTGCCCCACGATGGGCACTAGAAATGTGCATGTATATTATGTACCTGATAAGAGAGACACAACACATCAATAAGTCATTGCATTAGTTCAAAAGGGTTAGATAAGCATACAAAACCAACTAATATCGACCTATTGCCTTCTAACTAAGAAAAGTGTGATTAGTAACATAATAGCCCTTAGATTATGCTATAATCAGTTACATATACGACCTAGCTTGAAGGATTTTAGTTTAAAAACAAGCTAAAAGATGAGAAAACATACATTCTAGTTCTAAGAATGAAAAGAAGAACAATGTAAAATTTTGAATCATGAAGTGAAATATGAGTTCTAAGATTAATCTAACAACATAACAATGCATTTAGGATATGAGGTGAAGGCTTATTTTCTCTCAAAAATGGCTTCTATTTATAGAAGAATGAGAGAGAGAGAGGGGGGGGGGACAAGGTGAATTAATGAGTTAAGGGACTCATTAATGGAGGTGTAAGAGCCATTAATGCCTTGGGCATTAATAAAGCATGGAGGAGACATAGGATTAAGGCATCTTCATTAATGAGGCATTAATGAAAGCCTTAAAGAAGCAAGGGAAGGGTGTAAGAGGATGGCTTGAGAAGGTGGACCTTAAGGAAAGTCAAGCTTGAGAAAGTGGACTTTCTCAAGTGGGTTGAGTTGCTAATCATTCCTTAATGGAATGTGACACTATTAGGTGGGTTAGGGTAGAATTAAGATTAGGATTAGATTAGCAAGGGTGAATGGGTTGAGAAGGGTTAGAACCCAGGGTAGAAGTGGTTGAGATAGGTTAGGTTGGGGTTTAAGGGAATATTAATTAAATGAATTAAACTTATTTAATTCATTCAAAAATAGGAATTTAATTATTTAAACAATTTAATTGCTTTTTAATAATTAGGGGACTATAGCCATTTTAATTAAATTAAATAGGCTAGGGGAATGGGTTACTTTGCAAGTGGGTAATTAATTTAGGGATTTATTTAATTCCTTTATAATTAAATACTATAGCCATGTTTGATTTTGATATGATTTAAATGGTTTGAATTGATTTGAATTATATGGCTATAATAGTTAATATAAATTAGTGATAAAAATACCTAAGACATTAAATTGATTTAAAGAATTATGCCAAGCAGTAACAGGGTCATTTGGACATAATAGAGGGTATGATCACACTTAGGGAAAATAGGGTCCATAGTTGGAACAGACCAAATTCAGGTGGTTACATGAATAAAATATGCTTTAAATATCTTTCTTTTCTTTAGTTCAACTGATCGTTAAGAAAAAAGAAATCAATCAGTTAACTCTAAATATAGCTCCTACTAGCTAAGTGTTTTTGTCATTCTTTATCTTCAGTTCTTATTGGTGATCAACTTTAGTTAGCTCGGTCATTGACTCAAGTTTTCCTTGGTAACAACTTTAGTTATGCTTAGTTACTGTGGTGCTCGGTATACATTGTGAACTTCTTGGTGACACTTTCTCAGTTACTATGATGCTTGGTTTATATTGTCCATTGGTGTGCACCGTCTGTCAATGTTTACTCACTTTGTGTACATTGTCACTCGGTGTATACTGACTTTTTATGTTTTACTAATAACATAAACTTTGTCTCTTTAAGTCTTGAAGTCTATGAAAATATGTGTATGACAAATCAAAACATATCAAGTTGACATCAATGACAATACAATGCATTAACTAATTTAAAAAGTCACTTTTGCATCTTGGTGATCATCAACTTATGATCTTCAACCATTCAATCAGTTATAGTTCATCAATATCTCCCTTTGGCATTGATGACAACACAATATGAAATATGCCATATCATACCAAACTTATTGTTCTATAACCAATTCAAATATTTGACTCTCGGTAAGCTCTTCTAGCTTAGATTTGATTCTTGCAGAGTGCTTTCCCTTTCTTCATTCCCTTTAATGGATAGGTGTAGCAATTTTGTCTTCTACTTATGTCTCTCCCTTTTCTATATAATTTATTCTCCCTTTTCTGGATAGATATGCAAAGTTAAATTTTCTCCAATTCTCTCCCTTGTATGGATGGTTTTTTCTTTGAATCTTTCTTGGATCTTTCTCTCCCTTTGTAGAAAGTTCTTTCTCTGATCTTTTCTCTTCCTTTGACTGATGTTCTTTTCCCTGATGGATATTTCTCTTCTTTCCATTTTTATGATCATGATAGATATTTCATTGAATACTTCTCTCCCTTTGATAGCAATGCCAAACAAAAATATAACATTGAATTCTTCTCTCCATTAGTAATACAACTCTAGAGTATCCATCAATATCTCTGGTGTGCGGTTTAGATAAGTTCCTTCTTGTACTGATATTTCATTGCAGTCCATATCTTAGCTTGCATCAACATGATTGATCTTCTTATAATGTGTAGGATGATGTAGCCTCCACTTCATCTTAGTGATGAGTAGACAAGGGTCAAACCCCTAGTCTATTTCTTAGGTACTCAAATGAATCTTTTGGCAATGGTTTTGTGAATATCTCTGCTAATTTTTCTTTGGATTATACATATTCTAGTATCACCTCTTTCTCTTATACTTGTTTCCTCAAGTAATGATACTTAATAGCTATGTGCTTTGTTTTAGCATGTATCACAAGGTTCTTTTAAATGTTGATAGCACTAGTATTATCACAATAGATAATTACTGGGTCAAGAATTTTTTTATTCATACCTTTTAACAATTTTTTGACCCATGCAATTTTAGAGAAATTTGTAACAGTAGCTACATATTCTACTTTTGCGGTTGATTTTGATATGCATCCTTTATTTTTACTTATCCATGTGACAAGTCTATCACCCATAAATAATGCTCCTCCTGTGGTGCTCTTTCTATCATCTATATTTCCAGCCCAATCAGCATCGGTATAAACTTGTAGCTCAAAATTTCCTTCTTTATTATACCACAAACCATAGTCTTCTATATTCTTCAAATATCTCAAAATTCTCTTAACAACAGTCATGTGTGATTCCTTAGGATTAGCAAAGAATCTTGCAACTATACCAACTACATGTGCTATATTTGGTCTAGTGTGTACAACATACATTAGTTTTCCAATCATAGGTCTACATAAGGTTTGATTTACTTCAGTTTTATTGTCTTCCTTTGTTAATTTGCATCTGGTTTCCATAGGTGTTCCAACTAGTTTGGAGTCATCAATTTTGAATATCTTCATAACTTCTTTGATGTATTTAGATTGTGTGATGTAGATGCCTTGATCCTATTGTAGAATTTGTAGACCAAGAAAAAATTTGATCTCTCCAAACATTGACATCTCAAATTCTTTTGTCATTTCATCAGCAAATGACTTGCATAACATATCATTGCTTCTAAATATGATATCATCAATAAATATTTCAGCAATCAAAATCTTATCATCATTTTCTCCTTTCAAATATAGATTATTGTTATCACTTGTTCTAACAAATCCAATACTAATGAGATTCAATCCATACAAGGCTTTGTGTAGTCTACAAACCATGTTTCTCTTGTTAGGATCAACAAACCCTTCAGGTTGTTAATGTATACCTCCTCTTCTAGTATTCCATTAAAAAATATAGTTTTAACATCTATTTGGTATACTTTGAATCCTTTGAAAGTAGCATAAGAAAGTAGAATTGTTACTCCTTCTAGTCTATCAATGGGTGAAAAGGTTTCTCTGTATTCAATACCTTCTTCTTGTGCATACCCTTTGCATACCAGTCTTTATTTGTTCCTTGTGACTTCTCCATTCTCATTTAGTTTGTTTATGAAAATCCATTTGGTACCAATGAATTTTTTTTTACTCAGTCTAGGTTTTATTCTTCTCAATCTATTCAATCTCTTTATTCATTTCACTAACCCATTCTTGATTCTCAAGTGCAGTATTAACATATTGAGGCACAAAATCACAAATAAAACATCTAGTGTTAAGTGACTTACTTCTTGTTCTCATTCTAGCTCTTTTGTCTCCAATGATTTGGTCATGTGGATGGTGTCTTCTGACATATTTAGCAAGTACAGGTTCAGATATCTTCTTATCACTATAATAATCATTTTGACCTTCATTTTGATCTTCATCGCTCAGTTCAGCATTGTGAGCATTTTCTAGATTCTTGATGTGTGTAGCCTGTTGCTCAGTTTCATTTTTTTGTCGCTCGATAGCATTACAATGTTACTCAGGAAAGGTGTTAGGTTCATCAATGTAGACAAATCTGTTGTAATATTTTGGTCCCTTTCTTCTTTCTTCATCATTTTTCTCAGCAAATTCATTTGCTTTGACATTTGCACTTTCAATGATTTTGTTAGAAGATTTCTTAAGATATTTATAAGCTTTGCTTATGGTAGAATATCCTGAAAAATATTCCTTCATCACTTTTAGAGTAAAGCTTTCCATTTCTATCATCTTTCAATATATAACATTGACTTCCAAAAATTCTAAAGTAACTCACATTTGATTTGTATCCATACCATAACTCATAAGGTGTCTTATTGGTCTCTTTCTTCAATTGAACTCGGTTTAATGTATAAACAACAGTAATTACAACTTTTCTCCAGAATGTTTATGTGATGCCTTTTTCAATCATTAGTGTTCTAGCACAATAAAAAATTGATATGTTCCTTCTTTTAGCAATCCCATTTTGTTGTGGTGATGTTGGTGCAAAAACCTATCTTGTTATCCCATGCTCATTACAAAATTTAGTGAATTCATCATAAATAAATTATCCTCCTCTATCTGATCTTAAACATTTCAGTTCTTGTCCACTTTGTTTTTCAACTTTAGCTTTATACCATTTGAACATATTAAATGCTCCAGATTTCTGTTTTAAGAACATGATAGTCATCATCCTAGAATATTCATCAAAAAATAGAATGAAGTACTTATCACCACAATAGCTTTTTTTTCTCATTGTTCCACATAAGTCAGTATGGAATAACTCTAGAATAGAATTATATGTGTAGTTTTTTGTCTTGAAACTAGACTTTGTCATTTTTCCTTTTTGACAATTCTTGCACATGACGTGGTTGGGCTTTGATATACTTGGTAAGCCTCTTAATTTTCTTTTCTTTCTTATCCTAACCATGTTGTCAAAATTCACATGACATAACATTTTATGCCACAACCAAATGCCTTCATTTATAGCCAATAAATAAGTGGTCTCAATATTATCAAGATAGAATAGGTTACCTTTTATTTGTTCACCATTACCGATTAACTTTCCTGTTCCATTATAGATCTTTGCCTTTTTGTTCTCAAATTAAACTCGGTGTCCTATGTTGTTCAGTTGTGAAACACTCAATAGATTATAGTTAAGTCCTTTCACTCAATATGCATTTTCACATTTGATCAGATTATTCAAAATGATTGTTCCTTTTCCTTCAACTGGGCAAGGTGAGTCATTACCCATCCTAACTGATCCACCACTATAATATTCAAAAGTTTCAAACTTTTCCTTATTTCCAGTCATGTGGTGAGTACACCCACTAGGTAAAAGTACAAATTTGTGTCGCACATGAGGACCATTTTCATAGTTTTGGCTAAAATTGTTCTGGCCAAAATAGTTTCAGCTAGAATTGTTTCGGTCGTACATCCGTGGCGCATATGTGTCGATGTGTAAAATGTGTTCCGGCTAAAATAGGTTCAGCCCAACCAGTTCTAGCCAAAAATTCATGAGTAAATATAAGAAAACTATGATCTATCGATGAAGAATTGGCACACATTTATATAGGGGGTTTCGGCCAGAACTGGTTTGTTCAAACTAGTTCCGGTTGAAATTGCCTATGTGGGAGCCAAATAGGCAAAAATTTGAAAATTGCATAAGTTCTCACTTATACAGCTGATTTGTCCAACAAAAATCAAGTTTATTTAAAATCTACAAATACCCTTTTGGAGAGCTCGGAGTCAAGATTATGGGTATATAATTTTTATAGTGTTTTGATTATATATAATATATTATAAGTTGAAAATACTCCAAGTAGGTATTTTAACATTGAAGAACATTCTCATTTGAAAAAAGAAAAAAAATAGCAAATCATGTCAGAAAATTTTAAAACTTATATTTAACACTAGATGAGAGAGTCCTCTTCAAGAATATATAATTTTTTTTTGTATTTAGTGTAGATTTTCTAGGGAAAATTAGGTGGGAGACAAAAATTGTTAATTTTGGGTAACTCTGACTTTGAATAGTTATAAAAGACAAATTATATACTAAAAACCAATCTTTCTTTCTTTCTTTCTGCACTATTTGTACATGTCATCTAAAATATATTCTAAAATCAGAGGAAAAAAAGATTATTTACATATATTTTGTTAGTGGGAACTAGACCCTCAATTTTCAGCTTTTTTAGCAATTAAAAAATTGACTTAAAAAATTAAAAAACTATGTCAATTCTTATTCAATTTTTTTTAAAATAAATTATAGGCATAAACTACATCTAATTTTACACATTCATTGGTTTACATCATTTTCAAATTCTAAACACAAATGCCACTTTTATGTCGCTAAAGTTTAACTATTTTGCATGTTGTGGTCCTCTTCCTTTGTAAAAGTGTGACACGGGTTTGTACTTTTATCCCACTATCAATAATCCATACATCATTTTTGCTAACTTTAGATATGAGTGCAATTTCAACATACCTTTCTGCTTCGTCTGAATCATCCTTCATAACAACAAATGCTACCTCAACATCTTCATCAGACTCGATGTCAGTATTTTTCAGCTTTTTCTCAACCAGGTAACAAGCCTTCTTGCCTTTGTCCTTGTAGTCTCGGTTATCTCTTCCGTTAGAGTGTCAGTTGCTTTTGTAGTCTCAATCATCACTTCCATCAAACTTATTTTTATAAGATTTGTCATTGTTTCTTTCATCCTTTCTTTTGTTAGGAACAAAAACTCCAATTTCTTTTTGATTAAAATAGACCAATGGTAATTTACATTTGTATCTTTCTTTACCTCTATGCAATCATCTAGCCATTGGTGCTTCAATTTCATCAAGTTCTTGTTCATCACTATCAATTTCACTATCATTTCTCATAGTGTGTTTGTTACTAAATTTTCTTATTTTCAGATAAGATTTGAATGTAGACTCAATAGTTGGTAAGACACTGTTGTCATAGTTGTTCATCTCAAATAAAATAAGTCTACCAATAAAATTATCAAGAGTAACATTGTTATTTTCTACTTCTCTCATTTCTTGAGTTGTAGATACTCTAATAGCATAAATAGGAAGTAAGGTTCTCAGAATTTTACATACCACTTTTTCTTCCTCAAGTAATCTTCCTACTCCACGGATAGCATTAAGAACTTGATTGATTATGCTACTGTACTAAGTGATGTTCTCTCCTTATTTCATTCTTAGGTCATCAAACTTTCCTCTTAGGCTTTCAACTTTAGCTCTTAGCACATTGGTGTCTCCTCCATGTACTAGCACCTTGAGTTTGTCCCACATTTTATTTGTAGTTGTGCATGATTTGACATCTTCAAATTTAGCATCGGATAGTGAAGAAGCAAGTTCTATCATCATAGAATTGTGTTCATGTTTCTCTCTCAATTGATCAACAGTTAGAGGTCCAGTAGGTGCAACATATTCAGCATCCAAGTATTGTTTGACATCATTTCCAATACCTGGAAGATGGATTCTTATCCTACTTTTCCATGATGCAAAGATCTCCTTGTTCATATTAGGCACGTCCATTTTACTCATCTTGTGATATTTGGCTTAAGTCTTTAAACTCTCTTCCAAGCACCAAAGCTCTAACACCAATTGTTATAATAAATGAGAGGGGGGTGAATCAGTGGCCTTAAAAATAATTCCAATAATCCTACCATAACTTATATCACAAATATAATATCCTTTGTTATCTTCCAGTCCATCAAGATGAATTCCTTATGCAATTCAAACAAACATATACTACTCGGTAAGATATATTATTTATCTTTTTCTAGCCTTTACCAAGTAGTAGCAATTAAACTTAGTGTCTACAGACCAATCCAATTTTAGTAATGTGTAAATTAAACTATCACTACAATGAAAGAAATACACATTTGACACATGGATTTTAACATGGAAACCCTATTAAGGGAAAAACCACTTAGGACCAGTAACCCAAAATTTTCACTCTTCTGAAGTAAGCTCAGTGAAGAGCCAACCCTGTTAAAGGTTACAAACACACTATTAAGTGAGACCTTGTTAGAGGATTCAAAATGAATAGTTTTTATTTTGACCTATCATTCACTATGTTGTCAACAAGAAAATATTTTGATACTCTTGAGTATCTCAATACAATAAGGATGGTTAAATCCCACTCGGTTAAGATATTTTCTGAATCAATGATTAAATTGAAACAGTAAATGATCTGTTCAACAATACAACTTTAACTTGTAGATTTTTAGATCTATTGTTAGTCCATAATACCTCTCTGATCAATATGGTCTTCAATAACTTTGCTCCACTTCTTTCTTCTTTCTGCATGATGAATGCTCTTTCTTTTGTTGCTTCGTGTCTGCACAGTTTCTTGGCTCTGTTCTTCAACATGTATGATCAGATATGAATGAAGACTTCTATCTTCACTGGAATTATATTCAACATTCCTTTTTTCATAATTAATTCCTTGTCTCTTTATATATACATGATTTCACAATTCAATCTTCTTATTTTCATCGTAGATCACTTTCTTGATCCATAAAACTCAGCATTCTTTCTTTAATCCATAAAGCTCTCTTTCAATTTAATTCCACAAATCTCTCCTTGTTATCTATGAATAAAACATGTTTTAAATCTCTTTCTTTGCTTTAGTTCAACTGATAGTTAAAAATAAAGCAATCAATTAGTTAACTCTAAATATAGCTCCTGCCAGCTAAGTGTTTTTGTCATTCTTTATCTTCAATTTTGATCGGTGATAAACTTCAGTTAGCTCGGTCATTGACTTGAGTTTTCCTTGGTAATAAATTCAGTTATGCTCAGTTAAGGTAGTGCTCGGTATACATTGTGAACTACTTGGTGACATTTTCTTGGTTACTGCAATGCTTGGTTTATATTGTCTGTCAGTGTGCACTGTCTGTCAGTGTTTACTGTCACTTGGTGTATACTGGATTATCATGTTTTACCAATAAAATAAAATTTATCTCTTTAACTCTTGAATTCTATGAAAATATGTCTATCACCAATCAAAACATATGAATTTGACATCAATGAAAATACAATACATTAACTGATTTAATGTCTTGCATTCACTTTTGTATCTTGGTGATCATCAAGTTATCATCTTCAACCATTCAATCAGTTATAGTTTATCATATCAGATGGATGTTAAATCTATATTTTTGAATGGAATACTAGAAGAAGAGGTATAAATTGAACAACCTAAAGGATTTTTCGATCCTGATCAGACAAACATGGTATGTAAGTTACACAAAGATTTATATGGATTGAAACAAGCACCGAGAGCATGGTATGAAAGACTACATTCCTATCTTATTAGTATTGGATTTATTAGAAAAAGTGATAAAAATAATTTGTATTTTAAAGGAGGAAATGATGATAAGACCCTTATTGCTGAAATTTTTGTTGATGATATTGTATTTGGAGGAAATGATAACCTATGCACATCATTTGTTGATGAAATGAAGAAATAATTTGAAATGTCAATGTTTGGAGAGATCAAATGGTTTCTTGGCTTGCAAATTTTACAACAGACTAAAGGTATATACATTACTCAATCAAAATACATCAAGGAAGTACTGAAGACATTCAAAATGGAAGAATCAAAACTAGTTGGAACATCTATGGTGACAGGATGCAAATTGACAAAAGAAGATAAGACACCTGAGGTAAATCAAACTTTGTATTTATCTATGATTGGAAAGTTGATGTATGTTGTACACACAAGACCAGACATAGCACACATAGTTGGAATTGTTGCAATATTTTTTCTAATCCCAGAGAATCAATTTATTGACTGATCAATTTAATTCTGAAAAATTTTCAAATCATAGAAAAAGTTTGTATATATCTATGATTGGATATGTGATGTATGTTTTTTTGGAAATTTTCAAACTTTTGGCATTTTCAGAATCAAATTGACTAATCGATTTAATCAAACTGAGGCCAGTTAGAATGATGAGCTAGAAATTGATGATTCTAAGGTAAATGATAAGATTTTTTATGATGATCAAATGGTTATGAAAATTCAAGGAAGATCAGACGACAAAGATTGAAACGTATTTTTAACACAACTACCAAGGAAGGTTTAAGTGGCAAAACCAACGATGGAGATTAAGCGGAAAATTCTAAAGGATAGAAATTAAATGAGTTATGATGTCTATATAAGAGACAAGAGATTCATTATGAATCACATTGTTCTATGAAGCACGCATGCAAAGTTTATGCATGACCGATCAAACTAGTTAAAGATAGAACCAAGCATTTTCTGCAAACATCACCGAGCGACAGAGGAAAGAGCATTACCGAGAAAAATAGAGTATGAAGAATCAGATGAAATGAAGTAACAAAATTGATCAGAGGTATTATGTACTTAGCATAGATCTTAAAATTTGCAAACAAAGTTGTATTTGAATCTGATCATTACTGTATCAGTTTAACCATTGTTACAGATAAATCTCTTAATCGAGTAGGATGTGAAAGTCATTATTATGATATTCTAATGAATGTTGAGTATTTTGTTGCTGAGCCCATAGTGAATGATTGGTCAAGAGAGAAATTTTATTTTTAAATCCTCTAACCAGGTCACATTTAATAGTGTGCATTGTAACCTTTAACAAGGTTGGATCTTAGCTGAGCTCACTTTAGAAGAGTGAAATATTTTGGGTTACCATTCCCAGGTGGTTTTTCCCTTAGTAGGGTTTGTACGTTAAAAATCTATGTGTCAATGTGTATGATTGTTGTGGATTGTTATTTTTCTTTACACATTACTTTATTTACATTGACTGGTAATCACAGTGTTGATTTACTATTACTCTGTAAACAACTATATGACTAAAGTTTGAGATTATAGTATACATTTCATTGAGTTGAATTATATGTTTTAAATTGTTTTTAGATACATCTAGGATAATTTGGGATTGTAGGATCATTCAGAACCAACTAATTCACAACCCCCCTCTCATTTATTCTAACAATGAGTACACCAATTTTCTAAAAATGCAAAAATTGGCTTAAAATAAAAAAAAATTTCAAAAAAAAATAAAAAAATTTAAGAAGCTAATGTTCTCAAATATTTATCTTCTCTCATCTTTCTTAAATGAACTCTCTTCTTTTGAGTTTGAATTGGAAACAAATCTTCATTTCTGAAAGGTTACCCAAAATCTCCTAGTTCCTAATTATCTCGTTTGTCAGTTCTAATTTTCCTAGTTTGATCTCAATTGTTCATCCAATCCTCAATATATATAAACCCCCTTCAAACCAATATGAAGGATCCAAATTTTGAGTCTTAATTCATTTATGCAAGTTTTTATCAAGCAATCAAGCATCATATCTTAGTTTTCTTGAATCTATGAGTCGAAGTACTGCCATAATAAATAGTGAGCGACACATCCATCCACTTCCACAAAGTACAGAGAAGCAACAGATGAATTTGAGGTAAATTGGTTTGAGTCATTTTCATTTCTGATTCATTATGTTTATATTATGTTACTTTATAGGGTTGATATTGTTTAGTATTTTATTTTGATTGATTTCAGTGCTACTAACCCATTTGTCTTAGTCTTGCAGATTTTTCCCTACCTACAACTAGAAGTTGAATACACCCTCTCAGTAAATATGCCTTGGTGTCAGTGAAAAGTATCAATTGTGTTAAAATAAAGGTTAATTTTTTCAATACTCACCACTCTCTATAGACTAAGGTTTGGAATATTCTTGGATGTCATTATGATGATCTACCTGGCACTTACTTAGGGCTGCCACTCATAGTCAAGGAGGTGTGAAAATCCTTTTGGAATACAATACTTGAAATAAAACAACACAAGTTGTCTTGATGCAAGGCTAAATTCCTGAGTAGTGTGGGTAAGTTTCAACTCCTCAAATATTCCTTATAGGAGATTCCTGTCTATTTTCTATCACTCTTTAGAATATCTAACAGCTGGGTCAAGAAACTAGAGAGAGTCCATATAATCTTCCTTTGGTTAGGAATTTCACCAAATTGCAAGGAACTGAGGTCTACAGGATTTTGGAAAGTTTGACCCCTCTAAAAAACTCAAAAGGAAAAACACAAAATGGACTCCCCTTCTTCTAGATGGTCCAAATTAAATTTTGAAGGCGCAACTAAGAAATCTCATGGCCTAGTTGCTGCAGGTGTAGTGATTACAAACCATTTTGGATTGGTAGTTGTAAATTTTAGTGGAGCATTTCCAAGACATATAAACAATCAAGTAGAGAGAATGAGCCTTATTTGGGGGCTAAAGATTGCACTCCCTATTTGGATTAGAGAAATTTCTATTGAGGGTAATTCCAAGCTCATAATTGATGTTATTAAAAGTTTTTCCAAGACCAATTGATCCATTAATAACATTTTGAAAGATACTCATAGGATCTTGTAGGGTTTTGATATTTTTACTTTTAATCATGTCTATAGAGAGGGTGACACTATTGTGGATTGTCTTGTTGTGTATGGTTATAATCTGGAGGGGTTGAAGATTTGGCAAAATACTATTTATCTCTGACTTAATATGAAGAATCTCTTAAATGGGGAGTATTCAAAACCCAATAGAGATGATGTGTAACTATTGGGATTAATGGGAAGTATGTACTGAGAGGGGAGGGGTGAATCAGTACCTCTAAAAAATTTTGTATCCTTTAATCAATTAACCTTTGTAATCAATTATATATCCATTCAATCTGATCTATACTATCTTGATGTGAGTTATATCAATTCATAACATTAACATACATGTGAACATTCATAGAAACATTCATGAAAGTAATTTGACACATAACACCAGATATGATATTGTAGAAAACTTCTGTTAGGAAGTAAAAACTATGGTGGGGATGGCACCCACAAAATCTTCACTATCTACAGATTGAAAGCGGCCAGTTAAGGCTTACAATTTGATCACTTCTGATGATCTACCCTGTTAGGAGTATTGGTGGAGACCTATTAAAGTCTACTCTGTTAATAGCTTTAGCAACACTATTGAGTTTGCACTCGATTAAGAGATTTGTAGTTGGACTGGTCAATTGACCTTCCTTGAAAGGATTTTTACACTTCTCTCCACTTGTTAGAATGATAGGAAATTACAAATTAACCTGGTAAATGCAATATCCTATTGCTAATATAGATCCAATTTAGTTTACATGAAAATATTATCACCTAATTGTGATTAAATAATACCTTTGATTCTTAGTATCCTATGTTCTTGGTTCTGATAACCAAATTCACCTTTTTCTATTCTTGTTCTTGAAACTCTCAATCTGATCCATAGATTTTGATTTTTTCTTCATTTGTGTTCTCCTCTCTCTTCATATCCTTTTTCATCCTTTTATGCAATGAACGACTGCAGCATCTATTTATAGATGGATTGATTTCATTAAGTTTCGAGAAAAACAATGTTAACTCTAAGATCAAGTTTACAACTTGTACCTAGATCTCCTAGTCTATGTGTTTTATATCAGTTAGAATGATTAAAGAACTTACATTCATGTTTCTTGTCCCTAAAGAAATGGATTTAAAAACAAATAAATATCCTATAAATATAATAAACTTTCTTTATCTGACGTGGAAGTCAGATCAACTTTTTGTGGGCTGCAACTGAATTTCAGTTTCTGTCTATTGGTTATGCTCTAACCGTCCTTTAGTTTTGTTCTGTTGGTTGCAATTTAACTATCTTGGCAGTTTGCACTATATCTTGCACATCAGGTTCCTCTGTCGGGTTCCTCTATCTTTGCATTTTCAGTTTACACACTAAGTTGTGTCATCGGTTCACTTTGCACTTAGCCATTTCGGTGATCTTCTTTCTGTTTGATCTTTAGTTTTCTCTGTCCTGTCTTTCGGTGTATGCTTACCTAAAGTATTTTTTAAATACTAATGGAAAATTAATGTCATCAATCTCCCCCTTTGACATTAGTATCAAAAACATACATGTGCAAAATACTAACAAAATGTTAAGTATATACAACATATATAATCCTTAGTCATTTAATGACTCCCCCTATGTATATGTTGGTATAGCTATACATATGATATCTTTCCTTATTCATATAATTTTCCCATATGAATATACATATACATATTTACCATTTGTCCATCTGTATGAATGAATATACATATCATTTTCCCTTTTATTTCCCTTTTATTTTGTACTCATATCATTTTCCCCCTTTTTTGATATTAAGGACAAAGGTCTATACCTTAGAGATTATCAAAAATGTGGGAGTGTGAAGACTTCATGTCTTCTATCATTTTCTCCCATTGTTCTTTGAGGTTCTCCAGAGCCATGTGCTTGAGTGTGATCTTGGAGTACATGTCATAGATTTTGTCTGCTACAGACATCTCAGGGGTTCCTATCAGTTTCCTTGTTGAACTGATATGTTGTTGGAGCAGTGTAAGGTTTGGTATAAGTTGAGCTTGGAGATTGGTTAATTTTTCTCTAAAGTGTTTCTCTGCTTCCCATAGTTCTTTCCTTAACCATTTAATCTCTATGATCTTCTCATAATGTAGCTTAATTGCATTGTCTCCATTAGTGGTTAAGCTTTTCACACTATTTTCTAGATCTGTATCTAGGTTTGCAATGTTGTCACTATTTTCTTTAGTGAACTTTTCTATTATTCTCAATTTTTGAATCAAGGTTATAGCTTCAGTAATAATTAGGTCTAATTCAGTGACGAATTTTGATAGCTTTACCTTATTGACCGCCACTTCTTGGCTGATGTTTTCAATGAGCTTTTGTTGGTAATTCAACTTTACTCTTTCCTCAATTGCCTTCTCAGCATCAATATTCTGAGTTTTTATTGCATCGGTTAGAGTTGCTAATTGATCTAGAATGGGATTTTTCTAATCAATATCAACATCAAGCACAATTTGGTGTATTATGTCCTATCTTGTCTCTAGTACCATGGAGTCCCTATGTTCTTTCTTTAGCTTCTCCTGTAATGCCTTCCTTTGGCATATTTCTCCATATTCTTGTAATGCTTCAAAATCAAGTGTAGATGGGTCACACTTTGGTATTTCAGTAAGTTCATCCAAGGTGACTTCCAACTTATTCTTCTTTGATTTCTTCTTCTTCTCCTGTGAATCACTAGAATGTAAAACCATTGCCAATTTCTTGGCTTTCTCATTTGTTCTCAATGAAGTGACCTGTTGTGCTTCTTTTTTCTGTTTGGTGTCAGTTTTATCTTCTCAGGTGTCTATAGACATCTCCACATTCACCTTCACATTGTTGGCATCACATTGTCAATTTCCTTAGGAGTACCATCTTTAGGTTTTTCTCCTTCATTGGTGTCCTTGGCTTCATCATCCTTTATTTCTGAATTCTTATCTATTATATATGCATCCTTTTCTATATATCCTCCAATAACCTTATCATTTTCGGTTACATCTTGAGTGGCTACGATGTCTTGCTAACCATCGGTGTTGTCTTTGTTTTCTTCTTCCCTTGCATCCTTGGGAGTTTCCTTTTCATGTGACTTTCTTGATTCTTGCAGAATATTGATAGCTTGTATCAATATTGGCATGTTGCCTGGAATTTTTACTTGTGCAGTATCAACTGTTGTGTCCTACTCATTAGTTGTGTCCTTTGCAATAGTGACATCTTCATCTTTGTTAACTTCCTCTTCTGGTTCATCGGTAATGTCAATGACATTAGTATCCACAATGTTGTGATTTGTGGTGTCTGGCCATGATTCATCTACAACATCTGCATTCTTGTTGCCGGTTGTATCATCTTCTTCTTTATCTAACTCAATAGATGTGTCATCTTGAGTTGCCTTATCAACATCTTGTTGTTGTAGGTCTTTGTCAGGGCTTTCCTCCTTAGTGGGTCTGTTCATAATTTTACACCATTTCTTATGGCTATCATGTTCTATCTCTATAAGCTTTCCTTCAAGAAATTTATATGCTCTCAACTTCGGTGAGAACTCCTTTTTGTAATTCTCCATCATTTCATCTATTTCTACCTTCTTTCATTTAGGTGGCATGAGAGTAACAAGTACTCTTTCTCTTATTTCTTTCTCATTCTTCAAGGCAAATTTCCACCTAGAGTATACTCTATCCAATAGTTCTCTTGGTACATGATTGCCTTCAAACTAAATTGGTACATATTTAAACTTGTACATTTTTTCTATGATGGCATCCTCTATTTTATTCTCATCTTCTTGATCTAATTTCAACCATCTTCTAATCTTTGAATCTATAATAGATCCATAATTTGCAATAGATTTTCATATGTTATCAATAGATTCAGGAGCTTGTACCTTGACACTTCCTGCCTCTATAAATTCATCCTTCTCAGTGTCTTTAATATCCTCTTAGGTTCTGATGAATTTCCTTCCTCTTTTGTTTTTCCCTCTCTTCGGTGTGGCAACTTTCCTCTTATATGTCCTGACCTTTCTTTTCTTTAAAGGTGAAGGAGTAGAATTCTTTGATGTTTGGCTTCTTGTTCTGGAAGCAGCTATGTAATATCTAAAATGAAGACATAAGAGATATTACATTTGAATATTTTGTGGGGATAAATAAGATACTCTCCTTCTATCCTTAGATGTGCAAATGAAAAGATCTAAGTTGATTAACCCAAAAGGAAGGACCAAATGCATAAATGAATCAATCATTTGGAAATAAGAATAAGGAAGGAAGATCTTAAGTACCAGTGTTTGATTGATTTGTTAATTTGAATGTAGAATATATTTATTGAAAACCTTAATGGAATTGAATAGGAGAAATGCACTAACCTTGAAATATTGCAGATCCAAAGAATGTTGTTTTCTAAAGCCTGTGTTGAGTTTCTGGAAAATTTGAGACCCGATTTGGAATGGAAACGTAGAGACGAACAAAACCTTGAAATATTTTTTTGTTCTGAGACAGTTTTGATCTGTACCCTCAAGTCAATGTCACCATTCACAATATTTCTAATTGTAAACCCTAGGTCACAATCGACCTAAAAATTCTCAGACTAAAATTCTATTTTTGGTTCCTAGAAGTTTTCTGAAAAGGGTATCTAAATCTCTTTCCCGATCTTCTATTCTGAACCTGTACCTGCAAGAAAATGGGGTTTGTTTGTTGGGGGAGGGGTTTGCCTTAGTCAAACCCTGATTTAGGAATTAACCTTGAAATCAATAATGAAATAAATAATGCTAGAAATTAGTAGAATTAAATATAATAATGAAGCTATGATATTCAATAGATATGCAATTGTATTTCGAATGCAAGTAAGTATGCAAATATGAAATCTTGGACTCAATTAGAAACCATAAGATTCCATGATTGTATGCTTGGAATCCACCTTGAAGGGAGAATGAATGAGAATTTGAGGATGCACAAAGGATTATTAAGGAAGATCACACCACCATGATGGATAGATCTAGGGCTTGAATGATGAATCTTGAATATTTGAACCAAATCCCTTCAAAGGCTTGAAAGCTTGAATCCTTGATCTTCAATGGAGGACTTGAATGATTGAAAGGAAGACTTGAACACTTTGAAAGCTTGAAAACATGTAGAACAATGGATGCTTGAACTTTTTTCTTGATGGCTTCTTTAGAGGCACTTGATCATACTTCCTTGGTTCTTCACTTAGAGAGATTTAGTGCTTCTTGGTTAGAGAAAATGAGAGAAGAAGGCTTCCTTTTATATGAAACTAGGGCACAATCTTCTAGAGAGGCCTACATAGGAGAATTAAATTCCATTTAGACCCATACCCCTAGAAGAGGAACTATATTAAATATAATTTAATATTTTGCTGCTTCAGAACCCAAAATAGCCAACCCGGAAGCGGGAAATGAATTTTTGATGACCTTAGGCAGCCGACTGACTTCTAGATTTGAAAAGGGGACCCAGGTCAAGGTCAAGGTCATCCTTGACCTAGTTCAAGGTTGAGGTCAACCTTGACCTAGGGAGTGAGAACCCCTGGAAAACATGCCAGATGGGATGGAAGGTGCCTAGAGAGGCCCAATCAGGGTCCTAAACAGGCAGAGGAGTAGGAGAGGATATAGAAATGAGGGTAAAATATTATGGTGGTCAAAAAAATCCCCTAAGGAGGGCTAAAAATTCTTAACATGGAAGTGCTTCCATTTTAAGATGATACATTAAGCCCCCACTTTAGCGGGAGTATGGAAATCAAACATACTCATGGTAAAGTTAGCAGAAAGACTCTGGTGGATTGAAATGACGTAGAAAATCACTAAGTCAAGGAAATGAGCCCATAGACCAAGGATTATAACTCAACATACATGCATAAATATATGGAAGTAAAGAGTAATCAATCATAGAAAACATACATGATTACATAAGTAAGACAAGAGCAACACTACATATAACATAGCTTCATGATCTAATCCTACTAACATGAAAGTGAAAGAGAGATGAGAGATAGTGATTACCTTGCCTAGTAATATGTGAACCTTACCATGAATCACCAAGGAGGGAGAGACCAATAGGTTCACCCATAAACTGTGCTTTGTAATTGTAATGCGTCTTCTGATGGCTTTTGAAATATCCATAGATCCACATTCTTGTATCATTATGGAAAAATATAGAAAATGCATGTCTTTTCAGGATTTAGCAACTTATGTGCATTACCTTCCAAGGATTTAGCATATTGTAAAATTTTAAAATGTGTATCTCTTTAGGATTTAGCAACTTATATGCATTACCTTCCGAGGATTTAGAAAAAAATAATAAAAAAATGTGTATCTCTTTAGGATTTAGCAACTTATGTGTGTTACCTTCTAAGGATTTAGCATGTTTGTAAAATGTATATGTAAAATATAGTATAAGGGAGACCCTATATATGCCTTCCTCCTTATCATGACTACCCACTAGGAAGGATAAGGAAGAGAAAGAGGATACCTACTTCACAAGGTAAGGAAATATCCATTTTAACAACAATATACACTATATCCTTAGCAAAGAGTATTGACCCTTACCTCGAAGAACATAGATAATCATGAAATGGATATGTCACATATGGAAAAAGGATCCTCAAAGAGGAAGATATCTTATCATCAAGACCCCCACCATAGAGGAGTGCTTAGGATAAAATATCATCTTCTAAAGAAAAGAGGGACCCAAGATTCATTCATCTAGCCTCCTGCGATAAAGAGGAAGAGGAATCACGAAATGAAGGAGTCAAACTCTAACCCAAAGAAAAGGCAAGATTTTATCTAGAGCATAGTTTTCAATATAAAGAAGAGGTGATGACTTAGGACAATCACCTCCCATGTAAGAGGGTATCTGTAGACACTTAAATTTGTCCATTCCAACTCAATATTAATTTTTATTAATATTTGCCCTTAACATTATAGTTGTTTTTAATTAATTAACTATATTTTTATATTCCTCTATTTATTTATTTAAATTTAATTTAATTAAATAAATTCATTTTTCCCTTCGTATTTAAATTTTATTTAAATACTATAATATATTAAATTAAATTTAATATATTATCCTTCCATCTCTTATTGTAAAATAAATTTGTTTTATTTTATTCCTCCACCAACTAATATTCTTCTAAACTTTGATTAAATTAAAATCATTTTAATTTAATCTCTATTTACCTTATCTAAATTCACCTCTTGTTAATTATTCCTCTAATCTTGATTAAAGGTGGATTACCTCTAATCATGTGCACAATCACCTTTTCCAAGGTGAGGGTTGACTT
>MU223937.1:1189081-1208630 GCA_018584345.1 Thuja plicata | reverse complement strand
CCCTCTGTCCCATGGTGGTCGCATCGCTACTGATGCCTGTGATGAAACTCCCCCTGTTGTCTGGCTGCAACTCGTAGCCCTCCCAGTATACTCAAGAGCCCTTTGATCCGCAGGGACCACCTCCTGATACAGTCGTATGTAGTACTCCCTCTCCTCGACCAGTATGACCTCTCATCTATTGGCCATAATGACCTCCTATACTAACTGTAAGGCCCCCTGTCCTAAGGTCGCCTATAGGGCGATCTCTCTCTCCCCCCTGTACCTGTCTGCCATCCTCCGCCAATGATCCCTGTCACCTTTCAAAAACTATACCTGCTATCTCAACTCATCTGTCTCCTACTGAGCTGCTCCCCCCATATGAGTCTCAACTATGGTGAACTCTCCTGAATCTACTCGGGCCTGTAATATCTCTAAGGCTCTTTGTGCACTGTCCGCTTGCTCTCTCTCTCTAATGCTGCTAGTACCCGTAGTCATGCCATCTCCACCTGAAGGATGGTCATCTAATCATCCTCTGGTCCCCTACCCTCATCCTCCTGCATACAATCTGGAGGTCCCCCCTGTGCTGGCTCATCTCCCTGTCCATGTCCCCTCTCTGGTGCCCTTGATCTGGATCCTCTCTGTACCTATGGTGGGCCTCCCTCGGCTGGCCTCTGGACCACTCCTCTCCTCCACTCTGTGGACTAGAATAATTTGATCCTCTTTACTGCTGGCATCAGCGCTCCTCTATTCTCTCCACCATCACTGTCATCATCTCCCTCCTCATCCCCATCTCCCTTTGCACCCCCATCATCTAACTCTGACTCACTCTATGAGTCCTCTCCATCTCCTGGCTTGGTCAATCTCACTGGCCTATGCCTATCCCACCTTTGACCATACTCCATAGTAATACCTGCATCTGCTACCTGTGCCTATGCCACTGTCCATGGTACTACCTGCATCCCTCTCCAGCTCACTCTGGCCAGCTATATATCCACCCCTATTCCCCATAATGATCCTACCTCTCTAGAAACAAGAGGATGAGGATAGTTGTCCGGTACTACATCCTGTATGATCCCAAACTATCTACGGACTCGAGATGGCATGTACCGGGATATTTGAAATGTTGTCCTACCAATCAACCAATAATCTGTCTGCATATAGCCTAAAAAATCCCCATCTAGACTCCCATCCTCTGCTCTGCGTTGCTCATCCCAATATCCCCACGCCTCGCAACCCCTATATGGCATCCACTCAAAGAACATCATCTCATCCAATAGCCTCCGCCATAGCTCCACTGATCTCACATCTCCATAAGTCAATGGTGCCCTGTATCAACATGCACATGGATCATATCACTGTCGCTCCCCCCTCCTCGCAGTGGTCTAACTACTACGATGTGCTCCCATGCCCAGACTAGTAGCAGTGTCATACCTGGTCCTATAGTCCTCTGATTACGATAAGCACACATGTGTAGATCATAGTATACCTGTGCCAAAATCGTGTACCCCCAGCAGTACACTATGCCCTCCTCCTCCTCCAGCATCTAGCTCAGCACTCTAGCCCATCCAATCAAAAAATTGTGTCCCGAGTGATCTGGCATCACTCTCCCTCCTATCAGTCTTGCCAAGTACAGCGCCAGTCGGGGTAGTCCTTCCTGTAATCCCCCTCGCCATGTTAGCCACTAACGTGATATCGGCAGCTGATCCACCTATCTCCTGAAGCTTGCCTCTAGGTAGGCCTCTGCCCCCTCCACTCGGTACTCAGGGATATGTCCCTTGATCAGCACCCGCAGTATCCTCCAAACATCCAGCAATGTCACTATCACCTCCCCCATCAGTAGATGAAAACTCGATGTGTCCGAGTGCCATCTCTTAATCAGTGCTGTCAGGAGCGCATTATGCACTCTCAGTCGGGGCCACTCATGGACATGGTGTAGTCTGCATAATGTGACGTGCCCCTACTCAGCTGTTGTTAGCTCCTCTGTCAGCTCCATCGTGTCAGGCCACCGCTCCTTCAACCTAATCACATGGTCGAGTTCCTGCAACCAATAAACCTTGGTCAATTTTTTATCAAACATTAAAGCCTAATTTTTAACTCCTGGGAGATTTTATTTCCCATTAACCCATTATTGACATCTGCTTGTTAGCGGTATGCCCTATCCCCTTCCCACATTGTCTGAAAACCTATCTTTTGACAGGAAGTCGCGTCCCCCGCCACCCACAGCAGGGTCGCCCGTCTATAGCGCCTGTCGCCCGCAGGGTGGAGTCGCCCGTCCATAGACAGGCGGCTGTTCCTCGCCCGTGTGGCAAAGCCACCCATCCATGACGGGTGGCTATGCCCACCGCCCACAGGGTGGAGCCACCCGTCTATAGATGGGCGGCTGCGCCCACCCCCGTGCGGCAGAGCCGCTCGTCCGTGGATGGGCGACTACGCCCGCCGCCGGCGCGGCAAGGCAGCTACGCCCACCGCCCTGCGGGGCGGAGCTACCCATCCCCAGACAGGCGGCTGCGCCCATCACTGCAGGGCGGAGCCGCCCGTCTATGGATGGGCGGTTGCGCCCACTGCCGGCGCGGCGGGGCCGCCTGTCTATGGGTTTAGCAACTTATGTGTGTTACCTTCTAAGGATTTAGCATGTTTGTAAAATGTATATGTAAAATATAGTATAAGGGAGACCCTATATATGCCCCCCTCCTTATCATGACTACCCACTAGGAAGGATAAGGAAGAGAAAGAGGATGCCTACTTCAAAAGGTAAGGAAATATCCATTTTAACAACAATATACACTATATCCTTAGCAAAGAGTATTGACCCTTACCTCTAAGAACATAGATAATCATGAAATGGATATGTCACATATGGAAAAAGGATCCTCAAAGAGGAAGATATCTTATCATCAAGACCCCCACCATAGAGAAGTGCTTAGGATAAAATATCATCTTCTAAAGAAAAGAGGGACCCAAGATTCGTTCATCTAGCCTCCTGCGATAAAGAGGAAGAGGAATCACGAAATGAAAGAGTCAAACTCTAACCCAAAGAAAAGGCAAGATTTTATCTAGAGCATAGTTTTCAATATAAAGAAGAGGTGATGACCTAGGACAATCACCTCCCATGTAAGAGGGTATCTATAGTAAAAAACATACATCTTTATAAGTTAATAATGTTATATGATAAACAAATGCCACTAAGCTAAGGAAAGTAGATCCTTAGATAGAGGAAGAAGGAAAATACCTTGACCCCATGGGTGAAAGCAAGGGATATATAAAATTATATCAAGAGATATTGTAGCAAAGAGATATCATGTAAGAAGTGAAAAATTAACCCTTATGAGGGATAGCACACTATTTAGTTTCCAAGGTGAGAGATTTATCAACCATGGAAACCCAATTTCAAACAATGAAATAGGTTATAATCAAGGACATAGATCCTCTATGCAAACCAAAATTTTCATGTATGTTGGATATCACATAATAGATAGATATTGCGTAACCAAGGGAAAAGTGAATCCCGGAAAGACAGAAAAGAAGGAGATGGCATCCTTTCCCCCCAAGCGTAGGAACAAGGATGAAAGGGGGCCTATTATATCACTCACAATACTATGCAAGACAACGAGCCCCCAAAGATTAGGCTAACATTGTTTACATAATGTGGAGTTCCATAATAGGAACATAAATGTTATTTAGAGAAAATAGGATTGAAATACAACTCATTGCCACATGATATATAAATAACTTTACTATAAATGAGTTGCCTAATATTATGATGTAAAGCATGACATTCATTAGTAGAGTGGTCATGAAATCTATGATAGAAACAAAAAGGAATAATCTTCAAGTGTAGACTACGTTTCTTTTTGTGTTTAGGTCTAGTAACCTCTTGGTCAAATTCCTTCATAGGATCATCATGTTTTAAAGTGTTATTTTAGATGTTGGTAACATTGCTATGTTGTTGAAGATTAAATCCCAATCCATAATAATTCTCATGCCCCCCATTTTTTAAGGGCATTTTAATTCCCTAATTATGCTTAACACATCCTTGACTATGGAATCCTTGTTTAACTAGTAAATGATAACCAGGACCATAACAAGAAGCCATATGAAAAGAAGTCAATTGAACTTTAGTAGTCACTATGTCATCATTAGTATGTTTGATAGATTCATAGGAAGTAAAAATGGAATACATCCTAGGAGAAGATGAGGTAGGCGCCTGATTTGCCATAGGATCATCACTCAGAGGGAGAGAATTAAGGGAATTCATATCATTTTCCGCTAATGCCTCATCACTAGAAGGAATCCCAATTAGAGGTAAAGCATCTATAATTTTTTCTTCTTTCTCTAAAATGTCTGTATAATGGGAGTGTGTTTTAGAAAAAGGGTCATCATCATGTATGAATATGTCATCCATTAATAAATCACCTTCTTGTATCAAAGCATCTTCACAAGAAGGGGATAAATCAATGTCTTTATCCAAGAGTTCATCCCAAAAAGTAGAATCATCCATAATGGCTTCATGAGGAAGAGAGTAATCAACATCCAAATCCAAAGGTTCATCCCAAATAGGAGGATTATCATCAATAAAGCACCTTGTAGGAGCACCTAAAGCTTGATCCCTAAAGGAGAAAGAATTATATTCTAAATTAGGCTCATAGAAAATACATATATTAGGAGAAGAATTAACATCAATCCTTAACTCATATCCATGAAGGGAAAGATTAAAGTCATCTTCTTGATCTAATATATCCTTACAATGTAATACAAGAGAGGACAAAACAACATCACACACACTAAATGAAATCTTTCTAGGTGTATCAATGTTGTAAATAGTGGAACATGAAGGTAACCATGCACACACCCTATGGTAAAGGTCAATTGAAGAGTTTTTAGAGGAGGATAAAATGGGAATAGGATCAATGGAGATCTTATCCAAAAAAATTTCATCCTCACTTCCATGTACCTCATTGAGGGATCTATTCTCTTATACAATAAAATTTTCATCAAACTATTCAAAACAAGAGTCATACATGTTGAACACACAATAAAATTACAAGTATGTAAATGTTTTTGTGTTTTTAGAGAAAATTTATATTTTTTTATGTATTTTTGGAATATAAATGCAAGAGTATAAAAGAAAACTTACTTCTATATGCATGCAAGATTTAATATAAAATGTAAATCTAACACCAAAGAGAAAGAGTTGTCTATCATGGGTTCACCAAAATGTAATGTCTGAAATTAAGACATAAGAGATATTACATTTGAATATGTTGTGGGGGTAAATAAGACACTCTCCTTCTATCCTTAGATGTGCAAATGAAAATTCCAAGTTGATTAACCCAAAAGGAAGGATCAAATGCATAAATGAATCAATCATTTGGAAATAAGAATAAGGAAAATCTTAAGTACCCGTGTTTGATTGATTTGTTAATTTTAATGTAGAATAGATTTAGATAGATTGAAAACCTTAATGGAATTGAATAGGAGACATGCACTAACCTTGAAATATTATAGATCCAAAGAATGTTTTTTTCTAAATCATGTGTTAAGTTTCTATAAAATGTGAGACTGGATCTAGAATGGAAACACAGAGACGAACAAAACCCAAAAATCTTTTTCTATTTTGAGACAGTTCAAATTTGTACCCTCAAGTCAATGTCACCATTTTCCAGTATTTCCGATTGCACCCTAGGTCACAATTGACCTAGAAAGTCTCAGACTAAAATTTTGTTTTCAATTTTGAGAAGTTTTCAGAAAAGGATATCTGAATCTATGTCCCAAACTTTTGTTCCAAACCTATACCTGTAAGAAAATGGGGTTTGTTTGTTGGGGGAGGGGTTTGCCTTAGTCAAACCCTGATTTAGGATTTAATCTTGAAATCAATAATGAAATAAAGAATGCTAGAAAGTAGTACAAGTAAATCTAATAATGAAGGTATGATATTCAATAGATATGCAATTGTATTTTGAATGCAAGTATGTATGCAAATATGAAAGCTTGGACTCAATTAGAAACCATAAACCTCCATGATTTTATGCTTGGAATCCACCTTGAAGGGAGACTGAATGAGTGTTTGAGGATGCACAAAGGATCTTGAAGGAAGATCACACCACCATGATGGATAGATCTAGGGCTTGAATGATGAATCTTGAATATTTGAACCAAATCCCTTCAAAGGCTTGAAAGTTTGAATCCTTGATCTTCAATGGAGGACTTGAATGCTTTAAAGAAAGACTTGAACACTTTTAAACCTTGAAAACATGTAGAACAATGGATGCTTCAACTTTTTTCTTGATGACTTCTTTAGAGGCACTTGATCATACTTCCTTGGTTCTTCACTTAGAGAGACTTAGTGCTTCCTGGTTAGAGAAAATGAGAGAAGAAGGCTTCCTTTTATGAAAATAGGGAAAAATATTCTAGAGAGGCCTACATAGGATAATTAAATTCCATTTAGACCCATACCCCTAGAAGAGGACCTAATTTAAATATATTTTAATATTTTGTTGCTTTGGAACCCAAAATAGTCGACCCAGAAGTGGGAAATGAATTTTTGATGACCTCCAGCAGCCGACTGACTTACAGATTTGAAAGGGGGACCAAGGTCAAGGTCAAGGTCATCCTTGACCTAGGTCAAGGTCAAGGTTTACCTTGACCTAGGTCAAGTTTGAGGTCAACCTTGACCCAGGGAGTCAGAACCCCTGGAAAACATGCTAGATGGGATGGAAGGTGCCCGGAGCGACCCAATCAAGGTCCTAAACATGCAGAGGAGTAGGAGAGGATACAAAAATGAGGGAAAAATATTATGGTGGTAAAAAACACCCCCTAAGGAGGGCTAAACATTCTTAACATGGAAGTGCTTCCATTTTAAGATGATATAAGTTGTTGTCCTTGGCTTCTTATTTGGTGGAGGAGGTGGTGAATCTGACTCTATTTCCTTGGAGTCATCCTTTTCCTCAGTTTTACCAATAGATAATTGTTCTTTAGTTTCTTCCTCTTGTTTAACTTCCTCATCCTGTTCAGCTTCTTCTTAAGTTGCCAACAATATCTTCTTGAGATTCTTCACCATCTTGTCCTTTTTCCTGACAATTTTCTTAACAACTAGGCCAGATTTTATTCTTTTCTTGGCCTCTTCAAATGTTCCAAACTTGGGTTGTTTCTTATACAGTGGTTCATTGATCAAGGCATCAATTTCCTTAGTTGCAAGATCAATGTTTATTTCATACTCCAATGGTTGTAACCATGTTTTCCTTGGTATACCAGGTTTGATGTAAGTATTATCTGTGTCAACCGTAAAACATATCTCAACTTTATATTTTTCAATGAGTTATTCGGGGACCCTTACCCTATTTTACATTTGGTCTTTGAATACATTGAAGTATTCATCCATGACTATCTCAAAGTTATCTCCCAGTGATGCTATGTATTCACTAATTTGCATGGTGACCAGTTTGGTGTTGTCCCATTTCACATCTCCTACCGATGGGAATGTTTCTTGAAAATAGAAGAAAATACACATTATGAGTGAGCCAAACTTACATGTGTTTGACTTCACATTCCTAATAGTCTTTAAGTTATCTTTCAACTGATTTAGGATTAGTTCAGATAGGTCTAATTGTGCTCCCTTCTTCACAAATTTTTAGGCTGTGTCTACTGCACCTGATGCTATGTTGTTCAATCTACTTGCTTAGAAGAATTTGTAGCCTGGAACGCATGCACCGAATTTGATCTCATCATCGGTTATGGTGACAACTTTTAGTCCTCTATAATCCCATTTTTCTCCTGTCATCTTCTCGGTCTTGGCCTTGGGTGGATTCTTTAGTGCCTTTACTTTCTTGGTTATAGGGTAACTGGTGACCGCATGGATGACATCTCGGGTTATCAACTTTAGTTCATCAAGCCATAGCTTTTTGTTATGCATTCAGCTTAGTACTAACTAAATCCATTCCATTTTGAAAACCTTCAAGAACATTAGGGCATTGGTGAGCCCTTTTACTTCTATGTGCTTATTTTCATCTTTTAGTGTTCCATCCTCATTGCGCAAATTCTTATAAGCTTCTCTAACTTCTGAAGTTCCTATCTCTGCAATCTTGCAGTGTATGAAAGATAGAATGTCTTCCATGAGTAAAACCCTAGCTGGTATGTATGAGAATTCTCCAGCATCGTTGGGTTGTGAGGCAACCTTAGGATGAATCTTGTATTTAGGTTCCTCACATGCTGAATTATTGATGAGCTTGAACTCATCTTTCTTCGTGTTCTTGGATTTCATGGTTCCTTATGTCGAGGCCATTTTCAAAATTTAGGGCTTCCTGTGAAATGCATAAAAACACAGTTGAAAGTTCTGTAGGACTTATTGTTTACTCTTACAATGATTTATGAAGTTCTTTTGAGTGCTTTGCGTCAAGTTTTGGTTGCTCTGTGAGTCAATTGCTTTCTGCTCAAAAATTGCCTTGGTCTCTCTGCTCTGGTCATTGTGAACAATTAGTTTTTTTGTTTCCCTAAAATGCATGTCATAAATGCTTACCAACTCCTCAGTGTATGAAGATGGATTTTGTCAGTGAAGACTTCATTTTCCTTCGGTGACAATCATAACATTTTGGAGTAGTCGTTATTCCACTTGCTTTTACCGACGGGTTTCGGTATCGCAGACAACTTGTTCACTTTTCTTGTTTACTGATGAGGCTTGGTTTACACTTAGCAACTTTTCTTTCTTATTTTAATCGATGCTTCTCGGTAAGTGTAGGAAGTCTTTGTTTTTAGTGTATACCGATAGGCTTCGGTATGAACACCTGATAGCATAGCTATCACAGATTTTGACAAGTAATACCATGATGCATCTTTCTTATGCTAATTTGGCATTCGATCAATATATTATGGAACTGATGTAAAATAATAACTTGGGTAATGCAGTTCCATACTTACTTGTTCTACTTAGGTGGGGGTGGTGATGTCACTAGATCCATTGGATGGGGTGTCACCATTTGCATTGCTTGGTCCAGCTTCATCATTGTTTGAATATTTTCTCCACATTTTGTCTCTAGATCTCTGGATGTCTTCAATGGTGTTTCCATTGGGGTATGTGCTTGTCTCTATCATTTGATCTCTACAGTATTTCTTGAGATGACAAACTTTATGATAGTGTAAGCATTCCATTTCAGGTTTTGTCCAGCCTCTAGACTTTCTAGTCCACTGTCTCATACAGTTTGCAGTAATGTGACCATATCTTCCACATGATGTACAATTTGTCCAAGTATTGTAATCCCATACATACTGATTACTAACTCTCTTTGGTTGATAGGGATTCTCTTAAGCTTTAGGCTTCTATGTTTTCCTTTTCTTTTTCCAGCATTCAAGAGTTGTGTGCCCATTCATTTTGCAAGTAGGATAGTACTTTTCCATGTAGGTTTCCTTCTTTGGTTGTTTCATCTCAGACTTACATTCATATGATTTATGTCATTTCTTGTTACATTTATAACAAAATCCTATGAATGAAGATGTAGATTTAGGAATACCTTTCATTTTGCCTCTACATACATTTAATGTATGGCCTTGCTTTCCATAGTGATTTCATGTAAGCTTTCTTGGTCTTGAATTTATATAGACATTCTTTGGATCAGTTCAATTTGATGATTCTTCATTCTTGATAAAACCTAGACCGGTATTGTTGTTGACTCTTTGTTGTCCTTCAAGAAAATCATTCATTCTTTTATTTCTTTCTTCAGCTTTCTTGATAATTTTATTATGTTGTTTCTGAATTCTTATTTCATGTTTCAACTTTTCATTCTCATCCCTCAGTTCACCGATAGCTTCTATTCTTTCAATGAGTTCAACATTTATTCTATTTGCTTCTTGAGTCACAAGAATAATCTGATTTGTAATCTCATGGTGATGCTCAGTAAGTCTTTGTATTTCAGACTCTTTTTCTTGTAGCTTTTCAGTGATCTTTCTTCTATCATCAATAGCTAGTGTTATTTATTTCTTAGCTTGTCTAGCATTGTTCATGACATCAATCATCCTTACCATTTGTGTCTCTTGACCAATTTGCAGAGATTTAACTTGTCCAGCCAGATGTAGATTGATTTCGGTTATGCTTGTGATGCTTTCTTCTGATGTATCTAATGCTTTTCTTGTAGTTGATCCTGAAGACTCAAATAAATCTGGTATCTCTTCCTCATGATTATTTTTCTCATTATAGCGAGATGTGATATTCTTTCTTTCATCAAGCAGTTGTCTCATGTTGATTCTGGCTTCTTTATACTGTTCATAGAACATCTAAATTTCAAGCTTCTTATACTCAATTTTTTTTATCAAGTCCATACTTCTCCATTGTATGATCTTTTCTCTTAAGCCTTTAAGATTTCCAAGAAGATACTTAGCTCTGATACCAATTCTTGGGACTAATGGGAAGTATGTACTGAGAGGGGAGGGATGAATCATTACCTCTAAAACTTTTTATATCCTTTAATCAATTAACCTTTGTAATCAATTGTATATCCATTCAATCTGATCTATACTATCTTGATGTGAGTTATATCAATTCATAACATTAACATCCATGTGAACATTCATAGAAACATTCATGAAAGTAATTTGACACATAACACAAAATATGATATCACAAAAAACTCCTATTAGGGAGTAAAAACTGTGGTGGGGATGACACCCACAAAATCTTCACTATCTGCAGATTGGAAGGGATTAGTTAAGGCTTACAATTTGATCACTTCTGATGATCTACCCTGTTAAGAGTATTGGTGGAGACCTGTTAAATTATACTCTGTAAAGAGATTTAGCAACACTGTTGAGTGTGCACTCAGTTAAGAGATTTATAGTTGGACTGTTAAATCCACCTTCCTTGAAAGGATTTTTACATTTTTCTCCACTTGTTAGAATGATAGAAAATTACAAATTGACCTGGTAAATGCAATCTCCTATTGATGATACAGATCCAATATAATTTACATGAAAATATTATCACCTAATTGTGATTGAATAATACCTCTGATTCTCGGTATCCTCTGTTCTTGGTTCTGATAACCAAATTCACCTTTTTTTGTTCTTGTTCTTGAAACTCTCAATCTGATCCATAGATGTGCTCGTTCTCTTCATTCATGTTCTGCTCTCTCTTCACATCCTTTTTCATCATTTTATGTAATGAATTATTTCATCATATATTTATAGATGGATTGACTTCATTAAGCTTTGAGACAAACAATGTTAACTCTAAGATCAGGTTTACAACTTGTACCTAGATCTCCTAGTCTATGTGTTTTAAATCAATTAGACTAATTAAAGAACTTACATTCATGTTTCTTGTCCCTAAAGAAATGGATTTAAAAACAAATAAATATCCTATAAATATAATAAACTTTCTTTATTTGACGTGGAAGTCAGATCCACTTTTTGTGGGCTGCAATTGATTTTCGGTTTCTATCTGTCGATTATGCTCTGATTGTCATTCGGTTTTGTTCTATCGGTTGCAATTTAACTGTCTTGTTGATTTTCACTGTATCCTACACATTGGTTTCCTCTATTGGGTTCCTCTATATCTTTATGTCTTTGCATTTTTAGTTTACACACTAAGTTGTGTCGTCGGTTCACTTTGTACTTAGCCATTTCGGTGATCTTCTTTCTGTCTGATCTTCGGTTTGCTCTATCCTGTCTTTCGGTGTATTCTTACCAAAAGTGTTTTTTTCATACTAATGGAAAATTAATGTCATCAGTAACATCTTACTTTGGAACTAGTGTCTCCTTCTTAGGACTTTAGGGTGTTGGGTTTCCCATTACCCTTACATGTTAAGTCCTGAGTGGAAGTGGGGAATGGACAAAAAACAATTTAATTTTAATAAGGTATGGATGATATGGAAGAAGAGTGTTACTTCTTGGAGGGGCACAACTAGAGATGACATTTATTACTATTCATGGTGTATTTTCCTACCTAGGAAGCTCCTATGTAATCATATTGATTACTTTAGTCTCAATGAGTACCATAAAATGATGAGATGGCATTTTATGAATAGCATTATGAAAGGCATTTGTATTCATCACAACCCCTTTTATACTGAATGGTATACAATTTACGCCATATTGAAAAGACACCTACCTATGGTAAGCTATAGCTCACATGGTTGAATGATTTCACCCAAATAGATAGACATAATTTCTATATACCCTTAAAACATTTGGTGATAATGACAAATTCTCCTTGCTATATCAAGATATGAAGTCCTTGTTTTAGAATTGACCACCCTACATATTTTGTTACAACTATGGGGTGACTATAACTATATCGAACTAGGGAAACAAGATAAGTATAGGAATGACCCCATAGTATGGCATATCTGCAAGGAGGGTGGGTTTTTTTATTATATTGAATCCATTAATGAGTTTGATGATGTACTATCTCCCCAGTTAGCTAGCTCCTAGGATAATAAGAGGGTTTCAGTTGGTGGCATTTCTCTTAAAATCGGTGAAGAGGTCATATCTAAGGCCACTGGGATTTCTACTAAGGGAAAAAGATGGAAGAAGGCCATTCATATAGCGGATAATGATGGTCTTAACATGTTCTTTAAGGGAAATGAGGCTATAGTAAAACAATGGTGTGGATACAATAGGGCAGAGCTGCCTCCTCCTTGGCACTAGGTTTGTTTTATGATCATGAAGTATTTTACACTGGAAGGGAATTTTAAAGTTTACTATTTTTATCACATGCAACTTCCTAATCACTTTAGGAATCATGAAATTATCTCTTTTCAAATTTTCCTGTTAAATTCCCTTGAGTGTTTTTTGTTTGATGCCAAGGGTAGTGTTCATTGGGGGTAAGGAACCAATTTATTTACATCAGGGCCTCATTTTTAGGATATATAAGTTTCACTTGGCCCTTTGACCTCCTAAACCTATCATTATCTATGAGGCCCCTCTATCACAGCCTCCTTGGTCCGCTAACCTCATTGACATGCCTATCGAAACTAAGAAAAAGGGTATTAAAAATTTATGGGCTAGTAAAATTGCCTCCTACATAGCCACTCTAGAAATTTAGAACTCTGTTGGTGTTGCCCCTGAGATTGGCCCAAAATAAAAATATTGTTTTCTAATGACCTCTAAGAGAAAAGACAAAAACCCTCCCCCCTACCAAAAAAGATAAATTATTTTTTCAAGAGGTTAACATGGATGATGATGAGAAGTTTGAAGAGGAGCACCGTACTCCCTGAAGATCCAATAGATCAGCCAATAGATCTATGAAGAAAGGAAAAAAATCTACTTGTGGATTATGATTATGAGGAAGAAACGAAATAGGGGAATCCTAATGTTGTTGAGGGGAATGAGAAAATTAATAACATGAAGGAGGATGGTAGGGAGAGTGATGATAGTGGTAGCTCGAATAAGCAATCCTAAAACAACCAACTCACACTTCTGATAAAGTGAGAGGGATCTATCGACCCTAGTACTAACATGCCACCATCTAATGAGAAACCAATTCTGTCTAGCTTTGATGTGGCTTCAACATCATATTTGGTTACCTTTCCTAATGAGATGGACAATCTTAAAAATAAGCTGCACAAAGATGAGAAAAAGCTTGCAAGAATCTCCAGATTCAATCTTCATGTAATGCACATCTCTGCAACCTCTCTCTTCATTCTACAACACAAGATTCTTGGTGTAGATAAACAGGATGAAGGTAGCTACAAGGATTTATTCAAATTCCTCAGTAATGATTGGTCTCATGTTCTATATCAATCAGGGTGTGACATTAAATATTCACACAAGGTCTAGCAGCCCTTACCCCTTTGTTGATTTCCTGTATATTTTGGATTTTAGCTCAAGTGACTCTTTGAACTCTTGTTGGGTGTGCTATGACCTCAGGTGTGCTATTAGGATGTTGGATATTTTTTTAGTTTGTTCTCTTCTGACTGGTACTACTTAGTACTTTGGTGCTAACTTTCATGAGTATAGGCTATGGTTCTATGGCTTATGTTTATCTTTATTATTTATTTTCTAGGATGCTTTTGATCTTCATATGTTATTAGTATGTTGTGTATATACGCTCTTGGTTTGTTTTCTAGTTAAGGGCCAACAACCTAGTTTTTATTGTTGAATAATATAAAAAAACAATCCTTGCACCAAATAATACACTCGCATTTATTAAAATGATTAAATTCCTAATACTTCTCCAAGTGATAAATACAATTAAATACATTAAACTATTGTGTACTATAGAAGCAAATCAAGGGAAAAAAATCTAGAGATTATTCAAATAAAATCATTACCCAAACTATAAGTCATAAAACACTACAAACCTTGAAACATATTTAGAAATGAAAGATGAATTCCGCCACATCTTATGTTAATCTAAAACACATTTCTACATAATAAAACCACCCTTTTATAGAATCTAATCTCAGTGCACTAAAATCACACAAATTTTGAAATAACACCATACAATGATCCCAATAGTTATAATTCAATATCATTGCAAACCTACGTGAAAACTACCAAAGAATATGGAAATATCTAAAAACCTTTAGCTCTAATGCAATCAATAGATGGAGTTTTCCTCTATGAGCGAATCATTCTGATCCTCTAGCCAAATAAAAATCATGAATTTCTTTTCTGGGATCGTAAAACACAAGCATAAAGCTTAATGAGAGAAACATCAAATATGACATAAACCCAAAATGAATAAATTCCATATTTTGCAATGAAATATGCCTATTATGGGTTCTTAAATTCCCATGGCTTTGTGTAGAATATTTTCCAATTTGGTGGAAAAAAAAATTTATGATTCCTATCATAACTCTATCATAGTCATCAATTCATGTTATCATAATTGTCATATGGGGCCAATAAATTATATTAACAAAATATGATGAACTACAACTGATTGAATGCTTGAAGATAACAAAGTTGATGATCACTGAGATAAAGAAAGTAAATGTAAGACATTAAATCAGTTAATGTATTGTATTGTCATTGATGTCAACTTGATATCATATGATTTCTCATACACATATTGTCACAACACTTAAATATCTAAAAAGACAGTTTTTGTCATTAGTAATCATATACACCGAGTGGCAGTAAACCCCGAGGGACAATGAAGTTCATAGTGTTACCCGAGCAAGTGATACCTGAACAAGCATTACTGAGCTTACTGCAGTTGTCACTGAACAGAATTGAAGATGATGCCCGAGCTATCTGCAGTAGTCACCGAGAACAAATGAAGTGTTGACCGAGGGGAACTGAAGTTAGGATACGACAAAATAACTTAGCTGGCAGGAGCTAATTATAGAGTTAACTGTTTGATTACTTTATTTTCATCGATTAGTTAAAAGCTAAAGATAAGAAGGAGATTTAAAGCATGTTTTATTCCAAAAAACAAGGAGAGTTTTACAGATTAAAACTAAAGCAAGCATGGTGAGATTTACAGATCAAGAAGTGATCAACAAAGAAAACAAGGACAAGAAAAAGTGAAATCATGTCTATATAAAGAGACAAGCAATTCATTATCAAAAGAAGGGATGCTAAAGAGAACTCTGGTGAAGATAGAAGTCTTCATACAGATCTGATCATACAAGCTGAAGAATAGAGCTAAGAATTCCGCAGACACCGAGAAACAAAGAAGAAACAACATTCATCGAGAAGAAAGAAGTGGAGCAAAGGAATTGAAAAGAACATTGATCAGAAGAGGTATTATGAGCTTACAATAGATCTGAACATCTGCAAATTTAAGTGGTATTTATAAACAGATCATATAGTGTTTCAGTTTAACCATTGATTCATAAAATCTCTTAACAGAGTAGGATTTAACCATCCTTTATATATTGAGATACATCCCAAGGAGTATCAAAAGGTTTTCATGTTGACAGCATAGTGAATGCTAGGTCAAGTGATAAACTGTTAGTGATAATTCCTCTAACAAGGTCGCACTTAACAGTGTGTTTGTAGCCTTTAAAAGGGTTGGCTCTTCACCGAGCTCACTTCAGAAGAGTGAAAATTTTGGGTTACCGGTACCAAGTGGTTTTTCCCCAAACAGGATTTCCACGTTAAAAATTTATGTGTAAAATGTGTACATGGTTCATTGCCTTGATGTTTTGCTTTACACATTACTAAAACATGATTGATCGGTAAACACTAGGTATTTATTGTATTTGAGTAAAAGTTAAGAAAAGATAGTTTGCTACTCGGTAAAGCTTAAGGAAAGGATAAAAAGTATAAACACCGAGCAGTATATATATGTTACAAGGCATACATCTTGTAGGACTAAAGATAACTAGAGGTTTTATATTTGTTGTATAAAGTTTTGGGTTGATTTATTGGATTAATTTTTGAGGCCACTGATTCACCCCCCCGCTCTCAGTTATTCTAACAAAAGATGCTTCCTAGATTTCCATGCCCAACTTGTGCTAGTAATTAATCAATTTAATATTTAATTTATTAATAAATATGGATTAAGTCAAAACAAAATTAAATATATCAAATATAGATATTTCCCTATTGACTCTAATTATCCACAAGAAAATAGGAAGCATTAATATCAGTCTTGAAATTACTAATTTTTAAAGTAGGACATGACATCCTTCTACTTAGGTACTTGTTTCCTATTTTTACTCTTGAACTATATTGATTCTTTCTTAGAGTTGATGTAGAGATGTGAGTTTCACTTCCGAGGATTACTAGGTATGAATCATCTCTAAATTTTGATCCCTAACATTTTTGACACTCTTACCTCACTGAGATTATTTGTTTGAGCCCCCCCCATTTCACATAGCTCAATGACGTAAACTACTCATCAACCCTAAATTCCAATACTTCAACATCTTAATTGGCATGTCTTATGAGGTATTCCCAACCGCTAACCCTTGATAGTCCAAAACTCCATAATTTTCTTCAAATTTTTATATTTGTCTGTTTCCACCATCTCTAGCCACTCTTGGATGTTCTTCACTTTTTAGAACAACTTTGTGCAATAAAAGGTGAGAAAGATTCACTATATATAGATAACTTAGATTATAGTAAATTGGTAGAATTATTACTTCCAAAATACATATTTATATTTCAAAATATGTTATTACATATTTCTTTTTAAATGAAATGAGTTATATTTTAGCTATAAGTTTCTATGACAATGTGTTTTGAAACATTTAAACCAAGTGGGGATCCTTTTCAAAAAAAAAAAGCTAAAGAAAGAATGTGGTTGGAAATATAGGTCCATTAAATGATGCATATGCGTGGACAATATAAAAATTTATTCTTTTTTGAATCCATACTCTCTCTCTCTCTCTCTCTCTCTCTCTCTCTCTCTCTCTCTCTCACACACACACACACACACACACACATGAAGGTCCTATTATAGGACCTTAATTTCAATCATGATTTCATAAACAAAGACAACCCCGTCTTCTAATGAATTATGAGCATTTTTGTCTTTGTGAGCATAACTTTATTCTTTAGTCTTCCTTGCACCTAGAACTAGGCCTGCATCACTTTCAAACACCTCCTCATATCCCTTCTCTATGTCTTGTCCATCTTAGACACTATTGTGTTGCTCTCATGTCCTCCTAAATAGGAAAAAAGTAAAATAATGTCCAAATTTGAATTCTTATTTTCCCATTCAAGTGCTCCTCTTTCACTAAACCCTAACATTGAGTCACCTCTAAAACTAGAAATGTACATTGCCTATAAAAAGAGAATGTTAAGTAAATAAAAGACATTAAGAAGTCACATCAAGTACAACTAATTATACACATGAGTTATAATATCAAGTATACTAATGAGACCACATTGAATGGAACGCAATGACATTCACTATTATTTCTAAGAATACTATCACAAAACGTAAAATCCAAAGCTAGATTCGAAACCCTAACTTATCTCTTCTACCCCCCACCCCTCATCATCTACACCTGTCGAGGAAAGACACGATTTCTCTTCACTTCTCTCCACTTTATGCTTTTTAAAATTCTAATTCAACTTTGATTCCGTGTTTCTTTCATTTTAAAATCTAAAAATAAAAATTGTATTTTAATTTAGCATAGTGTGAAGGAACTCAGTTTTAGAAATTAAATTTAGAATTTTCTATTTTAGATTAGGTTTGCCAAACAGGTCACTATTTTAGGAAAAAAGTCGGTTCTTTTTTAGCGCGCCTTTCTATACTTACTACATACGAGGAAGGAAACCACTTTATTTGTTAAAAGGACACGTAATGTTGGTAACGTGGCCAAATTTTAATATTATTTATTATGCATATGTGATTATCACAACCGAAACCACAAAAGGATAACTTCATAGGAGTTTATACTTGGGCAACGTGTCAATCATTAGAGTTAGGTTGTATACCTCTTCTAATACTATAAAATAATCCTTTTTTCAAATATATATATATATATATATATATAATTTCAAATTTCAAATTACGTGTTAAATTTAGTAAATTAATTAAAAATTATGTAAGATCTAAAGATTTTTTTATATATTAAAAAGTCGTTTAATGATTTTAAAGGTTTATAATACAAAAATCTTAGAGTAGGTTAAATATCTAATGTAAAAAATAATATATATTTAATTCAAATATTAATTATTAATTATTTGGGTATTTGTTCTTTTCTAAGAAGTCTATAAAGTGACAATATGATTTTACATGATTTGATTATAGATCTTTTTGGTGCCTCCCAATTATTGGATTATTGATTCTCTTTAGTCTCTTTCAATGACTTCATTCAAAACAAAAAGATCGTGCCTTCTCTCTTTCAAGTACCTTATCAGAGTCCCTTAACATGGTAGTCACACTCACAAGAACTTTATGCCTCACATAAACCCCACTCACTTTTCACATATGGACCTTACATGGATGTCATACAATCATTTTCTAACATATACTGATGTCTTTTGTTTTCTAGTTTGATTTGGTTTGTATAGATCCGAGATACGATCTCATTTAATTATGTGTAATATAAAGATATATTTTATTGAGATTGAAAGGTATTTGATGTACGTAATTATTGAAAAATTAAAAATATATATGGATTTCACATTTGAAATAAATAAAATATCACATTTTATAAAGGCATTATTCTAATTTAAGATTGGTTATAAGAATTATAATATTTTAGGAGCTTAGCAAATTTGTATAATATTTGTTTTGTTAACTTAAGTGGAAAGGATAAAATAATTACTTTTCTCCACCTTGCAAGCAAGTCAAGTGGTTGATATCCTTATAATTATCAAATATTAGAAAAAAAATATATTAATTATTAAGTTTTGGAAATGTAAGTGATTAAGATAATATTAATGCCTTAAAGAAAGGGTCAGCATGATGTCTTTTTTGTTGGTGTGTTGGTCACAATGCAGTTGTTTCATAATCTCTTCCCTCATTGTTGCCTCTCCAACTATGTATATCAAGTTTGTCGGTGGCTAATAAAATGTGTATCAAGGAGGATGTTGTTAGAGTAGCCATACTATAGCTAATAATTAAATCATTTAATTATTAGTCTATTATACTCTATGCTTAAGTTATACTTAGGCAGCTTTTCATTCTTTAGGGTTTTCCCCTTTAGGGTTTCGGTATCCTTTTATAAGGACTCAC
>MU223937.1:1135105-1177438 GCA_018584345.1 Thuja plicata | reverse complement strand
AGTAACTAGTTGCATTGGTGGTTTTCCCAAATTGGGTTTCCACGTTATATCTGGTGTTACTTGTGTTACTTGTGTTCATGTTATTTGTTTTATGCATGTCAATCACTGTTAATGTTTAAAGAACAATGATAAGTTAATCTACCGAGTAACAGTAATATATATTGAAGACATCTAAGGGACTTGTGGATTTATTTTTGTGGTAACTGATTCACCCCTCCCCTCTCAGTTACTCCATCCATATTTCCAACAGTGGGTATGGGATGACAATGTGATGTGTATATGTCTCGTATGAACAAAATACAAAGGATGAGACAAAAGACAATAAAACTAACTAGAATAGAAAAAATTAAATTAAGATAACTAAACAGAAAGAAAAAAAGACAACTAGATTATGGAAATAAAGGCAATGACAAGGGAGAAATAGAGAGAAAACACTCGCAGTCAAAGGAGGTAGAAGAATTCCAAGAGCTCCACCTCTTCCTTTTATAAAACTTGCACACATGAAAATGAAGAAAATGTTGGGGATGTTTTGAGACTTGTGTCAGTCAAGTCCATGCTTTGGTATTTTCACCTCAACAATAACCAGATTGACATGATAAAGAGTGATAGATAACCATGAATATAATAGATGAGATAAAGATAAAAATATTATAAGGTTAAAATCAAGAGATTATGATAAGATTGACAAAATACAAAAGGAAATATTTTGAGTGGCTCCCCTCAAAAACCACAAAGTTAGATCTCAAAGGAGTGAGGTAAGGTGACAAAGACAATGAGATTGTGATGCAATGGACAACAACATATCTTGTAGGAAACCGTTAACGATGCAAGAACAAGTTGTGAAAATGGTGAAGAAGCTATAGAATAAGAGCCCAAGTGTGTAGAAGACCAAATTGTGAAGTAAGAAGTGACTAGGAAGTTGGGATAATGTCGAAGAAGACCAAATAAAGGAAAAACAATGAAGTTTTAATATGATAAAAGGATTCACAATGTAGGTGGGCAGTGGCAGGAGGCGTTATACTGCAAGAGTGGTAGTCTTAATATCTAAATGAATCACTGCACGTCTGTAGATTCAAGAGACAAATACACACTACATAGATGACTTTGTGGCATGCATGCATCCAATGATGACTAGGTATTGTGGTTAAGAATATGAATGGAAAAGGAAAAGGAAAAATAAAGATACATGGAAGCTTGTATGTAATTTTGTCTTTTGGCTAAGGTAGGAGCATTATGTAATGGTAAATTATATAATGGTGCAAATTTACGATATTATAATTATTGTTAATCTTCAATATTATGTAATTTTTTTTGTTTTGGTATTATATATATATGGAGTTTTCTATTATTAAAATTCAACATACATAATTGATCAATCCATCCAAGGTGATGCATGATCAAAATTACCTTCTTCCTTATCAAATATATTAAAAGAAAATAAGAGATTAAATAGATCGTTTCCTAGCTATTCTACTAAGAAAATATAGCCTCATACTATAAAAATAGAAAAAAAGAGTGATAAACTATATAAATTATAGAAGACATGGTTGCATTCCCATATCCATAATTTATTTAAAGATAAGCAAAATAACTTGGGAGGATTATTAACTTTTTAGTATAAGTATATAGATGAAGAATTGTGATTCCTCATCACTTATGCATAAGGTTAAATCATGGTCATTTATCTTGGTCATAAAAGATATTTTTAAACAAATCTACATTAAATTTTGAGAATAAACAAAGTTAAAATTAATGACAATTTATATTGTCATTGATGTCAACCTAATGTTAGATAATATGTCTTTTCATTAAGATATATGAACACCATGTGTGGTGATTGGTGATTCAATTTTATGCTCAAATGGTCCATATTAGAGAGAAACTATGCTAGCTTAGATGAGATACATTGGGAAGTTGAGAAATATTTGAGAGAAACTATTCCATTTTAGTTTGGTCAGAGACACAGTAAGGGGTCCAGAGACTCATCATGTGGCAATTATCTATCCAAAAATTTTATATGTATATATTCATTTGATTTTTTGCACGGTTGCATGATGTTGGTTTCTTAGTAGTTGTCTACATAGTCTGGGTATTGTGTGATGGATATTTGTGCTCAAACTCATATTTAATTGATTAACTAAATTGTCTTAGAAGTGTTCAAGCAGTGCATCTTCCTATGAATACGAGTTTGTTTTCTACTCCACATTGCTTCCTATGGTTGTATATTTTTTTGATTTTAATGATTTAGAATAGTGTTAAGTACCTACTATCCAATTTTTAATTCATAATATCTTTCGCAGAAAATTCTATAAGAGTTTGAACTCTAGCTCACAGTTTGCCATCTTAAGGCTTTCCAGTTCGCTCATTAATCTTCTTTTCATTTTATCACAATGATTATTTTCAATGTGTGCATTTGGGAATATGTTAAGGAATGTATGTTGAATTATGGATATAAGTTTTAGGGTTTTTGGTTCTCTTTGTTGGAATGTGAAGTCATCACAGAGAGTCCACTAGATTTTGTTAAGTCATCATAGAGAGTCCACTAGATTTGGTTGAGTCATCATGGAGAGTCCACTAGTTTTGGTTAAGTTAGTTTGGTGAATTACTATAAATAGTAATTTCAACATGTGTTTAACATGTAGTTGCACGATTCATACTTACTAAATTTAGTAAGTTGTCTATAATTAGGACTCTACAACTTGGTTTTTATATACAACTCGAAGTCATGATTTTAGGATGTTTTGAAGATTCTTGTAACTGTAAAATTCTTGAGAATAATATTGACAGATATTTGCCCATGGTTTTTTTCCTAGTATAATTTTACTAGGTATTTCCATGTAAATTATGAGTGTTTTGGTTTTGTAGTTCTCAAATTTTTTTGCACTTTGAAATTTCCTAACACTCTTGAGCATGATACTCATCTTGTTTAAGAACATATTGTCTACTTTTTCTATGCTATGTTTGCTAGTTCAGTAAGTTATTTTCTCTACAACAAAAGTTAACTATTAGATACTCCAGGAAATGATCGAAGAATGGTTGATGATGGTCTACAAATATTTTTTAGTGGTTTGCATGATGTTCTTGCTCTTTCTCTTTAGTGATAAGAAGAAAACCAATTAGAAGTTTTGGCAATGGTCTTGATATCTAAGTGGACTAATTTTGATTGATTGGGACCTATTTCATTGGATTTGGAGGATGTAATATTATACATTTTGTATTCAAATTATGTCAAGATTTTTTTGTAAACCATTTTTTATATTGTTGAAGGAAAATTAGGTTGACAGACATTGTGTTGCATGTTTCATTGATTATGTCCTATTCATGCTAACCTAACTAATTCTTTTTGATGTTGTAGAGGATATATAATGAAGAATTAATCTCTTGTAGATGTGGATGAGTTTATATGAAGTTATATAATGTGAAACATCTATCATAAATTATACGATGAAGTGTCCGCTTCCACTATAACAAAAGAATAGGGATTTAAAGAGGATTACACTATCAATATTATTTAGATGCTTCTTCTACAATAGTTCATATCATGTATTTTTTTCAATATAATTTTATCTTAATCTGAAGAAGTGATGTTTTATTTGTAATTATATCATCATACACAATAATACATTATTACATGA
The DNA here is from genome assembly GCA_018584345.1 of Thuja plicata. NCBI lineage: Eukaryota > Viridiplantae > Streptophyta > Pinopsida > Cupressales > Cupressaceae > Thuja > Thuja plicata. The sequence goes on along the minus strand of MU223937.1, from coordinate 1,173,803 downwards.
GATGATAATATGTACAAAATGAAGATCTCTAAGAAACATGAATTAAGGTGCTAGAATAAGGGATTCATCCATGCAATCTCAAATAATTCACCGAACCTCAATGGATATAGATCACTACCACTCAACCACATGGAACCATGAGGCCCACTCCCATCATTATAAGGATATAGCTACAAGGCCCCACAAATAACAAGTATACCAAACCAAAATAAGGATGTGATCAAACCTCCAAAAACTCAAGGAAATGCAAGAATCGACAACAAGGAAAATACTACCAACTACTAGAGGCTACCACAAATCAAATGGAAGGGACTATAGGGTACATGTAAGAAGAGTGACATCACATATTCCTACCCCTTGGGCTATCTTGGTAGTCTCTCCAAACCCTAACCCCCAAATGAGAACTCATGTGGAACTGAACAATCCTTTCATGAGGAAAAGCAAGTTATTATCAAGCCATTCTCAATCAACAACATCCCAATCCCATCCTTATCCTATAAAAGTTAACAATAAATGTATGAGGCATCACCATTATATTTTTTTAATTTTTTCCCCCACCAAACTCATTTATTATGTTGCCACTTGATTAAAACTCTTCAATAGGTTATCTTGGAAGTTACTTAGGGCCTTGATTCACATTAAGAGACACTACCCCATAATGCACCAAGATACCCATTCCTACCACTCAAACAAGATAAAAGGAAATTAAATAAATCATAAACATATGAAACATAATAATCATGATTCTAAATAGCAAATAGAATCATTTGAAATTGGTTTAGGAAACACATACATTGCCTCTCACATAGACAAGGATATAAATCCAAACTAGGAAGTATAACTAAAAGCTTTTAAATACAAGAACATAATTCTTATTTATCATAAAGTAAACATAAAATGGATCCTAGATAACATAAGGGACTTTTAGAAAAGAGTGTAAATGGGAATCTAAGCCTCTAGTATGCACTTGGACACCCCACGACCAAAACCCTACCCAAAACCCAAAATCTATGCATTTGGCTTGAAACCTATATTGTACTTGGGTCAATTTTCTATGCACTTGGGAATTTTTATGTGCACTTAGATCAATATTATATGTACTTGGGTCAATTTATACTGCACTTGGCTCCTATAACTGTGTAATTTCCTAGAAGTTGCGTAGTTGGATAGGATTCCCAAAATGAAACCAATTGGGTCTTGAAAGAAAAAATATATTGAGAACACTTTGAGATATCCATATTTTCCTTCTATAAAAAGAAACAAAGTAACCCCAAGACACATATAATTAAAAATAAAAGCATTTCCCCAAAATAACATATTGGAAAAACAAGTCAAGGAAAGGGGAAAATATACAAATTTTAAACAACACTTCTAAAATTTTAATGTCATCCAAAGTGACATTAAGAGAAATTGGTCCAAAAGAACATACTCCACTAGTGGAACTTCTTGGAAGAAAAAGGCTTCAAATATAGGTCATTCTTTGGGTACTATCCAAGAGGGAAGAGATCCTTCTCCTGTGAGTGTTGATCCAAATGGTTTGGGCTTCTTTAACAACATGTTTTATACTCCTATCTAAGAAGACATATCTCAACAAAAGGTTGTAAATCAAGTTTAGTATAGAAAGGATAATGAAAGGAGAAACAATAGAGATTTTAGACCTAGAAATCTTTCAAATTTATATACTTCTTTCCAAAGCACAAGGAATAAGCCTTTTCTGTAGGATGATCCTTATGAACAAGAAGTAAATCAAGGGGACATAAATCTTAAAAATTTTGAGGATTCTATGAATTCTAAGATTACTTTACGTAATTGTGATATAATTTTTGGAAATAATGATGCTTTGAGAAGACAAATACAAGAACAAATGATTCTAAATAAAATATTTGAAAAGGAGAAGGAAGAAGAAGTCATGGAAGCTGTGGTTGAGAATGAGGACTTGAAAAGGAGGCTTTCTCAACTCAAGTTGATGAATTAGTGTTTTGATCAGAATTATAAGGGTTTGAATAAGGAGATTTTTGGTGATATAGATGCCAAAAAGGAGTATATGGAGAAGGAAATTTTTTTTAAAGAAAAGTCAGTTCGAGCAGGAACCTATGATTAGAAAAAAAAATTATTGGGAAAATGAAAGACCTTCAAGGCTGCTTGCTTCTTTACAAGATCCTCCTCTAGTTGGTACAAGTAACCTTACATTAGAAAAAGATAAACAAAAGGTTACTAGTATGAAAATTAATGAGACCAAAGATACAATTAAGGCATCTCAGGATATGTCTTTACTTGACATGGAGCTAGAAAGAGCCAGAAAAGTAAAATATGATATTGCCAAATAGTTGGAAAAGGATGAATTAGATGTTGCTACTACAGAGATGAAGAAAAATATTTCTTTCATTCAGTCTACTACAAATCTTAAGGTAGTTAATACTACTAATAATACTCAAGGTATTAGTGGATTTGGTCCTAAGGTGCAAACAACAAATTTTAATACTAATGTCATGAGATATAGTTTATTTCAGGGTACTACAAATCAATCCCAAGGTCTTGGTACAAGTGGCTAGAATCTTGGAGGTGATTTTCAGAGAAGAACCATGCATTCGGAGATGTATAAAGAATTATATTTTGATGCTATTCCAGGCCAACCAAATGTCATTCCAAATTAAATAAGGGATAAACTCCCTAAATTTAGTGGAAATAATGTAATAACTGGTGAAGAGAACCTGAAGGCTTTCTCTGACAAAATGAATGACTATTAAATAGAGCATGAGGATGTTGTTATGAAGCTATTTGTACAATCCTTGATTGAAGATGCTAGAGATTGGTACCCTAGCCTTGCCACTAGAAGTATTAGTTCATGGGATGATTTTACAACAATTTTTTAAAGAACAATATGGTGATCAGGTAAATTTTGGTTATGTGTTGGAGGTGATTTTCAGAGAAGACCCATGCATTTGGAGATGTATAAAGAATTATATTTTGATGGTATTCCAGGCCAACCAAATGTCATTCCAAATTAAATAAGGGATAAACTCCCTAAATTTAGTGAAAATAATGTAATAACTAGTGAAGAGAACCTGAATTCTTTCTCTGACAAAATGAATGACTATTAAATAGAGCACGAGGATGTTGTTATGAAGCTATTTGTACAATCCTTGATTGAAGATGCCAGAGATTGGTACCCTAGCCTTGCTACTAGAAGTATTAGTTCATGGGATGATTTTACAACAATTTTTTAAAGAACAATATGGTGAACAGGTAAATTCCGGTTATATGTTGAATGAGTTCAATAATATCAAGAAGTTTCCAAATGAAACTGCAACTAAATTCAATAGTAGATTCTAGAAGGCCATGCATAAACTATTCCAAGTGTTGAGGTTAGATGAAAATGTATGTCTTACTACATATTGCAATGCATTGGATGATAAGATTTCCTATCTTGTAAGGGATAAGAAACCTAATACTTTAAGAGACGCTTACAAGATGGAAGTAAATATAGAAAGTAATAGAAGGGAATCAGGTAAACTTGGGAAGAGAGATGATGCTAGATTATGGAAAGAACCTAAGGATAAATCTAATAGATTTATCAAGGAATAAGGTAAAACTGATAAAGTTGACAAACTGATCACTACAATCAAGGACCTTACTGCTAAGGTAGATAAGAATGAGAGAGGCTTTCATAATAACTGACAACAAAATCATAGGCCTGATCACCCTTATAGATTGCAGGACATGCCCTATAAAAAAAATTGGAAGGATGGTAAACCTCTTTCAGAGGGACAAAGTAATATAAATAATTAAGGTACTCTTGATCCTCTAAAGAGAAATAATATACACAATGTAGATAATGCTTCTTGGTGTGTACCCTAAAATATGCCACATTCTCCTTGTGAATGTGTGGTTGCACAAGATTTGGCAGGGTCTACTGAGAATGAGGATGAACAAAGTGATCAAGAGGAGGAGAGACCTAAAGTTAATATGCTCATGACATATGTTGAAGAGAAATGTGATGAACCATATGATGTTATGCATAATTCTATAAATGTTTCTAATGCAAAGGATTAACATGTTCAACTAAGAAGACTTAGTGATGAAGAGGTGAGATCTCTCACTGTTGCTGTAATTGTTCAAGCTAGGAGTGCTTACAATTTAGGAAATAGAAGAGTAGTAGATAGGGACTAGGAGAAGCCTGGTTCATTATTTATAAAGGAAGGTTCTACTGAACCCCCAATTCAAGACAAGGATAATATTCATGTGAAAAGAAAGGATACCCCCATGGTTGATCAAGGAAAAGAGAAATCCAAGGAGAACAGGGGTAATGCTTTCAGTGCAGAATTCCTTATTTTGTCATGCAGCATACACTATCTCAAATTAAGGTGTTTGTACCTTTGGTTGAGATATTGAAATTAAAGGAGAATAGAGAGGCTGCTTTCTCTTTACTCAAAGGTATAAATAATGATTTTTTTCCTGTTAGGATTAGGTAATGCTGAGGGGGGGGGGTGAATCAGTATTACAACACTTAATTAAAATTTTCAACCAATTGCAAATAATTCATAAGCTTGTAGAAATGAAAAGAAAATAAGAAAATAACACAGTACTCATAACACCATTATTTGTTGTCGAGGAAACCCTGGCCAAGGGAAAACCCTGGTGGGGATGGCAGCGACAAGCATACAGTAAAGTATAGTGTCCCTGTTAGGAGACCTATCCTTGTTAGGAGCTGAATATTACATAGTACATTTCCTTGTTAAAGGAATAAAAACCCTATTAAAGGTATACAACACCCTGTTAGGGGCCAACTGAGCATACAATTGTTACAATATAGTTCTGTTACAAAATGTTGGCAGTAATGAACAAAACAAGCATCTCTAATGCTTAGATAGTTCCAATCATAGTTCTTCAATGATCTATGTCATCCTTTGCTTTTCCATTCATATATCACATCCAAAAACTCTGTTCTCCACTCTTTTCTTTGCTCAACAAAAATATCTTACATATATATCTTTCTTCTTTACCAAGTCATCTCTCAAATACAAATATCACATAGTCGTCTCTCAATAAAAAATACATTTATCAAATGGATATTCGGCTCTCTTACATAATAAAAATATAGGTTATCAACAATCATAATCCAAATCCAATTTCCAGGAGTCCACGTCGTACTCCCTAAATCATCACTTCTGTCTAGCTGCTCTGTATCACTGTTCTATTGTTGTCTATCAATCTTCAAATCTCTCTAACTTACTGTAAACATAACCAAAACAAAACCAATCTTAGGTGGAGGTCACACATACCCCATACTATCTTATTTTAATCTCTCTTGTCGTAACTCATCAATCTCGATCTTTGATACTCAAAATACCTTTGTATTTCTTCTTTTGTACTTAGTTGATTTAGAGTCACCAAAACTTAACTTTAAAGGAACCGATCAGTAAGCCAGATGTGTTTCCATAAATGAAAACCAAAAATTGAATCACATAATACATAATTGATCACTTGCCAACAATCTCTCCCTTTGGCATTGATGGCAACACTAAACAAAAAAAATGACTTAAGTGTTCCAACAAAACAAAAATTGTTTCTCCTTCTTCTTTCTCTATATTGTTTTTCTCTTCTCGCTTCTACATTATATTCTCCTCTTCTCCCCTATTCATTTTTCTCTTCTCTCTTCTCCGCCTTTGACAACAATGATAAAGGTGCATAAAAAGTAATAAAGCTAGTGCTTGCTTACCAATTTTAGAATATCTTGAAAGGAATCTTCCAAGATCTTTACTTTTGTACTTAATGAATTAAGCAATAGTTAACTAACATTAATTAGTCCATTTAATGAAAATGATGCTATCTCTACTTCTTTCAACTTTGTTGGCATAGATTTAGCCAATGATTCTGCAGTGTTCTCCATGTTTGATAAGTGGGCTTCAATAATTGATATCTTAAGAGTGATTAAACTCTTCAGCAAATCAAACCTTGTCATAACTCTCCCTTTCTCAATATCCAATACATTCAATTTAGAAAAAATTCTTGTTACTTCTTTGTCCAACTCCGTTACAGATTTTGAAGAGGTCTCACAACTGTCCATCATGTTGTTCAAGGTTGCCCTGTCCTTGGCAATAATATCTTCAATGTTTTGATCATGCCTGATAGGATTCATGAAATAGTTGAATAGTTTCCTACCATGTGCAACAAAAATCTTAGCATTTGTTATACTAGTTCTCAGAATGCCCAATTCCCATGAAATAGACTGGAAAACTTCAAATAGCTTCTTCTCTAAGTAGTCCCTTTCTTCCTTTCCTTCTACAATCTATTACAAGTTCTCATAATGTCCATCAAATGTATCATGTTCCCAATTCAAGCTCTCTACATCATCTTTGTTATGGAAAAAAAAGGTACTGGGAGCAATCTGTTCATAGTATCAATTTCTCTAGACATCACCTTGGTCTTCTTGTCACTTTTCTTGTCAGATCTCTTATTTGCTTTAGTAAGTGCAATAAAAGCTGATTTTACCAACTCATCCTCATTGATTCAATCAACATCTATATCAATAGATTTTTCTTTACTTTCGAACAATAAGGTAGAAGATGTGTCAACTTCATTCTTGACTTGAACATTTGCTTTTTCTTCTTTCTGCTCCAATTCTTTCTGTCCTTCTTCCTCAGTCAGTTTATTGATATTATTTTCCTCTCTCATTTAAGTTTGAACCACTATCTCCTAGTATTCTTGAAATCAAATTGGCTTTTGAAAATTTGTGCAATCTTATCATTGACAAAGAGTAACAATAATATACTCTATGGAGAAGAAAGGAGAGCATTTGAGCATCACTTTAAGGGGGTTTTACTTGTTTCTTTCATATGTTTTTGAATTCCTATTTCAATGGCTCTAATGTTAGATTAGATGGGTTTGCATATTGTTTAGGGTTTTTGGGTTACCTAGATATGCATTTTCTGCCTTTTTCTAGTCTTACACTAGCTTCTCCCTCACTATCTACTCCTCCATCTTCATCTCTTGATGATGATGATGATGATGATCCACCATCTCCACCACCACGAGCTCATCTAGTTATGCCCCAGTGGGCATATTTTACAGTTGATGTTGTGGGTTCTTTGGAAGGTGATTCTCTAGATAGACATCGTACTTGAGCTTAGACATCTGGTTCTAGGCTTCTAAGTCATTCCATTTCGGATGACCCTCAAAAGTTTTGAGAGGCAACATACACACAGAGTGGGATAGGGCAATGGATGAGGAGTATTCTTCTTTCATGAATAATCATACTTGGGATTTGTGTTCTCTTCCAAAAGGGAGAAAGATGGTTCGGTGTCGGTGGTTGTACGGTACCAAGTATGTTGTTGATGGTTCTATTGACAAGTATAAGGTTCACCTTGTTGCAAAGGGGTTTTCTCAGGTGGAGGGTATTGATTACTCTGAGACCTTTGCTCATATTGCCAAGATGAATTCTATCACCTTGTACTTTCACTTGTAGCTTCACATGGATTGATAGTTTTTTAGATGGATGTGAAGAGTGCTTTCTTGCATGGAGACCTCCAAGAGGAGATCTATATGGAGCAGCCTCGGGTTTTGTGCTGATTTCTTTCTTAGTTTACAGGCTTAGACATTCATTATATGGTCTCAAACAAGCCCCTCGGGCTTGGTATGAGAATATGGACTCTTTCTTTCTATACACTATACACGTTGCCATTTTGACCACATAGTGTATCTTCAATGTCAGGGGATTGATATTGTCATACTTGTTCTCTATGTTGATGATCTTCTCTTCACAGGTAGCTCATCCTCCATGATTCAGGATATACAACGAGCATTGATGGAACAGTTTGAGATGACCGATCTCAGTCTCCTGCATTACTTTTTGGGCCTACATATTATATAGTCTTCCGATGGGATTTCACTCCTTCAATAGAAATATGCTCTTGATATGATTTATAGATTTGATATGCTTGATTGCAAGCTTGTACCTGCACTATTTCAATCAGGTGTTGTGTTGTCTTCCACATGTCCTACACCTCCAGTGGACTCCACGTTGTATAGACAATTGATTGGAAGCTTGTTGTATTTGACACACACATGTCCTAATCTTTCCTTTGTGGTTAAACTTGTCTCTAGGTTCTCCCATGATCCTCATGAGAGCCATTGGTAAGCTGCCAAATGTATTTTGTGGTATCTTTGGGGCACTACACATTTTGGCATTCACTACACATCAGGTTCTCGATCATTGACTTAGATTGGGTTGGTGATGCTAATGATCGAAGGTCTACTTCTGGCTTTGTATTTTTCCTTGGTTCTGGTCCTATCACATGGTCTTGCAAGAAGCAGATCACTTCTACTGTATTATCACAGAGGCTAAGTATCGAGCAACGGTGTTAGCCAATCAAGAGATTTTATGGCTTCGTCAATCTATGACAGAGTTTGGGTTTCCTCTTGATAGTCCCACTATTCTTCGGTGTGATAATCAAAGTGCCATACACATTTCTTGTAACCCAGTGGAGCATCAACGCACCAAACACATTGAGATCCACATGCACTTCATCAGACAGTTGATTCAGGATGGTGCTCTCATCTTGGAGTACATACCTACAGAGGAGCATGTTGCAGACATCTTCACTAAACCTTTGGCATCTCCACGCTATCTTTAGTTGTGTGCTCTGCTATGGGTGAAGGAAGTTGTCTGTGGGGGGTCTCAGTGAGGAGAGGCCTTCCTTCATATTTTTTTCAGCATGCTTTTTCCATCTCTTTTTAGAGTAGATTTTTTCCAATGTGGTTTTCTCTATTTCTCCATTTACAAAGATTTGGTTGTGATTGGATACCTGGTCAGGCCTTGTTGTCGGGACCCAAATTTACTGCTTTCAATAGTTGTTTCTAGGTTTTTAGCTTCTTCCTAAGTTTATCTTAAAGGGGGGTGTTAGAGTAAAAAGGTATTTATATTTTCACTTATTAGTTAAATCATTATTGATTTAATTATTCAGTCACCTTTTTATCTCTAGTTTGCTTAAGCTAAACTTGAGGCGTGTTATAATTAATTCTTTTATTAATCATTCATGCAACCTAGGTTTCTCCACCTTTTGGTGTTCGATATCCTTTATAAGGATTGATCTGTTTGTAATTATTATTCCCTCACTGAATGAATATTTTGTCTTTCAGATTATTTTGAGTTTTGTCTTCAATCTTTACTTTTGTAAAATGTTATTTTGCATACAGTGGATCTTGGTGGTTGAATTCTTCAAATTCTAACAAGACTAACTCACCAAGAATTTCTATTGTGCATCCTTCCACTTAAAACAATTCATTAATTCATAATTATTAGTAGATTATCAATATAATAATTCTCTTATCATTTTATTTTTTTATAATTATGTAAAGATACGTAATATATTATTTAAAGTTTGATTAATTGATAAAAGTAACAAATAATATGACATAAATTATAATTTGAGATCGTAAAATATAAACTTAAAGAAAAGATTAAGATCTACATAATTCTATTTACTATTTTACATTATTAATAGTTTGTTTTTTAGAAATTGTGGTTGATAGTTAAATATACATAAAATAGTTTCTTTAGCCTAAAATTACCTTGATAGTCTTGTCTTTTTAGCATGGTTCTATATTTTTCTCTTTGATATCCATGCATTCAGATATTTACAAATGGGTAGTGTAGAGAAGCACATTGGAAGGGCTATTACTAAGTAGAGGTAAATTGTAGAAACTTCCTTGATAAGTAGTCAATCTCAATTGTAGGTGTAAATAATTGAATTCACACCAATAAATAAATGAAAGATGGATAGATGGTACATCAAGATAATTGAATATTTATTTGTGTGTGTAAGATTTTAATATTTACATGGTCTTGTGTGAATGAGGCTTGATTAGATACCCATATGATATTTGTGATTGTAGAATTGATGACACGGGGCTTGTCTTTAAATACAAGATCCTTGGTGCTCAATTCAAAGTGTTTTGATTAACAAGATGATATGTAACAACTATACCACAATAAATCTAAAGTGTTTGAAGCCTTAAAACTACACTTATCATCTTATACAATAATTAATTATAAGCATGATAAATACTAAATTAAAGATTAAAATAACCTTATAAAAAATATAAGAAAAAATGAAAACAAAATTAATTTATCACAAAACTAAAAACATATATAAAATAATAGAGAAAAAAAGAAAAATAAACATTTTTATTGTCAACTAAAACATCAATCCTCTATGTTTTACATACAACTATAAGAAAAACCTTTTATTTCATTTTTCTATCTCCACAAATGAAATATTACTTTCAAATCAAACAAATTATATTTCTAGAATGATACCATCCATCACTTTTTACTTCAATTGCTAGTAAAGTGGCTTATGATATTTATGCATTCTTTTCTTAAAAGCAAAACAGAAAATACTATTTGTCCTTAAAAGTATAATTTATTTTCTTATTGAATGAAGCTGAAAGTAATTTCATAAAAGTACATTTCTTAAAATAAAAAAATTTAGAAGATAATAATAGTGGACAAAAACGTTATCATCAAAATATTAGAAACATGTTTCTTTATATTGCCTTTCTTCATATGTTGCTACTATGTGTGTTGACTATATTTAATATTATTATTCTAATTTAAATATCGATATCTATTCAAACCATAAACATTGTTAAGAAACCTAATATTTCTCTCCAATAACTATATTTCTATAATTTAAAATAGTAATTAAATATGTTAAAATTCAATTATAAAATATTCTAAAAACAATATTTTAAATCACATTCTATAATCTACCTATTATTATCGATATTTAATTTTTGAAAAAGCAACCATCCTAAACAATTGTAATATTTTTGACTCTTATAAACAACATTATTTCTATAGTGTTTAAGAGTTCAATTAAAAAATGGTAGGCAAGTCATTCGTTACCATTTAGAAATTGCATTACTAATGCGTGATGAAGTCTAATGGAGTAAGATAATATTATACGTAAAAAAACCCTTGAGTACATTGTTATCCACGAGAAGTTCATGATAGTTTTTCTCATACCACTTTTTTATTTATTTATGTTTACAATATTAGAGACCCGTTTCCTCTCTTTTTCTTTTGGTTGCTTTTTGCACTAGGTATTTTTTTTTAAACTATATAAAAATTTAGAAAGCAATAGTCATACACTTGTCAATATAAGTATGGTTTTAGGGATGGGAAATGACCCAACAACAAAAGCCATTTCTAAATTGCACCTAACTTCTTTTCTTGTTAAAGAATGTTTTTACTATATGTTTACCAAACCATGACTTCATAAAGCTTCTTTTTATTATTAAAGTAATGATATAATATTCAACATTTTGCAAGCATAAAACAATTTTACCTCTTTGTTTCTAGAATGGGATTTTGTATTATTTTTAAGAGTGTTCATGTAATATTTTTCAATTGAGGGAGATTTCAGATTTGAATTGTTAATTTGTGATTTATAATTGATAGTAATTTATAATTACATTAGAATATTAAAAATGAGAAAGCAATCATTTAGGAATACATTTTTAAACAAGTTTGAAAAATTAAAATTAAAATTCTAACCTACATAAATAGAGATCTATAAATAATTTTTTTTATCTTAAAAATTATATAATCATTTGTTTCATTAATTACAAAAGATCTACAAACTAATGACTAATTCTTGGCAAGAATGTTACACCTCTAATTTTAAACTACATGTTAAAAAAATCTCAAACTTGAATCACCAATGGTAAGATATCAAAATAAGTTTCAAACGCACTACAAACCTACAAATCATAGTAGACATACAAATGATAATAGAGAGATTCTCCATAAAATTATTATTAAGAAGAAAATAATATAAAACTCTAAATCTACATATTCAAATAAATAATAATTATTTTTTTCTTATAAAAATATTGTGCACTCATATGGATTGTGGAATCTAATAGAAAGATCCTTAATTTTACAATTTTTCTCGCAATAAATTATATATTTATATTTAAAATTTCATTCTCTTTTCTCTTCACTATATTTCCTATATAAATTAAATATCTAACACTTAAAACATCTAGAACTTATCTCAATTATCTAATTTAACAATCTAATTAAATATCTAACCACTGACTTGACTGCGAAAGAGACTAAGAGAACCATTCCCCTTGGGGTGTTTAAAACCAAGGCTGCTAAGAAAGCCAAATTTAGCATTCATCAAATAGATTACGACATTGAAGTCACTGAAGAAACTAGTACCCCATATTGTTCTATGAGGCTGGCCACTAAACCTACAAGGAAGGATACAAATTTGAAGGAAGACTCTACTTCTGTGACTCGGAGGAGACTAGGAGTAAGTATTTGGAAGAGAAAACTCCGGAGAAGGAAGCGTCATCTGACAATGTTAGTAGCTCATCCCACGTGTCTGAGAGCCTAAAAAATGATCCCACGAACCGCGGCCCTGAACCAGTCACTAGGGCCAATTTTCTCTCCCCTACACTTGACCGAGGGAAAACTACTGCAAAGGGGGAACACAATGTCAAAGGGGGTGTTGAGGGTTATTATGAAGCAATCAAGAAAAAATTGGCTGATTTTGATGTGAGGTTGCAAGAGGTTGTCCATGACGTTGCTGATATTTAGAAAAGAATTTAGGAGGTTGGCCACTTTGCACTGAAAATTATGCACTATTCAGCGACCACTCTTTGTTTGCTACAACAAAAGGTGAAAGATGGAAAAGTCAACAAGGAGGACGATTACAAGGAACTATTCAAGTTCGTGACTAAAGATTGGGCTAGGATGCTACTTTCCAAGCTTGGAAACAAAAAGAAGAATTGATCTGATGGTTCCTAGTTTTTGTGGTTTCTCATGCCCTAGGGCCCAGCTGGCCTTTACTTCATAAAGACTTTTAGTAATTTTAAGTGTTCTCTAAAAAACTTTATCTGGTATAGCCCTGCGTGGCTTAGTTCGTATATTTTGGTTAGTACTTGTGATGGTATAGCTAAGATAGATTGGGATGTTACTTATGCTATTATGGTCAGTCTTTGTTTAGTTTTTGATAGAGAGAAGTCATGGTGACTATCTTTAAGTTTTGTTGTTAATGTGTTGATAATAGTTATCTATTGACTGTGCGTTCTGGGCTATGTTTTATGGGACAACACCCTTGTTTATGCTACTTCTAATATACAAAAAAAATAAAAAATAAAAATCTAACTAAATATCTTGAATGATATATTAGATTTTTGTATATGAAAAGTGTCCAATAAATCATGCCACTAGCTCTTGTTTTATTTTGAACATAAGAATAAATTATAGCCTTCGTCTCCATCTACTCCTTTTTGGATGGTTTCATTAAAACAAACTCTTTAAATATATTCCACTTAGATTATCGCATCCACTTTCATACTAATTTAGCGTACTTTTTCCCAACAAATTAATTCACACATTAATTATCACATCCAAGGTTAATATTGATGAGGATTTAAACTTATAATACTTTTTCCTTGTGATTTGTTTTTAAGCATCCAAATCCCAACTTACCATTTTGGGCTCTCTCTCTCTCTCTCTCTCTCTCACATGAAAGGGTGTTTTTAAAATTTAGATTGGTATTAATTTGGAGAGTTGATTTTTTTTTAAAGAAGACTATTTATTTTTTTGTTCATTTTTTATAGAAATATGTCCTTTTTTTTAATAATTATATTATTATATTGGAATTGATTTTTTTTGTGGTGAAGTTTTTACTTGAAAAAGTCTTATTATATAAGTATTCCATGTTAGTCCATCTTTAGGTGTGGCTCATTTTGTAACACCTCATTTTTATTCATATTATAGATGTTTGAGGATCTAGATTGGCTTGGATCTTATATAGGCATGACTCATTTTCCAACACCTCCTCCTTTTATTTCATACTATAGATGTTTGGAGATCTAGATTGGCTTGGATCTTATATAGGTGTGGCTCATTTTCCAACACCTCCTTTCAATTCATATTATAGATGTTTGGGGATCTAGATTGGCTTGGATCTTATGCCATGATAAGAAATTTAGAGACCAACAAAGAATTGAACCTTGAATCTTCCATTTTCTACTTATGAGCTCTATCATTAAGCTTATTGGTTCAAGTATGGCTCATTTAACAACACCCCTCTTGAGCCACTTTGCTAGTGCTTAAGGATCTTATCCTAGCTTGACTCTATTGCCTTGGACTTTGATAGCATGTGAAACTTTTTATGGACTAATTAGGATTATATCCTCGGACCTTCTATTGCTACCACTATGCAATCAACTCTATTTGTGATTAATCCATCTTTTATTTAGGTGTGACATTTTTCAACAGCCTCACTTGAACCACATTATATGATTGCTCAATCTTTTATTAAGCGTGACATTTTTCAACAACTCTTGAGCCACTACTTAGGTATCCTAGCTTAACTTGGGTCAACTGATCTAGACTTTGATATTATATTAATTTTTTTTATGAATCAGTTAAACTAAAAAAGGGGTAAAAATTTATTGAAAGCCAAATAGAACAATACAACAAAGAGCTCTAAAGAGCCATATCCTGAACAATAAGTGATCCAACTTATGAGATAAATAAGGGGGAAGGAGCCTCTGGTCAACAATATTCCAGCCTTGCCCCTGCTTAGAAGCTCATTTAGCTATGCAGTCAGCAACACCATTCCACTCACGTGGGATATACGTAAAGTGATAGAGTCAAGAGACCTGCATAACTGAAGAATTTGCTTAATAACCAAAGTCAGCTGCCAACAGACACCAAAAAGCTCTTGTCGATTAAGTAAATTCACAATAATTTGTGAATCGGCTTCACAGATAATCCTACGCAAACAACAATGCTTCACAGCCACCAGGATGGCGAGGGCCTCCTTGAGATTGTTGGTATGAAATCCTTTGTGAATAGAAAAAAGAAATTGGACATCCCCAAAACTGCTCCGTCCAACTCCCCCAATGCCAGCAGGACCAGTATTGCCCCGAGAGGAGCCATCAATGTTGATTTTAATAACTCCAGGCAGAGGAGGAGTCCAATGCCCCTCGTGATTAACCCGCTGAGAGTGATGACTGGCTCTACTACCATAGCGGTGGGTAGCAAACAGAGGAGGCCCGCCATGTAGAGGAAAGGAGAGGCGAGCACAAATATCCACAACTCCAGGATCCAAACCACCCATCCCCTCAAACTTTGCCAGAACAGTCTCATGGAGGGAATGGACAATTTTCCCCCACAGGTGCAGGACTCCAAACTTAACATCCTGAAAGATTCTCCCGTTTCTTTCTAGCCACACATGTCAAAGAATGAAGGAAGGGCCAATAGCCCAAGCACCCTGCAGAAAGAGGACTTAGAAGGCGAATGCCCCAATCTATCCTAAAACTCAGACAGAGAAGAAACATGCCAGCACGGCGGCCCCACGCAAACCACCAAAAGTGTCAAATTTGCTTAACAAAGGAGCATTGAAAGAAGAGGTGTGACCATCACATCATAACACACAGATTGAGGGGCCATGGAAGCCACACTTACAAAGATTATCCCAAGTGAGGCAGCGATTGTGAACCACCAACCAGGGGAAAAATTGACACTTGGGCCAAGAGAAAGAGTTCCAGACATGCTTCCACCAATGCACCTCAACATGGCCAAACAACAGCCTAGAAAGCTTGAAGTACCCTGAAGAGATAGAATACTTACCAGAAGAAGCACCTCCCCAAGCCAGAACATTGGGTTCCTGCAAAGAGGTGCAGTCCCTAGAGGCAAGAATCTGAAAAAGCTCCATACGATCCTGCACTGAGCCTCCTGGCGGCCAATCAGAAACCAAACTGAGACCTCCCATTTACTCTTGAATGTTCTTGAATGTTCTACCATTGAACTACCAAACCCTCTCCTTGACTCAAGTCGGAACAATATCTATAAGCTACTGAAAAGTTATTTAAATATGCACAATTAACTATAAGGAATACTGCCTATTTGCACAGATAAGGCCAAAGGAGATTTCATTTATAACCCACCTAGATGCATGCAATGCATGTGTTGTATGGTGGAAATATTTTGAATAGATATATTCCCTGACACTTTATCGAGAGGCCTAAACCAGAACACGGGAGAACAAATGTGCGGCATATACACAATGATTATGTGGAACTGCAGGCTTACCTGATTGACCGTAGGACCCATTTCAGTCTGCAAGATGGTAATGGGCCATCTAATCAATTATTGTATAGGTGTTCCACTTGGAATGAGATACTGGAATGTGTTTAATGTGAAGATGAACAAGACCTCACCAATATTTTACTCCATGCCTCCACGGGTATAAGAAGAGATCCAAGAACTGCCTAAAACAACTACTTTAGACTTCATATAAGTTTTATTTGTGCTCTGCTGAGAAACTTTCTCTGCTTTATTAGTTCAGGCATAAATTCCTGAAGTCAGTGTAGCGTATATATGATATCTTCTGTCATATAATTCAATTCTTCCTTTCTTGTTTTGGTCGTGTTCAGTAACTTTGTCCACCTTTTGGGTAGAGTCGCTCACCTCCTGAAATCATTCAAATTGATAAATGCTATCCTTGGGTGGAATTATTCTGGGTGTTGGTTTTGGAAGTTTTCCTTAATTTGTGGGTGAAGTTGTTTTATTGGTGTTGGAATTGTGTTAGGAAGCTTTCTCTATCTTGAGGGTAGACTGTTTTTGTTTGTGTGGTGTTAGAAGGTGGTCTCCACCTGGTGCATATACTCCTCAATCTCCTCAAGTGGGTCTAGAGTACATAAATACTATCTCTTTAAGCCCCGAACATCTGAATACATATTTGTTTTCTTTGGGATCGAGGCTGCAATAGTGTTCCAAGCTCTGGGATTTTTAAAATGGTAATGTCAATGCCTTCTGTTTGTTTGTTTCTTTTTGTTGGATTTTCTTCGCTTTTCTTCAAGGTGTTTTTGTTTTTATATTTTGAGTTCTCATTAGTTATTAATGAATTGTGCAGGAAGAAGAGCAGAATTTATCTAAGTTTGCCAGTGGGGGTGTGCTGGACAAGAAAGGAAATCCAGCAGACAGGTCTAAGACTGGTGGATGGACTGCAGCTGCCATTATTTTAGGTAACTTGTAGGGTGCATAGCTAATTCACTTTACTACAGATAATTGAGATCTCGTGACAGAGTATTCATCAATGTGGATGTGAAAATATTCAGAGTTTAGATAGATGGCAATTGAGTTTATAGTATACAGATTCATGGATGGTGTGATATGAAAAGATTCACAGTTGAGATGATTGTAAATGAGTTTCTAGAAGATAGTTAGAGGATGTTATTGTTTCATAAACATTGAGTGCTTTTACTAAGAAAATATATGGGCTGAGCTAGTTTAGAGATTCTTAAAAATTATGGATATGTATTCCAGTTAGGAGCTATAGTTAGATGGGTAAAAGAAAAAGCTTGAATGAGTTCGGCCATTCACAACAGGGGATGTCAAAGCATTCAGATTTTCAAGAATTTTTATGGTCTTGGCTAGTATAACTCATGGCAAATCTTATTCAAAGGACAATATAAGTTCTAACCGGTTTTTCTTTTTAATCTACTCTCCAGGAGCAGAACTTTCAGAAAGAATGTGTGTGATAGGCATAGCATCAAACCTGGTCACTTACTTGGTTGGGAAGTTGCATCTCTCAAATGCAGACGCAGCAAATATTGTCACTAATTTTATGGGAACCCTGTATCTGTTGTGCTTGCTTGGAGGATTTATAGCAGATTCCCTGCTTGGCCGTTTCAAGACAATTGCAATATTTGGCGCAATTCAAGCCCTGGTAAGTCTTAATTTTTCATGAAAAAATGATCAGTATTTCATGCACATCAAGTTCATCTTAATCTGGACTTGACACAGCCATCGAATAGCCTTGTATTCATTATGGATTTGGAGGTATTGATTATTATGTTTCTATATATTGTGTTGTTTATTGCTTTTAAAAAAGTGTGCTTTCTCACTAATATGTTGTGCTAAGGCTTTTGCTCTACCATAACATGGCTCTGTAACATGCTTTAAAATAACTTTCAGCCACAAATAATAAATGAACTTTTAATGAGACAAATTTCCACAAAATTTACAATTTCAAGGTAAAATCTGGTAACTTTTCAAGGAAGCTAAGTCACCACAAAACTTGTATAATAACAATGCTCTGTAAACTCATTTTCTAGTATTCCAAAAGTTTGGTGGATTTAGCTACCATAGACATTGAATTCAGTAAACATGTTCTGCAGACAGGATGAGCTTTAGCTTTTCCTCCTTGATTAGGCGATTCATTTTCTTTGCTTCTGGTACTAGTGTTACATGTTGAGATGTTACTTGGACAGTCTTGTTGAAAGCCCAGCCAACACTCTTTCACTTGACCTTTTGCAGAGAGCAGTAATTGCTGACATATTCTCATAAGCCTACTTACCAAATTCATTTTTGGCTTGACAGTTTTAGGTTGTAAGAAGATAAATAGATCATACAGTAATAATTCAGTTGGTTTACCACAACCCATTTCGCCCTAAAGATGATATTTTTAGACTGTGTCTTGAGAACATCCTTCAAATTGATAGCCTGTTAATTGAGAACTCTTTTAGCTATCTATTTTGGCATGTTTTCCTATATTGTTGGTGCGTTTTTTACCAATCTTTTAGTACTTCTTCTACCTAAAGTTCATTGAAGACAAGCTCAATACTCGCCTGGTCTTTTCTAAGTGAGCTGTGGACATTAATATGATTTCTTTCTTTTTGTTTCTGTATAAGCGTCATTTGTCTATCAAATTTTAAGATTAATTCATGGATGTTCTTCATCTTTCTGCTTCAGAGAGCTTATTTTGAATTGAAATGATGTATCATTGGATATTTGCAGGGTGTTGGGTTACTGGCCTTTTCGACCTCATTGCCAAGTTTGCAGCCTCCAGCATGCACAGATAATCACCGGTTTTGTATTCGAGCGAGTGGGAAAATGATGGCCTTTCTCTATGCCTCTCTTTATATCACTGCTTTTGGTGTAGGAGGCGTGAAATCTAACGTTTCCGGATTTGGGTCAGACCAGTTTGACAATGAGGATCCCAAGGAGCAGAGAAAAATGATCTACTTCTTCAACAGATTCTATTTCTGCATCAGCATTGGCTCGATGTTTGCAGTCACGGTGTTAGTGTACATACAGGACAATATAGGAAGAGGATGGGGATATGGAATCCCTGCAGGGAGTATGATTTTGGCTGTGGCATTATTGCTTGGGGGCTCATATCTATATAGATTCAGAAAACCTGCTGGAAGCCCTCTTACACAAATAGCCCAAGTCCTTGTTGCAGCATGGAGAAATAGGAGAAAGAGTTTGCCCCCTGATCCAAGTCTCCTCAACCAGGAGGGAAATGGCAACGGCAGGGATCCTATCAAAAGAAGAATTCTTCACACCAACCAATGCCTGTGAGTGAATTCGTGCATCAATTGGATTTATGTAGAGTTATTTGATTTCAGGTCTATATCATTACTATATAGTAGTATATTCACTTAGCCTAGGCGAGGATTTTTTATGATGTCTTGACATAGTGCAAAGAGTGACATGGTATTTTGAAAGAAGTTAATCATTATGCATTTCTAGAAATGACTAAAATAGGCTCAATAGCATTTTTTTTCTCAGAAAGGCCAATAGCATTTTTAAAGTAGAGATAGATTAATGGTGTCCATGGCTTCTCCTCCTAGCCATAAAAGAAAAAGTTAGTAAAACGCTGCCCTAAACATGGGGAAACATGGAAGATGCCTTAATAACTAGCAAAAAGAAAGCAATCCCACTAAATATAGCTTTCGTTTACTTATTCAGGTCCCTAGACAAAGCCGCCATATTGGATCCAGACATGGTCGAAAGTTCAAAAAGTAGCCCTTGGAAGATGGCCACTGTAACTCAGGTGGAAGAAGTGAAGATGGTACTGAGACTGCTGCCTATTTGGTCTGCTTGCATCATGTTCTGGACAGTCTACTCTCAGATGACAACGTTCTCAGTAGAGCAAGCCAACACCATGGACAGAAGCATCGGATCCTTCAAGATTCCAGCAGCTTCCTTGCAAATATTTTTGGTAGGAAGCATTATGCTCTTCACAACTTTAAGTGAAAAGGTCATTGTTCCCTACTTGAGGCGTTTGACAGGAAAGGCGCATGGAATCACCAGCCTTCAGAGAATATCTGTGGGTCTGGTTTTATCAATCTTTGCCATGTTGGCAGCTGCTTTAGGTAATTGTTTCTGATATCACTGATCAATAGTGGGTTGTGCTCTTATGAATTTTTCTCTAATTGTTGTGGGTGAATTTTTTTACATTCTTTTTAAGTTTATTAAAGAAACTTTGTAGGTTTCTTCTGTCAGTGTTAAGTTAGCTATAGGCCATCTGTGGACATCTATATGATATACTTGTTTCCTTTTTTATTTCACAGTAGAGAAGAAACGCCTGGATACAGCAAAAGAATACGGCCTGACCCAAATGCGAACTGCTACTGTTCCAATCAGTGTGTATTGGCTAGTACCACAGTTTTTTCTGGTGGGTGCAGGGGAGGCCTTTGCCTATGTTGGTCAACTTGAATTCTTCATCAAAGAATCCCCAGTCACTATGAAATCAATGAGCACAGGTCTTTTTCTAAGCACACTTTCTCTGGGTTTCTACTGGAGTAGCCTCTTGGTTACCATGGTCAATAAGGTCACCAAACATGGGAAGAACAGGGGTTGGCTTCCAAGCAACCTGAACAGTGGAAGATTAGATTACTTCTATTGGCTTCTTGCAGTTTTGAGTATCATTAACCTTGTAATATTCTTCTTATTTGCCCGCTGGTATAAGTACAAAGAAGAATGGGCAGGCAATGAAGAGGATCAGAACTCTGTCAATATGAAAGAATTGAACTCAAGTCTAGAGAAAACAAAAACTGAAGAGCTTGAAGTATACGTAGATGTGTGATTCAGTGAAGTTTGTAAAAGTTATCTGTTACATTTGAAATAGGTTCTGAAGAAATTGTAGCTGCAGAAAAGCTATTTCTGCCATACCTTCAAGGATAGGCAGTGCTTTTCATGCTACAGACTAGCCAACAGGGTCATAGGCTCCATAAGACCCTTGTATGGGAGCATGAAGTAAGGATTTCTAAAGTTTACCATATATAAATACTGTTCAATTTTTTTGTAACCTATCTGGATGAGAAGACTTAATTCCACCATTTGAGTACATCCTTAAGAGGTGGACACTCATCATCTAGCAGTCGAAACAGAAATATAGAAGCACACATGAAGTATGCAAGGCCCCTGTAAGATCAAATAGAAGTTGAAGACAGTACGGATCTTTAATGCCAGGTGTTTTAATGACAGAAAGCTTCATTGTAATTCTTAGACTCTTGTCTTGGGGACTTATTTTCTGATTGACAAGCCAACAGATTGTTCTTAATGTTCCCTTTGGACATTCTGTGGAATAGTGAGTTGAAGTTGTGATGTAAGAATAGAAGTATCTTTTGGATTTGCAATCTGAGTAGAAAATGATCGGAGATGGAATGTCTTTTCAGCTTTTTATTGTTAAATTTAATTCCGAAATTTTCCTATCAACTCATTGGAGATGATTAGCTCTGTCCTCATGTCTGTTATGAGCTACTTGTATTTTTCCTGTTCTATCGAACTATTATGATCAATTTTGGAAGTCAAATGCATTGTTACACATTAAAGATGTTGTACTGACAGACTGAAGGAAATTGAAGCAGATTCTCTGTTTGGTTCTTCTGTGTCTTTTTCTTTTGTAGTTCTTTATGTTTTTCATTGGTGTCACTCTGTATGAGGTTCAAAGCCCTTTCAAAATTCTATTTATATTAATTAAAAACATTTTAATTTGAATTGTGATATCTTATATCTAATAAAATTAAAAAATGGTTCATATCATTTCACTATTTCAATTTGAAGAACAATGTCAGTAGTTTCATTTTACTAAAATTCACATTGAGTGATATTTCTATATGAACATACACATAGGGGAAAGGAATCAGTAGTTGAGCATGTTTGAATTGTTGTGATACTCCTTATTGATTTAATGTTCAATATTGTTATTGATATAACACTTATGATTTTAAAGTTGACAGTGTTCACTATAAGTATTCTAATTGAATTAAATAATATTATTTCTTAAATAAAAAACCAACAAATCATATGTTATTACTTTGAGGCATCAATAAAACATGACATATATTAGACTATCCTTTTTTTAAGTTTTTTTTAGATTTCTCAACAACAAAAACATACTAATGTGATATCATTTTTGATAACATGAATAAAAAACTTTAATTATAAATAAGAACTTTAGAACTTTGACAAATAAACTACTTGTAGTATGAGATTTATTTGAACTAATGATATAAAATTCTGAATTCTCACTACTGAATCCTCTCCTAAATATAAGTAGACCTTCACAAAATATGAACAAAACTTAAAATATACAAGTAAAAAGCACGAAAATTCATTTGGAAAGGGCAACTGGTGTTTTATTCAGAAATTGGGGAGCCTTAATATAAGGCCAATAGGACTATAATAGGAATTTAAGTTTTGCATATGGTGTAAAACTCTGGTTCTGCACAGCTGAAACAGAACATAAGTGAATGAGAAAGTTGGCAGAAGCTCTTATGAGTATCCGAACACCAACCACAAAGCCAAACTTTATGTGTGAAAAATTGAGGAGAAGCTGGTGGACAAAAGAGTTTGAAAAAATGGAGTCGCCGCCTCACCCAATTCAACCCACACAGACTGTACCGCCTATCCAGATAAATCCCTGCACTAAGTGCCCCAAATGATTATAAATGCATTCATTTCTCTGTTTCAGGATGAAACAAACTACCTAGATTGTTTATAATTTCTAATTCTAAATTATGATTCAATTGTGAATGGTTTATGTATTTCGTACAATCTTTTTATACTCGCCAGTTAAATTCTTTAATTTCTGTGTACCCAGAATAAAGTATTTTGAAGGCATTCAATCCCCTGTTCCAAGGTGAAAGGTATTAAATTGATCTACTTAAAAAAACAGTTTAGTTGTAAAAGATTTCTTTCTAATATTATAATATGGTAATTTTTTAATTTAAATTGTGATGGTTTAAAATAATGTTTTATCTATTATAATTTCTTATAATTTTTATGTGTATATATTCTTCAAAGCTTAAAAATAGGTGGAAGGGGGACAAGTCTTAGAAGTGAGGCAACCATGGGCCTAGATTTGAAAACCATAGGGGATGTTTGTGTCATTGCATCATCAACTTGGATCGGATCTTTTGGTTTTACAATCTATCAAGATGCTAGACTCTGTGGTCAATGAGATACAAGGTGTTATATACAATTATGTAAGCTTCTCTACCCTCCTAAAGGTAAGTATGTCTCTTCTAATAGAATGGATGAGGTCACAAGTGGACTAGTTTCTCTTAGTAATAGAAGAATTAGAAACCTTGAACAATAAATAAATGGTTAGTGTTATTGTTAAGGAACCAGGCCTATGTATAGTCTACCTCACAATTAGATCATCTTATGTCATAGTTCCCCTATCCAAATTGACCTCTTCTAGATATCCCTTAAGAGTGGCTTTTTGTCCACTAAGTATGGTTGATGTCAACATCTATAGTGTCATAAATCTCTTAAGTAGCGTTCATGAACTTTGCCTTCAACTTAACATCATATATAGGGGTAACTTTGCTAAGCCTTTGGATGCATTGATTCAAATTTAATGCATAGGTAGTCGTTGCTAAAGGAGTGTAGAACTGCCATTTGTGATGAACGATTGATTGAATATGTTCATTATATAACTACAATATGGGGCATTTTTCTTGTGTAGTGGCCTTCATTTGTTAAGCATATTTTCAATGCATTCATACACATCTCTAAGGATTAGTGCATCAGTGTCCCATATCAAATGAATTTAAAATTTGGAGTTATGATGGTAACAATAAATCTTGCATCAACCAAAAAAGTGTCATTGTTTATTACCTCCTTTACTTTTCTCCCTTGCTTTGACTCATAATTAGGCTATTGATTCTACTATTTTATTATGACTACTAGTTGCAATATTTCTTGCAACTAAAGAATCATCTCCAAGAAAATAAAGTACAATGCATATCTAGTCTCTATAAGTTTTAGAAATCTTTCTTGGAGGCCTTGAAGACGACATGTGAAATGTGGTATGCAAACAAACATATACACATATCTAGCATCATTAACTATCTCTTTAACCCAAATAAGTTTTCACATGTCTTTGAATGCATTATTCATGCCATGCACACAACAATTAGTCTACCAAATATGCCCATAGGTAGTCTCAATCAACTTCCATGTAGCTTTACATTTATGTCGCATTTGTTACTATTTGCATCACATTATCTAACCCAACCTCCTTAGTAGCATCTCTATGGATTCAAAATTGAAATTAACGTCCTTATGGTGCATTGAAAATTTGATATATCCAAAGTAAGGGGTCCTTACATATGTGGCCATGATATTGATGAGTGGATAGATGCCCTTTGTTCATCCTCTCACCCATGAGCATGTTGCATCTACTAATGGCCTAAGTAGATTTCATTTTCTCCATTAGAATAGTATGCTTGGAATAATTTATTAGCTAAGATTTTTTCCCTCAATATTGTCTACCTAATGACACATATAATGGTTTTTTATTATCATTGCCACAACCTCCTTATAATAAGGAGAATGAACTAGATTCATTGCAATGTCTTTGGTAAAAATTGATTTACTGACCACATTATTTGCCTCATCTTTCTTTTGCACATTGAATAACTTTGCCACCATGTTTTCAACATTAATACTAGTAGTCATTATATGTTTCCCCTTAGGTTATATTTCCTCTTAATTAGATGCGAAGGTATGAAATTGTGCCTCTTGTATAGTCCTAGAACTTGTAGGACTAGGACCCCTCAATAACAAAGAAAGATCTACAAGTGTTTGTTCTTCACTACAACACCCCAGTCTATTTGTTTTAGAACTTTTCTCAAGTGATGATTCCTCACATATCTCTACACCTTTTCCTTGGACATGAAGGGGTGTGCATTAACTCTCGTAATGCTATATTGAAATTCAAGTTGATGAAAATGGCATCTGCACATCCTCGTGCTCCATGTTACGCTAGGTTCTACCACAGGCTCTTTACTAGCCTAGGCAATATCATATAATGTGCATTCATATTGGGGGATATTATATCCCAAAAATTCGATGTAATATATTGGGCATATAATAGGGATGCCGGGGCTTTTTAAATTTGACAGAGGAATACAATATTCGGAGGTATTGTTAATTCAACAATATCTAGAAGCATGTAAGAAGTATCGGGAAAAATCATTGACAATATAAAATTTGAAAATAACTTTCTTGGGAAATGGCTAAGCAACGATAAAAGTATTTTGATTTTCCACATTTTGAAGTGGAAGGAAACTAGCAACAAAGGGGAAGGAATTGCAACTTCAATCCATTTACAGTTTTAGGAGCCACGTATAGATTTCAATCATGTTTCAATCATAGGTGCACAACATTATATTTGTAACTTGTAACTTTACAGGTGTCGTTTACTTATTTTCATATGTAACTTGTTTCCTTATGCAATATAAGACCTCTCTTGTGCTATACATTATCTTATGCACATGGATCATGGACTATTTTTATTATTTTCAATGCATTCAAAGGGGTTTCAGAAGGAAGATTATCCACTATTCATGAGAATTTGGGTATTTATTTATATAGATAACTACCAAAGGGGTAGCTTCATTACAAGCTGACCAAGCACCCTTACTGATTTAATGAACAAGCCTCATCAATAACTTCCATAAGGAAATTCACAATCTGGATCATATTCCCCTTCCTCTATGTCTGAGGTTTCTTTTAGTTGTCCAATATCCAAATTTGCAAAAAATAGTATCAATTGATGGTTGAGGTGACTACATCCATTTGGCTATGGTAAGGTAACCATCAACCAGTACAATGATCCTCTCAAGCTAAGAGTAAGAGAAAAGATCACCATTGTTTTCCACAAATTTGGAAAACAGAGAAATGTCCAGATTGGCCAGTCCTTCACGAAATAGAGTCATAGCTTGAGCTACTTCCCTCTTCTTTACCACAACTTGAGCATCGGAAACTCTAGCAATAAAATATTTTTTATAGTCTTTTTCCATTTGCATCATAGCCACTGAAACATGTCTATGCTCATCATGCAACAATGCATCCACCATCCTTGAAGCCTAGTAACATGCTCCAAAGGCTTTAACCACCATAATAAGGAATCTTTCGAATAAGAGCCCATTGTGGCAGTGACTAGATGAAATTGGCCCAATGACCTGGTTGATTGCAGGCAATAGGGATTCATCTTGGAGTTTGAACAACATTCTTAGTCGATAATCAACGTTGTTCTCCCCATAGCTGCAATATATACTGAAGTGAACTTGTCCTTCCATACATCTCCCTTAATAAACTCACAATAAACTACTTCTATTCAATATAAAGCATTGCATTCCCTACTCCTTTTATATACAAACCCCTCTCTTGTCTCCTCTCTAATCAAGGAAATTTGAATCTCATCCTTCCCCAAAACACAAGGATGAAATCTTAGCATAAGTTGCTAACTGTCCACTCGTAATAGGAATTATGGATTATAAATTCTATCTTATGTTGAAAACATATTTGAATCTATTCAGTTCAGATAACTATGCTCTACATTTCCAAAGAACGGTCTAGATATGTGTAGGGGAACCCATTGTAGCATATGGGAGATTTCCCAAATTTTCAGACAATAGTACTGTTTCCCTTCCCCAAATAGTCCTTTCTATCATTCTTTAACCAAAGCCCTCACATTCTCTATATGGGAGTAATTCTTTGTCTTCCTCAATTATCTTTACCAGTTCAGGCCATACTTAAGGATTATCACTGACCACTTCTTTGTTAGCTTTATCTATTCTTGCTATGACCTGAATGTGTAATTTTGCTTTCTTTGTATTGGACCTGAATGTGTAAATTTGACTCTCTTTGTATTGTACCTTCACCAATTTTCCAATAGATAAACATACATCATGCAAAATAGCGATGCCTTCTCTATTTGGCAACAAACAAAATTCTTTGCATAACTCAAAATTAAATACAACCACAATCTCAAAATACCATAAGAAATATAATTGTTTTGCTTAGATATGTAATGAAATATACAATATTATTATATTTTCATGTCTAAAACATCAACTATATTAATACATTTATTTAACATGAAATCAATTTGTAGAAAATAAGGAAATGAAAAATTCAATGTTCTATTCAATATTTTGAAGTCATCAAGAATACTTTCTACATTAAGGATCATAAAATTGATAATAAAAAAATTATGTTATCTTCATAAAGGATACTTGTCCACACAAAGGGTACCTTACAATGTATATTGCATTCTACCTTACAATGTATATTGCCTTCTTTGACTTTAGTTATAGATGAAAGTTAAAAAATATTGTGTTTTCAAAATATGTCTCACACAATAAATGCAAGAACTTTTAACGAACCAAATATATGATTTTGCTTATTTACAAGTGTTTCAAACCTGTAAACACAAAGAGCCATTCAGACCCAGGAATATGAAATCATTTAATTCACACAGTGCTACAAATTTGTGAAATTCTCTACAGACTTAGCTACTCAGAAAAATATATATATATAATAAATCTACCATGCTTTGAAGTAGCCAAGATTTTTCCATAGAATTCGATCCATGGGACCTTTTAGGATTTCCAGCTCACTTGGTAGATCCAATATCCAGTGGAAACTGTAATGGAGTGAGCTTATTTTGCAGGGGATGGGTGTGCTCAGCGGCTATGGAACAAGAGCGGCGTGGATTGGTGCCTGAGCTTTTATTCGGAGGAACACAGGAGGGGATACGTTGAAGGACTTATCACAGTAAATTTAAATCTCTTTCTTGCATTGAAAGATTTTTCCTATTCTTAACAAATCTGCAAGTAATAAAAGTAAATATTTACATCAGCATACTCCCAGTTTGCTTCATAACAGGAACTTTGGAACAAAGTGAAGCCATTCAAAAAAGCATAGAGAATAGAGGGATTTTGGCAGATGATGTAGTTAACAGTGCTCTAGTAGACATGTATGCAAAGTGAGAAAGCATATACAGAGCCTGTGAATTGTTTGACAGAATGCCGCAAAGAAACTTTGTTCTCGTGCATTGCAATGATTGTAGGCTTTATACAAAAATGGATTTGTTGAAAAGGCTTTAGAGACACTCGAGAAAATGCAATTGGCCGGTGTAAAGCCAAATTCCACAACCTTTGCTAGCATCCTCCCCGCTTGTGCCAACATGGGAATTCTGGAATAAAGTATGGATATCCATCAAAACATAAATGATAAGAGGAATTTTGACAGATGCTGCAATTGGCACTTCCCTATAAGTAGTCATGTATGCAAAATTTGAAAGCAGAAGCAAAGAAAATGAGCAGTTTGATAAAATGCCTCAAAGATATGTGGTCACAGGATGGGTATTGTGCGACATGCATTTCAGAAAATGCGCCACCATCTCCAAAATCTTTGGATTTGCGTGGAAAAAAAACAGACATTTTCCCAGGTCGATTGCAGAAATATCAACAATGCAATTGAACATCTTTTTCGAGCAGGCTGTAGAATGATGCTTAGAAATCTAAACTATCGGATTCTTGTGGTGGAGAGAATATATTCGAAGCAATTGTTTTGGAAGTATCAGTTGTGAATTAAATATGATTTGATAATTCATCTGAAATCCGATTTGATACGGAGAACAGATTTTATCCGATTGCAGCTGCAGGTGTTGATTTTGACTTCTCTTTCCCATTTCCGTCGGCCAAGCTTATCGGGCTGAGATTTGAACGTCGCCTGATAACGAAAGTAGTTTATCGGCAGCTTAAAACAGGTCGAGGGCGTGAGACAGGTTTTAGTGAAAACACAATGCAATATAGCCTATCGGCTAATAATAATATCTTCGGCCACTAAGCTCTCCCCATACTTAACCCAAACATGAACATGTAAAGGTCATTTGGTTTAATGGAAATTTCCATGTTGTAGGCATCTAAATTGTGCCAAGTTCAAACCAGGTCTAAAATAGATTTTAAAAGAAGTATTGCAACATTAGGCGAAGAATGCATTCTCACTAAAGATGCCAAAAATATTTCCTTCAAAAAATGTATCATATTGAGAAAGGATATTATATCAACCTTATTGATGTTAGTTTGAAGTTTTTTTTTTCAATTGAACGAGTTTCATGGAAAATCATTTGGGTACCTTATAAGTAAAAAAATTCTACGTAGATTTTTTTTCATAATTTTTTAATGTATACAATTATAATTTTTTTACAAGTTAATATATGATAATTATTTATATATAAATTTAATCAAATATATTGTATGTGTTTCGAAAAGGTGTGTTGTACACCTTGTAAAATGTTATAATATTAAATTATTATTATTTGTGGTTCATTTAGGAGACCTAGGGATGCTTACATCACATAGTTTAGAATTCTTGGGTAGCTTCAAGTGTTGTAAGTAACATTGTGATAAATATTTTAATGTCGGGATTCACAAAGGAACACTATTAAATATTGGAAAAACTTAGTACCAAAAATTAAATGAGGAGGTTAATGGTTTCATATTCTCATGGTATTAGTCACATAGTTTTATGTAATACCATTTTGTGGTTTTAGTTTAAGTTTGATTTTGTAAAAGCAAGAACGTGGGTAGTTGCCTAAGGTGGGATAGTTGACTAGTTTGGCTAAGCCATGACTACCTATGCATTAAATATGAAGTACCACATGCAAAGGCCCAATAGACTTACCCTTGTATGGCTGGTGTAGTTTCTTTTGGTTTTGATAGGCGTATATGTTTTTTGCATCAAATTTTCAGATCACACTCTTTAAAACATCATTAGCATGATAGAATACTCAAGGAGATGAAAGAAAAAAGAGTTCTAAGGTCTTTCTTTATCTTTTTTGTTTGACCTTGTTCCTTCCGCCAAACCTGACCCCTACCCCCTCCCCTCTTTATAGCCTTATAAATTTGCAACTTATCATCTTTTATCTCCATGAGTATTCTATCATCCTGATGATGGATCACAGAGTGTGATCCAAAAGGATGATGCAAAAATATACACAATCAAAACCAAAAGAGGCAAAACCAAATATTCTACATTATCATCAATATTTGGTATTTCATTTATCATTCTTTATACATTTTTTGTAACTATGTTATAAGTATTACTTATATTTGCACTATTAGTCCCTATGATTCTCAAAACTCCTACATACGTACGTACGTACATACATACATACATACATACATATGCATATACATGTACACCACAAAATTATAATAAATTTTATAAATATTACTACTAAGAAGAGGACCAATAGCTGAGCTCACTCCAATGGCTGCACACTATATTTCACAAATAAAAAAAAACCCACTAGAAAATGATCTATGAGCCAATAGTTTCCCACTTTTTTGGAAAAAAGGTAGCAATTAGATCAATTGTGCAAGTTTATTGGTGCCAATAGTGCGCCATTATTGCAAAATTTGTGCAAAAATTGCACACTTATTGGGATATTTGTGTAAAAGTATTGGATCAATTGAACAAACATTTTGGTTGTCCAAGAAAATGGGTGATGGCACAAAAGGGGTTTTGTATCAGGAAACACTTTGGAACAACCACTTGTAGACCCTTCAGCACCTAATTAATTCTAGAGGGAGCATTGTTACTACCTAGAAGCCAAAAAAAAGAAATGCAGTTAAGTTGCATATGGAAACAACCAAAAAAGATTGTCGAAATCCAATGTACAATTTAGACTATTAGCTATAACAACTATTGGTATGCTTCCTAATAAAAATAGAAACACATGAATTTAAAAAATAAACCACTGGCATACTCACATAAATAGAATATAAAGAGTAGATTCTTCTTCAAATTGAAATAATGATATGATGCCAATCATTTTCAAAATTTTATTGCATATACATTATCACAATTTGAGTGAAATGGTAAACAGATATTCCGCTTGAAACTTCATTCTTATTGTTACCCAAATTTTCCTCATCTAGTAAAATTGGCTATAGGTGGAGCAAAATGAGGCTCCCACAAGGGTTGAGCCCAGCCTGTGAAATACTTTGGGTTTTTGGTTTTGGTCATGTCCTCTGCATACTTGTTCAGTTCCCTGTTTTGCCTTGTCCATGCAAATAACCTAATTATGAAATCCTAAGTGTTTCATGGTAAACCCTAGCTCTGCCATTTCTCACTCTATTTTTCCATTACCTTTTAAGGTCACTTAAGTTCTTTAAAAGTTCCATGTGCACTTTTAGCATTACCTTTTGTCTCTAAGTCGCATGAAGAAGAAGACATTTTCTATTTTATCCGGCGACCCCGAGATTTCCCTTTAGTCGCGTAGTCTCCCATTATAAACCGGGGTTAATAAAGTATTAGGAGATACTGCAACTAAATGTTTTCTTAACCCACGAGTGTAGCTTGAGTAAAGTGGGATAAGGGTAAGTCCTTTTCAGTCGAGAGGTCTCGTGATTAACTGCAGGGGTAAGGATCCCTTATGAGACTTTGAGATTACTCAGTCGTTAGGTCTCCAGTTTCTCCGTGGTTAAAAGTGGGTTAAGTGAGGTCAGTGCTGATATCTAGGTGACAGTGGTGACAAGGCAATAGTAAACGAATGATAGGGGAATGTGTGTCTTGGTGGGCCCATGTTTCACACTCCTTCAATCTCCAAGTCTCATAACCGCGACAGGGTATTCCATTTTTGTTTTGTGACTATGATATCACCTTTGTCGCTAGGTCTCAGAAAGGATGCAGAGGTAATAAAAAGATAAGGAGATTGCGAGATTGCATTGTCGCCGAGTCTCGTGATATAACCGTGGTTAAAAGGAATAGTTGGGAGATTCAGCGACAAGGAAGGAATGGTGACCCAAGATTATAATACGAAGCCCGGGGAGAGTAAAGTCATCTATGGCTATGTTTCAAAGTAAAATCAAAATTTGATCTCAGCTGTTGATGTAGGTATCTGCGCCAGCTGTGACCGTTGTCATACAAATATTTAAAAATTCAAATATCTTTGCAGATCATATTTAAACAGTTATGGCAGAGCTGACTGGTAGAGGATTAGATGGATAAGGGGCGACCCTTCAGGAGGAGTAAGGGGTTGAGTCAGCTTTTCTGAAGGGGCAATATGATTTCTGGCGTTATTCTCTGCAAACAGTATGGTCGATTTGACCCAAGCTGGGTTTCCTAATTAAGACCTCATTCCATGTATTTTTGACTGGTCATCTTTCATATCAGATCCACCGACCTTTTCTAGAGATTATCATTTATAGGAAGCTACTTTTCAAAGATAGATATGATCTTCAGTAGATGTTTCCAGATTTCTTCTGACGGATTAGACAGTTAGGGTTTCTGTTATTCAAAGAAAAACATAGTATAATGTAATCCTAATCATTTTTTGAGGACTCCAAGCATGTGTGTTGGAGAGTATATATATTATTTTTGAGAGCTTTAGAGCTCAGAATTTTCCTAACTTAAAAATTATCTGTGGCATTCTTTTTGCCCTCTGATTTTTTTAGTTTGTAATCTTTCATTGATGTTTAGATATTGCAGAGGCTTTTTGTGACATCTTTTTTTTCCCTGGGCTTCCTTGTCTAAATCTCTCTTACTAAATTAGAATAGATTGAGTGATTTCTAGTGAAACATTGGAGTCTTTGAGCCCTCTTCCTTTTGCAATAGTGTGTACTACTGTGGATGATTTGATTTAGATGAGTTTGTGGATATTCTACAGTCCCCTGTCATTTTGTCTCATTCCTATGCCGAATTGCAAAATTGGATGTCTGTTTGCGGGTCATAGTCCATGTCTACTTATAGTAAATACACTATTGTTTGTGAAATCACTTCTTTCCCTGAATAGCCTCTATTTGTCTCGGGCCTCTCTATGAAATACTTATGCAAACCTATCTAGGAAGTGTGTTCTTCTATTCCCAGGTTCTCATGCTGAGATCAGTCAATGCATTATGATTTAGGTCACCTTCGGTGTACCACCTAGTAGGATAATTTGCTTTCAGTCATTTCCCTTTCATGCATTCCTTCTATCCCTTTTCCCTCAAGAATTTACTTTCCTGTTAAGAAGCAAATTTGGGTGACATATCAAGAGGAATCGGCCTAGAATTTGGAGGTCTTGTCTCAGTTAGCAAAAGGTCCCACAACCTTGAGATGATTCCCGTGTTGCACTAGATTACCAAGACTACGAGAGCTTGGATGAAGGGTGCAAATCTAGGTGTCTAACAGTTCTGGCAGGCCCGATGGGACTCCATAAAGAATTTTATCTTGCAAGTCATGCTATCACTGATATGCTAATGACATGGCTCAGACCTAGAAGAGGTCATTTTTCTACATATCTGGCGACTCCGTAGGTCTACTGGTTTCAAAGATCAAGGTGCTGGTATGTTCCAAGTTTTTACACATTTTTCAAAGTTCCAGCTAACTATAAGTAGACATGTCAGGCTGCTATGAGAAGTTAGGTTACTCTCCTTCTTATTATAATAATAATATGTCTTGGGCTAGTCATTAGCCATACCAAAGCCCCTAAGGCCTACTTTTACCCCAAGCTTCCATACTATGCAAGGCCATTAATATATCCAACATGCCCCAGATGATTATGCTCTTGTCAGAGATTATGAGCAAGCCCTCCAAAGAGAAAACCCATGGGCACTAAAGGCACAACAAGAGATGTTGATTCATAGGTAATTGGCCCACCATGATTACCTCCTACCCCCCCTTTACAGCCCATTAGACAGTAGCCTCATATCTCAGAGGTTATGAGAGAACAAGGAAAGATAAAAGCTAAAGTGCTTGACATGATCAAGCAAATATCTGAGATAAAGAATTCACAGCAAGATATGGAAACTCAAGCCTATGAGCAGAAAGATATGGAAACTCATGGAATTTTCCAAGGGTTTAACCCCTACCATGAAGCAATCCCCTTGCAAACATGTATCCCTGGGATTGGGATGCTTCATGGACAGCAATTTGAAGATGATCTCAGTTGTCAAGCTGAAGTTATTTCAACAAAATTGAAATCTCAGATTGCTGAAAGGGAAGCCCTTGGGCCTGAGATTCCAAAAGGGAGGTATCATTTTTTCCCACACCCTACACATAAGGAACCTGCAAGGCATCCACTTCTGAGCTTCAAGGACCTTCTTGAAGCACAAAAGACAACAGAGCACTTGTAGCCACCTTTGGAACATCAACAGTTGAGAGAGGTGGTTGAAACAAGGGTGGAGTAGCACCAAAATGGTGCAGGCTTTGAGTTACCAAGAGTCAGAGCAAATATTCCTTTCATGTCTTCCTTTAAAACCCTCCAACTACGTATTCCAAGTTTTAAGGCGAAGACTCCTGCTCAGGTAACTGTGATGAAAGATTAGTCCACTAATCAATCAGGGCAGTTTGTCCAAAGAAATGATTCACCCCAAGAGGCCTCTATTGTCTCTCAGGGTGATGAGCCTCTATGGAAATGGCCATCTCTGCCTCCTGGTTGTCAAATGCCAAGCCTTTGCAAGGATACTAGCTCAGTATCAGGGAAGGAGCTTGTGGTTAATGAACTTCTCTGTGATGATGCAGAGGAGATAAGGTCAGAGACTTCAAAGCTCAATAAGGACTGTGATGAGCTTGGACAGAAGGCTGAGAAGATGGGAATAGATATTCAAGCTGATACCTTGGTGAACCTATTAGAGGGGCTTCCCATCTTTGTTGATAAGGAAGTAGAAACAATGTCATTTCTTATGACAAAAAATCAGTCAAGAGAAAGGATGCAGCTTCACCAGATGATGGATGACAAAGAGGAGGATATGAACTTGTTGGATGAGCTGCCTAATTTTATAGAAGGATGATGGAGTTATCTCCATAACTACACTTGCAACTTTACAGCAACAAGAGGAGAACATCAGTGAAGGCTTGGAAGAGTGTGATTTTTTAGAGATCATAGGGATTTTTTGCAAATGGGCTAAATGATAAACCCTTACTCCCTACGGTAGGAGTTCAAAGTTGTGTGTCTGCTACAGAAGATTCATTTATGGATTACTCCCTTTCAAAGGATCAATCACCTAAGCAAAATTTGGAGCTAATCTCAGATCCTCAGGATCTTGACAGTTTTGATGAGCTTTTGGCCAGTTTAAAGGAAGGAGATGACAACCTTCTGACCATTAAAGAGGAGATGACCTATCTTTCCATAGTAAAAGAAGACAACCATGAAAAGAGGAAGGATGCTAGTGAGAAAGTTTCTACCTTCAGAATCTCAAGGGGTTTCCCTATCAGATACCTAGCCCAAATAGAGTTTGCTGAGGTACTATCACATGATCAGATTGAGGTAAGTGAATTTGATCTCACCTTTGTAGAGGTAATTTTTTATTGTTTGACAAATCTATACATGCCTCATATACTTGTAATTATCCTTATGCATATACTACAAAATGTTTTATTCAGAAAAGGAAGCTACTTTAGTAGTCTAGTAAATGGTTTTGTTTAACCAAGTTTGTTCCACTGGTTAGCCTAGGGTAGATTAGACTTCCTGCTTTCTTTCAAAGCTTTCTAGTCTAACTTCTCAGCTTTTCAAGAAGTGCCCATGCGCATAAGTTTTGTTTCAGATTTGTTTCTTTATCAGAGGAAATTTTTTGTTCAAAGAGATGACTCCATGCCCAATGGAATGTTTCAAAGGCTATTGGTTCTCAGTGTCTAGCAGGCTGACATCCCGCAGAAATCGCCAAGAATGTTACCCAAATTTTCCTCATCTGGTAAAATTGGCTACACGTGGAGTAAAATGAGGCTCCCACAAGGGTTGAGCCTAGCCTATGAAAGACTTTGGGTTTCTGGTTTTGGTCATGTCCTCTGCATACCTAATCAGTTCGCTGTTTTTCCTTGTCCATGCAAATAACCTAATTATGAAATCCTAAGTGTTTCATGGTAAACCCTAGCTCTGCCATTTCTCACTCTATTTTTCCATTACCTTTTCAGGTCACTTAAGTTCTTTAAAAGTTCCATGTGCGCTTTTATCATTACCTTTTGTCTCTAAGTCGCATGAAGAAGAAGACATTTTCTATTTTATCCGATGACCCCGAGATTTACCTTTAGTCGCGTAGTCTCCCAATATAAACTAGGATTAATAAAGTATCTGGAGATATTGCGACTAAATGTTTTCTTAACCCACGAGTGTAGCTTGAGTAAATCAGGATAAGGTTAAGTCCTTTTCAGTTGGGAGGTCTTGTGATTAACTGTAGGGGTAAGGATCCCTTATGAGACTTTGAGATTACTCAGTCGTTAGGTCTCTAGTTTCTCCATGGTTAAAAGTCGGCTAAGTGAGGTCAGTGCTAATATAGGCGACAGTGGTGACAAGACAATAGTAAATGAATGACAGAAGAATGCGTGTCTTTATGGGCCCATGTTTCACACTCCTTCAGTCTCCAAGTCTCGTAACCGTGATAGGATATTCCATTTTTTTTGCGACTATGATATCACCTTTATTGCTAGGTCTCAGAAAGGATGCAAACTTAATAAAAGGATAAGGAGATTGTGAGACTGCATTGTCGCTGAGTCTCGTGATATAACCGAGGTTAAAAGGAACAGTTGGGAGATTCAGCGACAAGGAAGGAATGGTGACCCAAGATTATAATACAAATCCCGGGGAGAGTAAAGTCATGTATGGCTACATTTCAAAGTAAAATCAGATTTTTATCTCAGCCGTCGATGCAGGTATCCGCGCCAGCTATGACCATTGTCATACAAATATTTCAAAATTCAAATATCTTTGTAGATCAGATTTAAACAGTTATGGCAGAGCTGATTAGCAGAGGATTAGATGGATAAGGGGTGACCCTTCAGGAGGAGTAAGGGGTTGAGTCAACTTTTCTGAAGGGTCAATCTGATTTATGGCATTATTCTCTACAAACAGTATGGCTGATTTGACCCAAGCTGGGTTTCCTAATTAAGACCTCATTCCATGTATTTTTGACTGGTCTTCTTTCATATCAGATCCACCGACCTTTTCCAGAGATTGTCATTTATAGCAAGATGTTGACGGGGTTTTGCTGACCAGGTCCGCCAACAGTCATAAGTTATCACCGGGTTCCGGGGAAATCGGCCAACTCCGCCTGTAAAGGTTGTCCGGGGGAAATAAATCCTCCGGGCCTTCAAGCACCTGGGTGTCGGGTCACGATGGTGCGGGGCTCGGTTGGGAGAGGTGACTATTTTCGAGGGGGATAGCTGGTTTCTTCAACTCATCTTCTCCGGAGATTCGATCAAAGTAGGGTTTTCCCGAGCGTTCTATACTAGAAAATAAAGCGAAAAAGATCCTGCAGGGTTAGAAGCATTTCATCTAACTACAGTCATGTTAAAATCTCTGGAACATCAATAATACTCTAGTAAACTACACTAAATACCAAAGGAACACATAACCATCAGTTAGCATTTTATCAGTAGCGGGAATAAAGAGGTCGCTAATCTACTTTAACATACTAGAGTAAAAGACATAAAGAACATTAAAGCATGAAATACCATTAACTTAGAAGCAGGAATGCCAACAACGTCATTGCCAAGAATTCTTCCTTCTTCATTAACATTCAGTCAAGCAAGCACTGGTGTGTGATACAATGGTGGCTCCAGGGGAGCATCTAACTACTGAGAACCGAACAATGGAGCATTGAGCTCTACAACTTAAAAGAGAAATTTCTTTTCTATTGCTATGGACAACAAAATCATCAATTTTGCCGACCCTTGGAAATGGGCCGATCTGCCTATTTGTACAACTCTCTTAACCCTAACGCTATTTACATCATGTCCCAATAAAATACAATATCTGGGGGCCAATACTACCTGCGCCACCCTACAAAAGACCTGGAGACGGAATAGGCCTACCATGTCAGAAGAATAAGACAAGAATATGCAGCGGAAGAATCGGTCTCGAGAAGAGAGCCAGAGAGGAGAAAGAAGAAAGTAGGTCCCCTGGGGACCGAGGCTACATGCCTCATGAATGGGAAATGCGGCGCCCTGTCTCCAATGTGCCAGATGTACTCCTGAGCGGCACCTTGAGAAGACCACCCTGTTAGAAAACCAATTGCCGAGCCAACACCCCTTGATGTGGCCAACTACCTTCTGACAGTCTTTATTAAGCACCTCTGAAAGTGACCGGTCGGTCTTAGGGACCGGGACACAGATCACTTTAAAGAATATAAATTGTTGGATCCCGGGATTTTGAGATCCAGGAACATACGTCCCAAAAGAATAAAGAATACTCAATGTGAGTTTTTCCCCAGCCTCCAGAGAAAGCTCAAGGTTGCTTATTATCGCTAAAGGCCTAGAGGAGGCAGAAAATGCCATCCTCGTCTATCTCTTTTAGACTGGCCCTTTTGTGCTTGGCCACTTCAACTTGTTCCCCCAGGTCCAGAACATTCTCTTTGAATTCATCCGCCATTCTTGCAGCGTCATGACCCCTAAGTATCATCTTGGTCAGTTTCATCATCTGGGCTCCATCCACTCCCTCTGGAGATTGATACCGGGATTTCATTATCTCATCAAAACTCCCCAAAACTGAATCTTCAGGGGTATAAGTATCTGTACTAAGGGGATCAGCCCCGGAAGCCTTTATCACAAAAGACTTGTATAAATTAGAAGAATATTTTACAAGGTTTA